>JBBBVM010000995.1:600000-895827 GCA_037355625.1 Petunia x hybrida | reverse complement strand
TTACTGGAGGTCTTCACTTACCATAATTGTGAAGACTCCTAGTGAGAAACTACTAGGGCTTACATAACCCATATAAAAGCAAGTAATTGAGGTAGTCGTATTCATTCATTCACAATGAGAGAATAGAGCGAGCAAAAGGCGATCCAGTTTACTTCTTGTGTGTTTGAACAACTGCAAACAACCATTGAAGAACTCAGAGCATAACTAGTATTTGTTAAGGTTCTTTTAATAGTTTTCATAATTTTGTGTATTGAGAATTTTAACTATCTGCTTAGTTTAGAAGCTATTGTAAAAGGTTAACTTTGTGAGATTACTTTGTAAAAGCTAGAGTTTAGCTTTGAGAGTGATTAGGGTCTAGAGTATAGCCCCTTGGTTACAGAGTTTATAATCTAAAACCTGCTCTTTGTGTTAGTGGAATTGTTTTCAAAATCCCAGAGTGTGGTGCGTGGTTTTTCTCTCTAGAGCAAGGAGTTTTCCACGTAAAAATACCATGTCCTTTACTTTCTGTTTGATTCATTTAGTTTGGTGTTTGTGCAAATCGGTTTTACAAGAATAAGGTTCTTGTGATTAAGAGTCAGGTTCTTCGGTGAAAATCAGAGGACACTATTCAACTCCCACCCCCCCCCCCTCATTTAGTGTCCTTAGGAGGTGCTCAGAGTATAATATTTTCTTAAGAGTTTTACTAATGCGGAGGGTTGTCTTAAAGGTTATTGTGGAGGTGAGGAGATATCTCTTTGTGTGAGTAAGAGCGAGCCTAAGAAGGGGAGTGGGGTAATTGATGTTAGTTGTAGGTTGAACTATTTTGCTTACTCCATTCCGTAGGTTGATCACACCGTAGATATTAAGCATGCCAAAACTACTATGTCACACTATGATAGCATTACATTGAAGGTTTGGTCTGTTGGTCATGAGCTTAAAGGTAATAGGGTCTTTGATTGTTTGAGATTGCATTTCTTACAGCCTATTGATTGCTTTGCTTGTTGTTGTCTTTAAAGAGGAGGCATGACTGATCTAAAAGATTTTGGGATGCAAATCCATGCAGAACTAGGAGAAGTTGCGTGTGTGTGTTTACTTATCCTAATCAGCAAAAGAAGTTGTGTCGGAGTTGTCTCTACGAAGTGTTAACAAGACTTGGTGCTAAACTAGGAGTACATTACTGGAGGTCTTCACTTACCATAATTGTGAAGACTCCTAGTGAGAAACTACTAGGGCTTACATAACCCATATAAAAGCAAGTAATTGAGGTAGTCGTACTCATTCATTCACAATGAGAGAATAGAGCGAGCAAAAGGCGATCCAGTTTACTTCTTGTGTGTTTGAACAACTGCAAACAACCATTGAAGAACTCAGAGCATAACTAGTATTTGTTAAGGTTCTTTTAATAGTTTTCATAATTTTGTGTATTGAGAATTTTAACTATCTGCTTAGTTTAGAAGCTATTGTAAAAGGTTAACTTTGTGAGATTACTTTGTAAAAGCTAGAGTTTAGCTTTGAGAGTGATTAGGGTCTAGAGTATAGCCCCTTGGTTACAGAGTTTATAATCTAAAACCTGCTCTTTGTGTTAGTGGAATTGTTTTCAAAATCCCAGAGTGTGGTGCGTGGTTTTTCTCTCTAGAGCAAGGAGTTTTCCACGTAAAAATACCATGTCCTTTACTTTCTGTTTGATTCATTTAGTTTGGTGTTTGTGCAAATCGGTTTTACAAGAATAAGGTTCTTGTGATTAAGAGTCAGGTTCTTCGGTGAAAATCAGAGGACACTATTCAACTCCCACCCCCCCCCCCTCATTTAGTGTCCTTAGGAGGTGCTCAGAGTATAATATTTTCTTAAGAGTTTTACTAATGCGGAGGGTTGTCTTAAAGGTTATTGTGGAGGTGAGGAGATATCTCTTTGTGTGAGTAAGAGCGAGCCTAAGAAGGGGAGTGGGGTAATTGATGTTAGTTGTAGGTTGAACTATTTTGCTTACTCCATTCCGTAGGTTGATCACACCGTAGATATTAAGCATGCCAAAACTACTATGTCACACTATGATAGCATTACATTGAAGGTTTGGTCTGTTGGTCATGAGCTTAAAGGTAATAGGGTCTTTGATTGTTTGAGATTGCATTTCTTACAGCCTATTGATTGCTTTGCTTGTTGTTGTCTTTAAAGAGGAGGCATGACTGATCTAAAAGATTTTGGGATGCAAATCCATGCAGAACTAGGAGAAGTTGCGTGTGTGTTTACTTATCCTAATCAGCAAAAGAAATTGTGTCGGAGTTGTCTCTACGAAGTGTTAACAAGACTACTAGGGCTTACATAACCCATATAAAAGCAAGTAATTGAGGTAGTCGCATTCATTCATTCACAATGAGAGAATAGAGCGAGAAAAAGGCGATCCAGTTTACTTCTTGTGTGTTTGAACAACTGCAAACAACCATTGAAGAACTCAGAGCATAACTAGTATTTGTTAAGGTTCTTTTAATAGTTTTCATAATTTTGTGTATTGAGAATTTTAACTATCTGCTTAGTTTAGAAGCTATTGTAAAAGGTTAACTTTGTGAAATTACTTTGTAAAAGCTAGAGTTTAGCTTTGAGAGTGATTAGGGTCTAGAGTATAGCCCCTTGGTTACAGAGTTTATAATCTAAAACCTGCTCTTTGTGTTAGTGGAATTGTTTTCAAAATCCCAGAGTGTGGTGCGTGGTTTTTCTCTCTAGAGCAAGGAGTTTTCCACGTAAAAATACCATGTCCTTTACTTTCTGTTTGATTCATTTAGTTTGGTGTTTGTGCAAATCGGTTTTACAAGAATAAGGTTCTTGTGATTAAGAGTCAGGTTCTTCGGTGAAAATCAGAGGACACTATTCAACTCCCACCCCCCCCCCCTCATTTAGTGTCCTTAGGAGGTGCTCAGAGTATAATATTTTCTTAAGAGTTTTACTAATGCGGAGGGTTGTCTTAAAGGTTATTGTGGAGGTGAGGAGATATCTCTTTGTGTGAGTAAGAGCGAGCCTAAGAAGGGGAGTGGGGTAATTGATGTTAGTTGTAGGTTGAACTATTTTGCTTACTCCATTCCGTAGGTTGATCACACCGTAGATATTAAGCATGCCAAAACTACTATGTCACACTATGATAGCATTACATTGAAGGTTTGGTCTGTTGGTCATGAGCTTAAAGGTAATAGGGTCTTTGATTGTTTGAGATTGCATTTCTTACAGCCTATTGATTGCTTTGCTTGTTGTTGTCTTTAAAGAGGAGGCATGACTGATCTAAAAGATTTTGGGATGCAAATCCATGCAGAACTAGGAGAAGTTGCGTGTGTGTGTTTACTTATCCTAATCAGCAAAAGAAGTTGTGTCGGAGTTGTCTCTACGAAGTGTTAACAAGACTTGGTGCTAAACTAGGAGTACATTACTGGAGGTCTTCACTTACCATAATTGTGAAGACTCCTAGTGAGAAACTACTAGGGCTTACATAACCCATATAAAAGCAAGTAATTGAGGTAGTCGTATTCATTCATTCACAATGAGAGAATAGAGCGAGCAAAAGGCGATCCAGTTTACTTCTTGTGTGTTTGAACAACTGCAAACAACCATTGAAGAACTCAGAGCATAACTAGTATTTGTTAAGGTTCTTTTAATAGTTTTCATAATTTTGTGTATTGAGAATTTTAACTATCTGCTTAGTTTAGAAGCTATTGTAAAAGGTTAACTTTGTGAGATTACTTTGTAAAAGCTAGAGTTTAGCTTTGAGAGTGATTAGGGTCTAGAGTATAGCCCCTTGGTTACAGAGTTTATAATCTAAAACCTGCTCTTTGTGTTAGTGGAATTGTTTTCAAAATCCCAGAGTGTGGTGCGTGGTTTTTCTCTCTAGAGCAAGGAGTTTTCCACGTAAAAATACCATGTCCTTTACTTTCTGTTTGATTCATTTAGTTTGGTGTTTGTGCAAATCGGTTTTACAAGAATAAGGTTCTTGTGATTAAGAGTCAGGTTCTTCGGTGAAAATCAGAGGACACTATTCAACTCCCACCCCCCCCCCCCTCATTTAGTGTCCTTAGGAGGTGCTCAGAGTATAATATTTTCTTAAGAGTTTTACTAATGCGGAGGGTTGTCTTAAAGGTTATTGTGGAGGTGAGGAGATATCTCTTTGTGTGAGTAAGAGCGAGCCTAAGAAGGGGAGTGGGGTAATTGATGTTAGTTGTAGGTTGAACTATTTTGCTTACTCCATTCCGTAGGTTGATCACACCGTAGATATTAAGCATGCCAAAACTACTATGTCACACTATGATAGCATTACATTGAAGGTTTGGTCTGTTGGTCATGAGCTTAAAGGTAATAGGGTCTTTGATTGTTTGAGATTGCATTTCTTACAGCCTATTGATTGCTTTGCTTGTTGTTGTCTTTAAAGAGGAGGCATGACTGATCTAAAAGATTTTGGGATGCAAATCCATGCAGAACTAGGAGAAGTTGCGTGTGTGTGTTTACTTATCCTAATCAGCAAAAGAAGTTGTGTCGGAGTTGTCTCTACGAAGTGTTAACAAGACTTGGTGCTAAACTAGGAGTACATTACTGGAGGTCTTCACTTACCATAATTGTGAAGACTCCTAGTGAGAAACTACTAGGGCTTACATAACCCATATAAAAGCAAGTAATTGAGGTAGTCGTATTCATTCATTCACAATGAGAGAATAGAGCGAGCAAAAGGCGATCCAGTTTACTTCTTGTGTGTTTGAACAACTGCAAACAACCATTGAAGAACTCAGAGCATAACTAGTATTTGTTAAGGTTCTTTTAATAGTTTTCATAATTTTGTGTATTGAGAATTTTAACTATCTGCTTAGTTTAGAAGCTATTGTAAAAGGTTAACTTTGTGAGATTACTTTGTAAAAGCTAGAGTTTAGCTTTGAGAGTGATTAGGGTCTAGAGTATAGCCCCTTGGTTACAGAGTTTATAATCTAAAACCTGCTCTTTGTGTTAGTGGAATTGTTTTCAAAATCCCAGAGTGTGGTGCGTGGTTTTTCTCTCTAGAGCAAGGAGTTTTCCACGTAAAAATACCATGTCCTTTACTTTCTGTTTGATTCATTTAGTTTGGTGTTTGTGCAAATCGGTTTTACAAGAATAAGGTTCTTGTGATTAAGAGTCAGGTTCTTCGGTGAAAATCAGAGGACACTATTCAACTCCCACCCCCCCCCCCTCATTTAGTGTCCTTAGGAGGTGCTCAGAGTATAATATTTTCTTAAGAGTTTTACTAATGCGGAGGGTTGTTTTAAAGGTTATTGTGGAGGTGAGGAGATATCTCTTTGTGTGAGTAAGAGCGAGCCTAAGAAGGGGAGTGGGGTAATTGATGTTAGTTGTAGGTTGAACTATTTTGCTTACTCCATTCCGTAGGTTGATCACACCGTAGATATTAAGCATGCCAAAACTACTATGTCACACTATGATAGCATTACATTGAAGGTTTGGTCTGTTGGTCATGTGCTTAAAGGTGATAGGGTCTTTGATTGTTTGAGATTGCATTTCTTACAGACTATTGATTGCTTTGCTTGTTGTTCTCTTTAAAGAGGAGGCATGACTGATCTAAAAGATTTTGGGATGCAAATCCATGCAGAACTAGGAGATGTTGCGTGTGTGTGTTTACTTATCCTAATCAGCAAAAGAAATTGTGTCGGAGTTGTCTCTACGAAGTGTTAACAAGACTACTAGGGCTTACATAACCCATATAAAAGCAAGTAATTGAGGTAGTCGCATTCATTCATTCACAATGAGAGAATAGAGCGAGCAAAAGGCGATCCAGTTTACTTCTTGTGTGTTTGAACAACTGCAAACAACCATTGAAGAACTCAGAGCATAACTAGTATTTGTTAAGGTTCTTTTAATAGTTTTCATAATTTTGTGTATTGAGAATTTTAACTATCTGCTTAGTTTAGAAGCTATTGTAAAAGGTTAACTTTGTGAGATTACTTTGTAAAAGCTAGAGTTTAGCTTTGAGAGTGATTAGGGTCTAGAGTATAGCCCCTTGGTTACAGAGTTTATAATCTAAAACCTGCTCTTTGTGTTAGTGGAATTGTTTTCAAAATCCCAGAGTGTGGTGCGTGGTTTTTCTCTCTAGAGCAAGGAGTTTTCCACGTAAAAATACCATGTCCTTTACTTTCTGTTTGATTCATTTAGTTTGGTGTTTGTGCAAATCGGTTTTACAAGAATAAGGTTCTTGTGATTAAGAGTCAGGTTCTTCGGTGAAAATCAGAGGACACTATTCAACTCCCACCCCCCCCCCCTCATTTAGTGTCCTTAGGAGGTGCTCAGAGTATAATATTTTCTTAAGAGTTTTACTAATGCGGAGGGTTGTCTTAAAGGTTATTGTGGAGGTGAGGAGATATCTCTTTGTGTGAGTAAGAGCGAGCCTAAGAAGGGGAGTGGGGTAATTGATGTTAGTTGTAGGTTGAACTATTTTGCTTACTCCATTCCGTAGGTTGATCACACCGTAGATATTAAGCATGCCAAAACTACTATGTCACACTATGATAGCATTACATTGAAGGTTTGGTCTGTTGGTCATGAGCTTAAAGGTAATAGGGTCTTTGATTGTTTGAGATTGCATTTCTTACAGCCTATTGATTGCTTTGCTTGTTGTTGTCTTTAAAGAGGAGGCATGACTGATCTAAAAGATTTTGGGATGCAAATCCATGCAGAACTAGGAGAAGTTGCGTGTGTGTTTACTTATCCTAATCAGCAAAAGAAGTTGTGTCGGAGTTGTCTCTACGAAGTGTTAACAAGACTTGGTGCTAAACTAGGAGTACATTACTGGAGGTCTTCACTTACCATAATTGTGAAGACTCCTAGTGAGAAACTACTAGGGCTTACATAACCCATATAAAAGCAAGTAATTGAGGTAGTCGTATTCATTCATTCACAATGAGAGAATAGAGCGAGCAAAAGGCGATCCAGTTTACTTCTTGTGTGTTTGAACAACTGCAAACAACCATTGAAGAACTCAGAGCATAACTAGTATTTGTTAAGGTTCTTTTAATAGTTTTCATAATTTTGTGTATTGAGAATTTTAACTATCTGCTTAGTTTAGAAGCTATTGTAAAAGGTTAACTTTGTGAGATTACTTTGTAAAAGCTAGAGTTTAGCTTTGAGAGTGATTAGGGTCTAGAGTATAGCCCCTTGGTTACAGAGTTTATAATCTAAAACCTGCTCTTTGTGTTAGTGGAATTGTTTTCAAAATCCCAGAGTGTGGTGCGTGGTTTTTCTCTCTAGAGCAAGGAGTTTTCCACGTAAAAATACCATGTCCTTTACTTTCTGTTTGATTCATTTAGTTTGGTGTTTGTGCAAATCGGTTTTACAAGAATAAGGTTCTTGTGATTAAGAGTCAGGTTCTTCGGTGAAAATCAGAGGACACTATTCAACTCCCACCCCCCCCCCCTCATTTAGTGTCCTTAGGAGGTGCTCAGAGTATAATATTTTCTTAAGAGTTTTACTAATGCGGAGGGTTGTCTTAAAGGTTATTGTGGAGGTGAGGAGATATCTCTTTGTGTGAGTAAGAGCGAGCCTAAGAAGGGGAGTGGGGTAATTGATGTTAGTTGTAGGTTGAACTATTTTGCTTACTCCATTCCGTAGGTTGATCACACCGTAGATATTAAGCATGCCAAAACTACTATGTCACACTATGATAGCATTACATTGAAGGTTTGGTCTGTTGGTCATGAGCTTAAAGGTAATAGGGTCTTTGATTGTTTGAGATTGCATTTCTTACAGCCTATTGATTGCTTTGCTTGTTGTTGTCTTTAAAGAGGAGGCATGACTGATCTAAAAGATTTTGGGATGCAAATCCATGCAGAACTAGGAGAAGTTGCGTGTGTGTGTTTACTTATCCTAATCAGCAAAAGAAGTTGTGTCGGAGTTGTCTCTACGAAGTGTTAACAAGACTTGGTGCTAAACTAGGAGTACATTACTGGAGGTCTTCACTTACCATAATTGTGAAGACTCCTAGTGAGAAACTACTAGGGCTTACATAACCCATATAAAAGCAAGTAATTGAGGTAGTCGTACTCATTCATTCACAATGAGAGAATAGAGCGAGCAAAAGGCGATCCAGTTTACTTCTTGTGTGTTTGAACAACTGCAAACAACCATTGAAGAACTCAGAGCATAACTAGTATTTGTTAAGGTTCTTTTAATAGTTTTCATAATTTTGTGTATTGAGAATTTTAACTATCTGCTTAGTTTAGAAGCTATTGTAAAAGGTTAACTTTGTGAGATTACTTTGTAAAAGCTAGAGTTTAGCTTTGAGAGTGATTAGGGTCTAGAGTATAGCCCCTTGGTTACAGAGTTTATAATCTAAAACCTGCTCTTTGTGTTAGTGGAATTGTTTTCAAAATCCCAGAGTGTGGTGCGTGGTTTTTCTCTCTAGAGCAAGGAGTTTTCCACGTAAAAATACCATGTCCTTTACTTTCTGTTTGATTCATTTAGTTTGGTGTTTGTGCAAATCGGTTTTACAAGAATAAGGTTCTTGTGATTAAGAGTCAGGTTCTTCGGTGAAAATCAGAGGACACTATTCAACTCCCACCCCCCCCCCCTCATTTAGTGTCCTTAGGAGGTGCTCAGAGTATAATATTTTCTTAAGAGTTTTACTAATGCGGAGGGTTGTCTTAAAGGTTATTGTGGAGGTGAGGAGATATCTCTTTGTGTGAGTAAGAGCGAGCCTAAGAAGGGGAGTGGGGTAATTGATGTTAGTTGTAGGTTGAACTATTTTGCTTACTCCATTCCGTAGGTTGATCACACCGTAGATATTAAGCATGCCAAAACTACTATGTCACACTATGATAGCATTACATTGAAGGTTTGGTCTGTTGGTCATGAGCTTAAAGGTAATAGGGTCTTTGATTGTTTGAGATTGCATTTCTTACAGCCTATTGATTGCTTTGCTTGTTGTTGTCTTTAAAGAGGAGGCATGACTGATCTAAAAGATTTTGGGATGCAAATCCATGCAGAACTAGGAGAAGTGGCGCGTGTGTGTTTACTTATCCTAATCAGCAAAAGAAGTTGTGTCGGAGTTGTCTCTACGAAGTGTTAACAAGACTTGGTGCTAAACTAGGAGTACATTACTGGAGGTCTTCACTTACCATAATTGTGAAGACTCCTAGTGAGAAACTACTAGGGCTTACATAACCCATATAAAAGCAAGTAATTGAGGTAGTCGTACTCATTCATTCACAATGAGAGAATAGAGCGAGCAAAAGGCGATCCAGTTTACTTCTTGTGTGTTTGAACAACTGCAAACAACCATTGAAGAACTCAGAGCATAACTAGTATTTGTTAAGGTTCTTTTAATAGTTTTCATAATTTTGTGTATTGAGAATTTTAACTATCTGCTTAGTTTAGAAGCTATTGTAAAAGGTTAACTTTGTGAGATTACTTTGTAAAAGCTAGAGTTTAGCTTTGAGAGTGATTAGGGTCTAGAGTATAGCCCCTTGGTTACAGAGTTTATAATCTAAAACCTGCTCTTTGTGTTAGTGGAATTGTTTTCAAAATCCCAGAGTGTGGTGCGTGGTTTTTCTCTCTAGAGCAAGGAGTTTTCCACGTAAAAATACCATGTCCTTTACTTTCTGTTTGATTCATTTAGTTTGGTGTTTGTGCAAATCGGTTTTACAAGAATAAGGTTCTTGTGATTAAGAGTCAGGTTCTTCGGTGAAAATCAGAGGACACTATTCAACTCCCACCCCCCCCCCCCATTTAGTGTCCTTAGGAGGTGCTCAGAGTATAATATTTTCTTAAGAGTTTTACTAATGCGGAGGGTTGTCTTAAAGGTTATTGTGGAGGTGAGGAGATATCTCTTTGTGTGAGTAAGAGCGAGCCTAAGAAGGGGAGTGGGGTAATTGATGTTAGTTGTAGGTTGAACTATTTTGCTTACTCCATTCCGTAGGTTGATCACACCGTAGATATTAAGCATGCCAAAACTACTATGTCACACTATGATAGCATTACATTGAAGGTTTGGTCTGTTGGTCATGAGCTTAAAGGTAATAGGGTCTTTGATTGTTTGAGATTGCATTTCTTACAGCCTATTGATTGCTTTGCTTGTTGTTGTCTTTAAAGAGGAGGCATGACTGATCTAAAAGATTTTGGGATGCAAATCCATGCAGAACTAGGAGAAGTGGCGCGTGTGTGTTTACTAATCCTAATCAGCAAAAGAAGTTGTGTCGGAGTTGTCTCTACGAAGTGTTAACAAGACTTGGTGCTAAACTAGGAGTACATTACTGGAGGTCTTCACTTACCATAATTGTGAAGACTCCTAGTGAGAAACTACTAGGGCTTACATAACCCATATAAAAGCAAGTAATTGAGGTAGTCGTACTCATTCATTCACAATGAGAGAATAGAGCGAGCAAAAGGCGATCCAGTTTACTTCTTGTGTGTTTGAACAACTGCAAACAACCATTGAAGAACTCAGAGCATAACTAGTATTTGTTAAGGTTCTTTTAATAGTTTTCATAATTTTGTGTATTGAGAATTTTAACTATCTGCTTAGTTTAGAAGCTATTGTAAAAGGTTAACTTTGTGAGATTACTTTGTAAAAGCTAGAGTTTAGCTTTGAGAGTGATTAGGGTCTAGAGTATAGCCCCTTGGTTACAGAGTTTATAATCTAAAACCTGCTCTTTGTGTTAGTGGAATTGTTTTCAAAATCCCAGAGTGTGGTGCGTGGTTTTTCTCTCTAGAGCAAGGAGTTTTCCACGTAAAAATACCATGTCCTTTACTTTCTGTTTGATTCATTTAGTTTGGTGTTTGTGCAAATCGGTTTTACAAGAATAAGGTTCTTGTGATTAAGAGTCAGGTTCTTCGGTGAAAATCAGAGGACACTATTCAACTCCCACCCCCCCCCCCCCATTTAGTGTCCTTAGGAGGTGCTCAGAGTATAATATTTTCTTAAGAGTTTTACTAATGCGGAGGGTTGTCTTAAAGGTTATTGTGGAGGTGAGGAGATATCTCTTTGTGTGAGTAAGAGCGAGCCTAAGAAGGGGAGTGGGGTAATTGATGTTAGTTGTAGGTTGAACTATTTTGCTTACTCCATTCCGTAGGTTGATCACACCGTAGATATTAAGCATGCCAAAACTACTATGTCACACTATGATAGCATTACATTGAAGGTTTGGTCTGTTGGTCATGAGCTTAAAGGTAATAGGGTCTTTGATTGTTTGAGATTGCATTTCTTACAGCCTATTGATTGCTTTGCTTGTTGTTGTCTTTAAAGAGGAGGCATGACTGATCTAAAAGATTTTGGGATGCAAATCCATGCAGAACTAGGAGAAGTGGCGCGTGTGTGTTTACTTATCCTAATCAGCAAAAGAAGTTGTGTCGGAGTTGTCTCTACGAAGTGTTAACAAGACTTGGTGCTAAACTAGGAGTACATTACTGGAGGTCTTCACTTACCATAATTGTGAAGACTCCTAGTGAGAAACTACTAGGGCTTACATAACCCATATAAAAGCAAGTAATTGAGGTAGTCGTACTCATTCATTCACAATGAGAGAATAGAGCGAGCAAAAGGCGATCCAGTTTACTTCTTGTGTGTTTGAACAACTGCAAACAACAATTGAAGAACTCAGAGCATAACTAGTATTTGTTAAGGTTCTTTTAATAGTTTCATAATTTTGTGTATTGAGAATTTTAACTATCTGCTTAGTTTAGAAGCTATTGTAAAAGGTTAACTTTGTGAGATTACTTTGTAAAAGCTAGAGTTTAGCTTTGAGAGTGATTAGGGTCTAGAGTATAGCCCCTTGGTTACAGAGTTTATAATCTAAAACCTGCTCTTTGTGTTAGTGGAATTGTTTTCAAAATCCAGAGTGTGGTGCGTGGTTTTTCTCTCTAGAGCAAGGAGTTTTCCACGTAAAAATACCATGTCCTTTACTTTCTAGTTTGATTCATTTAGTTTGGTGTTTGTGCAAATCGGTTTTACAAGAATAAGGTTCTTGTGATTAAGAGTCAGGTTCTTCGGTGAAAATCAGAGGACACTATTCAGCTCCCACCCCCCCCCCCTCATTTAGTGTCCTTAGGAGGTGCTCAGAGTATAATATTTTCTTAAGAGTTTTATGTAACGACCCTCAAATAGTCGTTACGGGAATCGAGACCTCGATCTGCGTGTCGACAGTCTCAAAAGCTCTGTTAGGTCATTTATGACCTGTTCGTGAAATTTGAATCAAAACGGAGTCCGTTTGATATGTTTTCGAGAAAAGGATCCGTTTATGAAATTCCGGAAAGGAATTTGGGGTTTCGATAGGTCGTTTTGAGTAAACGAACCCCGATGGAAAATCCGAGCGCACCATTAGGTCCGTCTCGTCATTTATGATATGTAGCAACCTTCAAAATTGAAAACGGACCTCGTTTGATAGGACTTTTGATAAAGTCCCCGTTTCGGAAGTTTAAAAGAGTTAAAAGAGGTTTCCGAGCTCGATTTGAGCAAATGAGCTCCGATGAGAGATCAGAAAGTTCCGTTAGGTTCGTATAGTCATTTGTGACTTGTAGCAACTTTCGGAATTGGATTCCGAGGTCGTTTGGTTAAATTTCGCTATTTTGGCGAAAGTCAAAAATTGAACCTTTGCCGTGGGACCCACTTTTTGAGTTCTGGAGGTCCGAATTGAGTTCCGTCTGGACGAGCATGTCACCCAAGTATTTTATGACTTGTGTGCAAATTTTGGGGTCATTCCGAGCTTCGGAGGGTCCCGTTTGGACCCAAAACAGTTCGGATTTTTTCTGGTGCGAAACTGCTGTTTCTGCTACTGTTTCTGTTGCGAGCAGCCGGAAAAATAGCATTTTTCCGGCCAATCCGTAAGGAATTAGGAAACACTCAAAACATGAAAGTTGTAGCCCTTTGAGTTTTGGTTTTAATGCCATCGGTTTCAGGTCATTTGGACATTCGTATCAAAAGTTATGATTATTGCAACAGAGGCTGTTACAGTGGTAAAAACTGCTATAAAGGGGTCATTTCGGGATAGATTTCGGGAAACCGAATTTTTATTCAAAGGAGGCGATTTGGAGGCGATTTTGGAAGGTTCAAAACATGTATAATCATAAGGTAAGCCTCCATAACTCATTTCATATCATATATCATGAGAATCAAAGCTTGATTCATAGGAAATGAGTTAGAATCCTAAATTTTAAGATTTGGGGAAAATCAACGAGCAAGGCTCGTATGAGAAATCTAATTGCATATTTGGACTCACGGGAGTGTGGGGAGTCCGGAAATGTATATTTTATTAATTTTGGGCTCGGTCCCACCCGAGGGTATTTTGGTAATTTTACCCTAAGTCGTATATGAGCTTAGTTCTCTATAATGGAGCACTAATGAGTGCTATATTGTCTTGATAGACTTAGAGAAAAGTTCCCCGAGGACAAGAAGAGCAGGAAAGGAGATTGCTTCCTAGCTTTGAACCGGAATTCGAGGTAAGTGAGACTTGACCTCTACTTTGCTTGTGGATACGTCCAGCATGCTAGTACGCTTCGGGTACTCTAATGTGATTAGCTTAGGGCTATGTGTTAAATATGTATTGACTAGCGTTGGCTAGGTATATTACTATTAATTAAATATGAAAAGTAAAGACATGAGTTGACCGAGGTATGTGCTGGTCTAGACGCTATATTGAGATAGCGATTAATTATATTGTGGGATTGCTTACTATTATTTGATCATAAATAGTGAGTACATGAGTTGACCGAGGTATGTGCCGGTGTAGACGCTACATTGAGATAGCGATGACTTATATTGTGGGATTGCTTGCTATGTCATGATTAGATAGCAAGGACCTGGGGATATGGCCGAGGATGTTGCCGGCATATCATTGATTATGTCTTGCCGAGGTTTCTGCCGGCTTATGTACGAATTTGGTACTTGTATGGTTATCATGACGGGATGTGTAGTGCTGACTCCTCGTAACCTTTGGTTAGACGACACGGGAGTAGGGATTGTACCTCCAAACCGTCGTCGGGTTAACTTCCGCTTTACATTGAGCTAGCATAACCAATCTTGGTTACAGTGACTGTGTAATATTATCGTTATTAATATTTCTGTTATTATTTTTGTTATTGTTATTAATGCCGTGGATATTAATACGGTTAGAGGGACACTTGATAGGGGGTGTGGTGTCGCCTATACTATGAGATGTGTCACACTTGACAGGGGGTGTGGTGTGGACACTTGATTATTGAGATGTGACACACTTGACAGGGGGTGTGGTGTGGTCACTAGATATTTGAGATGTGACACACTTGACAGGGGGTGTGGTGTGGTCACTAGATTGTTGAGACATGACACACTTGACAGGGGGTGTGGTGTGGTCGTATATAGATGAGATGAGACAACGACTACGGGTCCTTGGTCTACCTCCTTATGATTGAGACAGTGACTACGGGTCACTGGTATGTTGTTTATGTTGACAATGGCGTTATGGCCTATAGACGGAGCCGCACAGGGTGCGTGCTGATATTGAGTGATGAATGTATTGTTGCCTACGTCCGTTGGCGGTGTTGCTAGCCTACCGTAGGTTTAGGTTAGTCGGCGTGGGAGTAGAGATGGGACCTCCAAACCACTGTTTGATTGACCTAGGCCTTACGTTGGGTGGGCATAATCCTCTTTGACTTGTGTATGATATTCTGAGACTACTGGCTTACTTAATGTGTATGTTACATATGCTATCTGTATGTACATAGGTACATACGTATGGATATATATATATATATATATATATAATTATATATAATTGGATAATTATATTGTGAATATGTGCGACTGCGCTATTTATTTACGTAGAAACGACGTGCTTAGTTGCTTGCGATACATGTTTGCGACTTGTCCCGCAAGAGTGATTTAGCGGGCCTGTCAGTGATCTTACTGGGCTTCGGCTCATAACTTACTCTGCCACATGTGCAGGTACTTCTTCTAGATAGCCATCGAGACAGTAGCGACCGTTCGAGGCTGCTGTATTATTTTGTTGAGGTGAGCCAACCGTACAGTCCACGGTGGCGTACCGCCAGTGTTGTATAGAGATAGACTCCACTTCACTTCTGTTGTATTTTATTTCGATTGAGTCACTCTATAGATGCTCCATTGGTGTTTGTTGGGTATAGTAGACAGGGGTGTCTACCTTCTTTTGGATTCCAATTTTATATATATATTTCATCATGTTTCTCTTCTTTCAGTTTATTTCCGCATTTTTGTTTCTGTTGGTTCGCCTAGGCAATATCGTTTAGGTGCCATCACGGATCCAGATTTTGGGTCGTGACAGTTTGGTATCAGAGCTCTAGGTTCTAAGTCGAGTCCTAGGAGTCAATGGAGCAGTGTCTGAGTAGAGTCTTGCTTATGGGTATGTTGTGCACCATACTTATGAGCGAGGGGCTACAAGGTCATGTTAGGAAAATGTTTCCCTTCGTTTCATCTCTGTCGTGCGATGTAGTGTACGGGTGCTGACCTTTTTTTTCCTTCGTATATCTGCTGAGATGAGGAAGACGAGGTCATCTTCTGCCAGGGTAGCCACTCAGGGAGCGTAGGCTGGTACATCAGCACCAGCACAGATGCGAGCCCCTACTAATGCCTGGAAAGGTCATCCGCCAACTGTTAGGCAGGACACAGCTATTCCTCCGGTGTCTGCAGCGACACCATCATCACCTGTTCCACTTCCATCTTTGCCTACTATCGTGTCGGGCGCAGTTGTGATTTATTCGGAGGAGTATATGAGACTAGTGGGCATGGCCAGCCATCGGGCCCCCGCTAGTAGGGATGCTGCAGTACCTGTATCGGCACCTCAGCCGACCACTCCAGTTATGAGTACGCCGACCTATGAGGCTACTCCGGATATGGGCCATGTTGTTCAGCCGGGTTCCGCTATTCCTATTCCGATTATGGGTATCGAGGAGGTAGCTTGGAGGATTGAGTCTTTTATGAAGATCAGGCCACCTCAGTTTGATGGCATATCTGCCACTTGTTCTGCCCATCATTTTCTTCAGGAGTGTGAGAAGATTTTTTAGAGGTTGCAGCGGAGAAGCATGTCGGTGTCTGCCTATGACACCAGGTTCTTGGAGCTGTCCCGTTATACGCCAGCTATGGTGGCACTCGAGAGGGACAGGGTGTTGAGATTTATTGAGGGTCTTAACCCTCTGTTGCAGTTTGCTGTCACCACAGTTGCGATTGGCATGACTTATCGCAAGGTAGTGGATGCTGCCAGGCGCTTGGAGGATGCCCATGCCAGGGTTCAGGAGGAGTGGTGCAGGCTATGCTATGACTAGGCAGGGTGCCGAGGCACCTACTGATGATATTGCAAGTATGCATTCTATTTGTGGTCGCAGTGCCGTTGTTTATTTAACCCGGGGTTTTGCTTATTTATATCTATCGCCTGGGTTTGCCCTTATTTGATGATCCTTAAATGGATGGTATATCTATCGGGAGATTTTATATGTATGAATAAGGGTTATTGGCAGCGCTTATGTTCTTATATGCGGTGTAGAGTCCCTAGTAGACTCGCTGGTTTTAGATATGATGGATTTGACGTCACTAGGGATATTGATTTATTGGTATCCTGTCATGCGACACTGGGTTGCCATGTCGAGTCAGTGGCTATCGGTATTGAAGGCGGGATCAGAATGGCGCAGCGGTAGCGTGATGGACCCAGAATTATTTGGAGGGATTATAATGTTTTCTATTCGCTATCATTTCGGGAAATTTAGCGTTGTAGCCGACGCCTTGAGTAGGAAGTCCATGGGTAGCCTTGCCTATCTTGATGCTGATATGAGGCCGTTGTCTCGTGAGTTGCAGGTTTTGTCCATTAGTGGCGTTCGGTTTCATGATTCTGTTCCAGGCCGGGTGCTTGCATATGTGGGGTCGCAGTCGTCTCTAGCTTCCCAGATTCGGGAAAGGCAGTTCGAGGATCCTTATCTGAGAGATCTCCGGGACAGGGTCCTGAGTGGGGGAGTGTCCTCGTTCGTGATTGGTGATGATGGTGCCTTGCGGCTTAACGTCCGGGTTTGTGTTCCAGCTATTGAGGAGCTAAGGCAGATGATTTTGGTAGAGGCTCATAGTTAGAGATATTCCATTCATCATGATACTGCGAAGATGTATCATGATCTTCGGGAGCTGTATTGGTGGAAAGGGATGAAGAGAGATGTTGCTGATTTTGTGTCTCGGGGCTTGAATTGCCAGCAGGTGAAGTATGAGCACCGGAGGCTAGCCGGGGTGACTCAGTCTATGCCCATTCCCGAGTGGAAGTGGGAGCAGATCACTATGGATTTCGTAGTTGGTTTGCCGCTGACCGCGGGCAAGCATGATTTCGTGTGGGTAGTAGTTGATCGACTGGCTAAGTCGGCTCACTTCATTCCAGTGAGGACTACTTATACCTCGGGATGTTTGGCTCGTATTTTCCTCGAGCAGATTGTGAGGTTGTGTGGAGCTCCGGTATCTATCATATCCGACCGAGGTGCTCAGTTCACAGCTCAGTTTTGGAGGTCTTTCCAGAGAGAGCTGGGTACTCGGGTTGATCTTAGCACTGCATTTAATCCGCAGACTGATGGCCAGTCCGAGCGGACTATTCAGATCCTCGAGGATATGTTGAGGGCGTGTGCTATTGATTTTGGAGGCCATTGGGATAGTCATTTGCCGCTAGCAGAGTTTGCATATAATAATAGCTATCAGGCTTTCATTCAGATGGCTCCGTTTGAGGCATTGTATGGTCAGAGATGTCGCTCGCCCATTGGTTGGTTCGAGTCTGGTGAGGTCCAGGTGTTGGGGCCAGATTTGGTGCAGCAGACCTTGGATAAGGTCCGGGTAATTCAGGATCGACTCCGTACGGCTCAGAGCCGGCAGATATCTTATGCAGATCGGAGGCGGAGGGATCATGAGTTTATGGTTGGGGACCGGGTATTCCTCAGAGTGTCGCCCATGAAGGGTGTGATGAGATTTGGGAAGAAAGGCAAGCTCAGTCCTAGGTTCATTGGGCCTTTTGAGATATTGGAGTGCATTGGCGCTGTTGCTTATAGACTAGCTTTGCCTCCCACTATGTCAGTTCATCCAGTGTTTCATGTGTCGATGCTCCGGAAGTGCATTCGTGATCCATCTCATGTGATCGACATGGCTTCCGTGGAGGTGGATGGCGACTTAGCTTATTCGGAAAAGCCCATTGCTATTTTAGCTAGAGGGGTCCGTAAGCTGAGGTCGAAGGTGATCCCGCTTGTGAGAGTTCAGTGGGGACATCACTCCAGTGCCGTGGCTACTTGGGAGCTTGAGTTCGAGATGCGCGAGAGGCATCCGCGCTTGTTCGATGATTCAGGTATGAAATCCTTATATTTTCTAAGCCTGAATTCGTATTTTAAGTTTTATTGATTTCGGGTGGTATCGAGGGATCCTCGAAATCCGTGCCAGCTTCGTGGCTAGTTTGTGGACCCTACCGTAGACTTGGGCTCGTCCGAGGACGGCCGAGATTCTAAGTGGGGGAGAATGTAACGATCCTCAAATAGTCGTTATGGGAATCGAAACCTTGATCTGCGTGTGGATAGTCTCAAAAGCTCCGTTAGGTCATGTATGACCTGTTCGTGAAATTTGAATCAAAACGGAGTCCGTTTGATATGTTTTCGAGAAAAGGATCCGTTTATGAAATTCCGGAAAGGAATTTGGGGTTTCGATAGGTCGTTTTGAGTAAACGAACCCCGATGGAAAATCCGAGCGCACCGTTAGGTCCGTCTCGTCATTTATGATATGTAGCAACCTTCAAAATTGAAAACGGACCTCGTTTGATAGGACTTTTGATAAAGTCCCCGTTTAGGAAGTTTAAAAGAGTTAAAAGAGGTTTCCGAGCTCGATTTGAGCAAATGAGCTCCGATGAGAGATCAGAAAGTTCCGTTAGGTTCGTATAGTCATTTGTGAATTGTAGCAACTTTCGGAATTGGATTCCGAGGTCGTTTGGTTAAATTTCGCTATTTTGGCGAAAGTCGAAAATTGAACCTTTGCCGTGGGACCCACTTTTTGAGTTCTGGAGGTCCGAATTGAGTTCCGTCTGGACGAGCATGTCACCCAAGTATTTTATGACTTGTGTGCAAATTTTGGGGTCATTCCGAGCTTCGGAGGGTCCCGTTTGGACCCAAAACAGTTCGGATTTTTCTGGTGCGAAACTGCTGTTTCTGCTACTGTTTCTGTTGCGAGCAGCCGGAAAAATAGCATTTTTCCGGCCAATCCGTAAGGAATTAGGAAACACTCAAAACATGAAAGTTGTAGCCCTTTGAGTTGTGGTTTTAATGCCATCGGTTTCAGGTCATTTGGACATTCGTATCAAAAGTTATGATTATTGCAACAGAGGCTGTTACAGTGGTAA
The DNA here is from genome assembly GCA_037355625.1 of Petunia x hybrida. NCBI lineage: Eukaryota > Viridiplantae > Streptophyta > Magnoliopsida > Solanales > Solanaceae > Petunia > Petunia x hybrida. Next base: position 876,508 of record JBBBVM010000995.1, on the reverse strand, counting down.
AAACTGCTATAAAGGGGTCATTTCGGGACAGATTTCGGGAAACCGAATTTTTATTCAAAGGAGGCGATTTTGGAAGGTTCAAAACATGTATAATCATAAGGTAAGCCTCCATAACTCATTTCATATCATATATCATGAGAATCAAAGCTTGATTCATAGGAAATGAGTTAGAATCCTAAATTTTAAGATTTGGGGAAAATCAACGAGCAAGGCTCGTATGAGAAATCTAATTGCATATTTGGACTCACGGGAGTGTGGGGAGTCCGGAAATGTATATTTTATTAATTTTGGGCTCGGTCCCACCCGAGGGTATTTTGGTAATTTTACCCTAAGTCGTATATGAGCTTAGTTCTCTATAATGGAGCACTAATGAGTGCTATATTGTCTTGATAGACTTAGAGGAAAGTTCCCCGAGGACAAGAAGAGCAGGAAAGGAGATTGCTTCCTAGCTTTGAACCGGAATTCGAGGTAAGTGAGACTTGACCTCTACTTTGCTTGTGGATACGTCCAGCATGCTAGTACGCTTCGGGTACTCTAATGTGATTAGCTTAGGGCTATGTGTTAAATATGTATTGACTAGCGTTGGCTAGGTATATTACTATTAATTAAATATGAATAGTAAAGACATGAGTTGACCGAGGTATGTGCTGGTCTAGACGCTATATTGAGATAGCGATTAATTATATTGTGGGATTGCTTACTATTATTTGATCATAAATAGTGAGTACATGAGTTGACCGAGGTATGTGCCGGTGTAGACGCTACATTGAGATAGCGATGACTTATATTGTGGGATTGCTTGCTATGTCATGATTAGATAGCAAGGACCTGGGGATATGGCCGAGGATGTTGCCGGCATATCATTGATTATGTCTTGCCGAGGTTTCTGCCGGCTTATGTACGAATTTGGTACTTGTATGGTTATCATGACGGGATGTGTAGTGCTGACTCCTCGTAACCTTTGGTTAGACGACACGGGAGTAGGGATTGTACCTCCAAACCGTCGTCGGGTTAACTTCCGCTTTACATTGAGCTAGCATAACCAATCTTGGTTACAGTGACTGTGTAATATTATCGTTATTAATATTTCTGTTATTGTTATTAATGCCGTGGATATTAATACGGTTAGAGGGACACTTGATAGGGGGTGTGGTGTCGCCTATACTATGAGATGTGTCACACTTGACAGGGGGTGTGGTGTGGTCACTAGATATTTGAGATGTGACACACTTGACAGGGGGTGTGGTGTGGTCACTAGATTGTTGAGACATGACACACTTGACAGGGGGTGTGGTGTGGTCGTATATAGATGAGATGAGACAACGACTACGGGTCATTGGTCTACCTCCTTATGATTGAGACAGTGACTACGGGTCACTGGTATGTTGTTTATGTTGACAATGGCGTTATGGCCTATAGACGGAGCCGCACAGGGTGCGTGCTGATATTGAGTGATGAATGTATTGTTGCCTACGTCCGTTGGCGGTGTTGCTAGCCTACCGTAGGTTTAGGTTAGTCGGCGTGGGAGTAGAGATGGGACTTCCAAACCACTGTTTGATTGACCTAGGCCTTACGTTGGGTGGGCATAATCCTCTTTGACTTGTGTATGATATTCTGAGACTACTGGCTTACTTAATGTGTATGTTACATATGCTATCTGTATGTACATAGGTACATACGTATGGATATATATATATATATATATATAATTATATATACTTGGATAATTATATTGTGAATATGTGCGACTGCGCTATTTATTTACGTAGAAACGACGTGCTTAGTTGCTTGCGATACATGTTTGCGACTTGTCCCGCAAGAGTGATTTAGCGGGCCTGTCAGTGATCTTACTGGGCTTCGGCTCATAACTTACTCTGCCACATGTGCAGGTACTTCTTCTAGATAGTCATCGAGACAGTAGCGACCGTTCGAGGCTGCTGTATTATTTTGTTGAGGTGAGCCAACCGTACAGTCCACGGTGGCGTACCGCCGATGTTGTATAGAGATAGACTCCACTTCACTTCTGTTGTATTTTATTTCGATTGAGTCACTCTATAGATGCTCCATTGGTGTTTGTTGGGTATAGTAGATAGGGGTGTCTACCTTCTTTTGGATTCCAATTTTATATATATATTTCATCATGTTTCTCTTCTTTCAGTTTATTTCCGCATTTTTGTTTCGGTTGGTTCGCCTAGGCAATATCGTTTAGGTGCCATCACGGATCCAGATTTTGGGTCGTGACATTTTACTAATGCGGAGGGTTGTCTTAAAGGTTATTGTGGAGGTGAGGAGATATCTCATTGTGTGACTAAGAGCGAGCCTAAGAAGGGGAGTGGGGTAATTGATGTTAGTTGTAGGTTGAACTATTTTGCTTACTCCATTCCGTAGGTTGATCACACCGTAGATATTAAGCATGCCAAAACTACTATGTCACACTATGATAGCATTACATTGAAGGTTTGGTCTGTTGGTCATGAGCTTAAAGGTAATAGGGTCTTTGATTGTTTGAGAATTCATTTCTTACAGCCTATTGATTGCTTTGCTTGTTGTTGTCTTTAAAGAGGAGGCATGACTGATCTAAAAGATTTTGGGATGCAAATCCATGCTGAACTAGGAGAAGTTGCGTGTGTGTGTTTACTTATCCTAATCAGCAAAAGAAGTTGTGTCGGAGTTGTCTCTACGAAGTGTTAACAAGACTTAGTGCTAAACTAGGAGTACATTACTGGAGGTCTTCACTTACCATAATTGTGAAGACTCCTAGTGAGAAACTACTAGGGCTTACATAACCCATATAAAAGCAAGTAATTGAGGTAGTCGTACTCATTCATTCACAATGAGAGAATAGAGCGAGCAAAAGGCGATCCAGTTTACTTCTTGTGTGTTTGAACAACTGCAAACAACCGTTGAAGAACTCAGAGCATAACTAGTATTTGTTAAGGTTCTTTTAATAGTTTTCATAATTTTGTGTATTGAGAATTTTAACTATCTGCTTAGTTTAAAAGCTATTGTAAAAGGTTAACTTTGTGAGATTACTTTGTAAAAGCTAGAGTTTAGCTTTGAGAGTGATTAGGGTCTAGAGTATAGCCCCTTGGTTACAGAGTTTATAATCTAAAACCTGCTCTTTGTGTTAGTGGAATTCTTTTCAAAATCCCAGAGTGTGGTGCCTGGTTTTTCTCTCTAGAGCAAGACTTTTTCCACGTAAAAATACCATGTCCTTTACTTTTTGTTTGATTCATTTAGTTTGGTGTTTGTGCAAATCGGTTTTACAAGAATAAGGTTCTTGTGATTAAGAGTCAGGTTCTTCGGTGAAAATAAGAGGACACTATTCAACTCCCACCCCCCCCCCCATTTAGTGTCCTTAGGAGGTGCTCAGAGTATAATATTTTCTTAAGAGTTTTACTAATGCGGAGGGTTGTCTTAAAGGTTATTGTGGAGGTGAGGAGATATCTCATTGTGTGACTAAGAGCGTGCCTAAGAAGGGGAGTGGGGTAATTGATGTTAGTTGTAGGTTGAACTATTTTGCTTACTCCATTCCGTAGGTTGATCACACCGTAGATATTAATCATGCCAAAACTACTATGTCACACTATGATAGCATTACATTAAAGGTTTGGTCTGTTGGTCATGAGCTTAAAGGTAATAGGGTCTTTGATTGTTTGAGATTGCATTTCTTACAGCCTATTGATTGCTTTGCTTGTAGTTGTCTTTAAAGAGGAGGCGTGACTGATCTAAAAGATTTTGGGATGCAAATCCATGCAGAACTAGGAGAAGTTGCGTGTGTGTGTTTACTTATCCTAATCAGCAAAAGAAGTTGTGTCGGAGTTGTCTCTACGAAGTGTTAACAAGACTTGGTGCTAAACTAGGAGTACATTACTGGAGGTCTTCACTTACCATAATTGTGAAGACTCCAAGTGAGAAACTACTAGGGCTTACATAACCCATATAAAAGCAAGTAATTGAGGTAGTCGTACTCATTCATTCACAATGAGAGAATAGAGCGAGCAAAAGGCGATCCAGTTTACTTCTTGTGTGTTTGAACAACTGCAAATAACAACTTAGAGCATAACTAGTATTTGTTAAGGTTCTTTTAATAGTTTTCATAATTTTGTGTATTGAGAATTTTAACTATCTGCTTAGTTTAGATGCTATTGTAAAAGGTTAACTTTGTGAGATTACTTTGTAAAAGCTATAGTTTAGCTTTGAGAGTGATTAGGGTCTAGAGTATAGCCCCTTGGTTACAGAGTTTATAATCTAAAACCTGCTCTTTGTGTTAGTGGAATTATTTTCAAAATCCCATAGTGTGGTGCATGGTTTTCCTCTCTAGAGCAAGGAGTTTTCCACGTAAAAATACCATGTCCTTTACTTTCTGTTTGATTCATTTAGTTTGGTGTTTGTGCAAATCGGTTTTACAAGAATAAGGTTCTTGTGATTAAGAGTCAGGTTCTTCGGTAAAAATCAGAGGACACTATTCAACTCCAACCCCCCCTCATTTAGTGTCCTTAGGAGGTGCTCAGAGTATAATATTTTCTTAAGAGTTTTACTAATGCGGAGGGTTGTCTTAAAGGTTATTGTGGAGGTGAGGAGATATCTCTTTGTGTGAGTAAGAGCGAGCCTAAGAAGGGGAGTGGGGTAATTGATGTTAGTTGTAGGTTGAACTATTTTGCTTACTCCACTTCGTAGGTTGATCACACCGTAGATATTAAGCATGCCAAAACTACTATGTCACACTATGATAGTATTACATTGAAGGTTTGGTTTGTTGGTCATGAGCTTAAAGGTAATAGGGTCTTTGATTGTTTGAGATTGTATTTGTTACAGCCTATTGATTGCTTTGCTTGTTGTTGTCTTTAAAGAGGAGGCATGACTGATCTAAAAGATTTTGGGATGCAAATCCATGCAGAACTAGGAGAAGTTGCGCGTGTGTGTTTACTTATCCTAATCAGGAAAAGAAGTTGTGTCGGAGTGGTCTCTACGAAGTGTTAACAAGACTTGGTGCTAAACTAGGAGTACATTACTGGAGGTCTTCACTTACCATAATTGTGAAGACTCCTAGTGCGAAACTACTAGGGCTTACATAACCCATATAAAAGCAAGTAATTGAGGTAGTCGTACTCATTCATTCACAATGAGAGAATAGAGCGAGCAAAAGGCGATCCAGTTTACTTCTTGTGTGTTTGAATAACTGCAAACAACAACTCAGAGCATAACTAGTATTTGTTAAGGTTCTTTTAATAGTTTTCATAATTTTGGGTATTGAGAAGTTTAACTATCTGCTTAGTTTAGAAGCTATTGTAAAAGGTTAACTTTGTGAGATTACTTTGTAAAAGCTAGAGTTTAGCTTTGAGAGTGATTAGGGTCTAGAGTATAGCCCCTTGGTTACAGAGTTTATAATCTAAAACCTGCTCTTTGTGTTAGTGGAATTATTTTCAAAATCCCAGAGTGTGGTGCGTGGTTTTTCTCTCTTGAGCAAGGAGTTTTCCACGTAAAAATACCATGTCCTTTACTTTCTGTTTGATTCATTTAGTTTGGTGTTTGTGCAAATCGGTTTTACAAGAATATAGTTCTTGTGATTAAGAGTTAGGTTCTTCGGTAAAAATAAGAGGACACTATTCAACTCCCACCCCATCCCCCATTTAGTGTCCTTAGGAGGTGCTCAGAGTATAATATTTTCTTAAGAGTTTTACTAATGCGGAGGGTTGTCTTAAAGGTTATTGTGGAGGTGAGGAGATATCTCTTTGTGTGACTAAGAGCGAGCCTAAGAAGGGGAGTGGGGTAATTGATGTTAGTTGTAGGTTGAACTATTTTGCTTACTCCATTTCTTAGGTTGATCACACCGTAGATCTTAAGCATGCCAAAACTACTATGTCACACTATGATAGCATCACATTGAAGGTTTGGTCTATTGGTCATGAGCTTAAAGGTAATAGGGTCTTTGATTGTTTGAGATTGCATTTCTTACAGCCTATTGATTGCTTTGCTTGTTGTTTTCTTTAAAGAGGAGGCGTGACTGATCTAAAAGATTTTGGGATGCAAATCCATGCAGAACTAGGAGAAGTTGCGCGTGTGTGTTTACTTATCCTAATCAGCAAAAGAAGTTGTGTCGGAGTTGTCTCTACGAAGTGTTAACAAGACTTGGTGCTAAACTAGGAGTACATTACTGGAGGTCTTCACTTACCATAATTGTGAAGACTCCTAGTGAGAAACTACTAGGGCTTACATAACCCAGATAAAAGCAAGTAATTGAGGTAGTCGTACTCATTCATTCACAATGAGAGAATAGAGCGAGCAAAAGGCGATCCAGTTTACTTCTTGTGTGTTTGAACAACTGCAAACAACAACTCAGAGCATAACTAGTATTTGTTAAGGTTCTTTTAATAGTTTTCATAATTTTGTGTATTGAGAATTTTAACTATCTACTTAGTTTAGAAGCTATTGTAAAAGGTAACCTTTGTGAGATTACTTTGTAAAAGCTAGAGTTTAGCTTTGAGAGTGATTAGGGTGTAGAGTATAGCCCCTTGGTTACACAGTTTATAATCTAAAACCTGCTCTTTGTATTAGTGGAATTGTTTTCAAAATCCCAGAGTGTGGTGCGTGGTTTTTCTCTCTAGAGCAAGACTTTTTCCACGTAAAAATGCCATGTCCTTTACTTTCTGTTTGATTCATTTAGTTTGGTGTTTGTGCAAATCGGTTTTACAAGAATAAGGTTCTTGTGATTAACAATCAGGTTCTTCGGTAAAAATCAGAGGACACTATTCAACTCCCACCCCCCCTCCATTGAGTGTCCTTAGGAGGTGCTCAGAGTATAATATTTTCTTAAGAGTTTTACTAATGCGGAAGGTTGTCTTAAAGGTTATTGTGGAGGTGAGGAGATATCTTTTTGTGTGAGTAAGAGCGAGCCTAAGAAGGGGAGTGGGGTAATTGATGTTCGTTGTAGGTTGAACTATTTTGCTTACTCCATTCCGTAGGTTGATCACACCGTAGATATTAAGCAAGCCAAAACTACTATGTCACACTATGATAGCATTACATTGAAGGTTTGGTCTGTTGGTCATGAGCTTAAAGGTAATAGGGTCTTTTATTGTTTGAGATTGCATTTCTTACAGCCTATTGATTGCTTTGCTTGTTGTTGTCTTTAAAGAGGAGGCATGACTGATCTAAAAGATTTTGGGATGCAAATCCATGCAGAACTAGGAGAAGTTGCGCATGTGTGTTTACTTATCCTAATCAGCAAAAGAAGTTGTGTCGGAGTTGTCTCTACGAAGTGTTAACAAGACTTGGTGCTAAACTAGGAGTGCATTACTGGAGGTCTTCACTTACCATAATTGTGAAGACTCCTAGTGAGAAACTACTAGGGCTTACATAACCCATATAAAAGCGAGTAATTGAGGTAGTCGTATTCATTCATTCACAATGAGAGAATAGAGCGAGCAAAAGGCGATCCAGTTTACTTCTTGTGTGTTTGAACAACTGCAAACAACCATTGAAGAACTCAGAGCATAACTAGTATTTGTTAAGGTTCTTTTAATAGTTTTCATAATTTTGTGTATTGAGAATTTTAACTATCTGCTTAGTCTAGAAGCTATTGTAAAAGGTTAACTTTGTGAGATTACTTTGTAAAAGCTAGAGTTTAGCTTTGAGAGTGATTAGGGTCTAGAGTATAGCCCCTTGGTTACAGAGTTTATAATCTAAAACCTGCTCTTTGTGTTAGTGGAATTGTTTTCAAAATCCCAGAGTGTGGTGCGTGATTTTTCTCTGTAGAGCAAGGAGTTTTCCACGTAAAAATACCATGTCCTTTACTTTCTGTTTGATTCATTTAGTTTGGTGTTTGTTCAAATTGGTTTTACAAGAATAACGTTCTTGTGATTAAGAGTCAGGTTCTTTGGTGAAAATCAGAGGACACAATTCAACTCCCCCCCTCCCCCCCCCCCCATTTACTGTCCTTAGGAGGTGCTCAGAGTATAATATTTTATTAAGAGTTTTACTATTGCGGAGGGTTGTCTTAAAGGTTATTGTGGAGGTGAGGAGATATCTCTTTGTGTGAGTAAGAGCGAGCCTAAGAAGGGGAGTGGGGTAATTGATGTTAGTTGTAGGTTGAACTATTTTGCTTACTCCATTCCGTAGGTTGATCACACCGTAGATATTAAGCATGCCAAAACTACTATGTCACACTATGATAGCATTACATTGAAGGTTTGGTCTGTTGGTCATGAGCTTAAAGGTAATAGGGTCTTTGATTGTTTGAGATTGCATTTCTTACAGTCTATTGATTGCTTTGCTTGTTGTTGTCTTTAAAGAGGAGGCATGACTGATCTAAAAGATTTTGGGATGCAAATCCATGCAGAACTAGGAGAAGTGGCGCGTGTGTGTTTACTTATCCTAGTCAGCAATAGAAGTTGTGTCGGGGCTGTCTCGATGAAGTTTGAACAAGACTTGGTGCTAAACTAGGAGTACACTACTGGAGATCTTCACTTACCATAATTGTGAAGACTCCAAGTGTGAAACTACTAGGGCTTACATAACCCAGATAAAAGCAAGTAATTGAGTCAGTCGTACTCATTCATTCACAATGAGAGAATAGAGCGAACAAAAGGCGATCCAGTTTATTTCTTGTGTGTTTGAACAACTGCAAACAACCATTGAAGAACTCAGAGCATAACTAGTATTTGTTAAGGTTCTTTTAATAGTTTTCATAATTTTTTGTATTGAGAATTTTACCTATATGCTTAGTTGAGAAGCTGTTGTAAAAGGTTAACTTTGTGAGATTACTTTGTAAAAGCTAGAGTTTAGCTTTGAGAGTGATTAGGGTCTAGAGTATAGCCCCTTGGTTACAGAGTTTATAATCTAAAACCTGCTCTTTGTGTTAGTGGAATTCTTTTTAAAATTCCAGAGTGTGGTTCGTGGTTGTTCTCCTTAGAGCAAGGAGTTTTCCACGTAAAAATTCCATGTCCTTTACTTGCTGTTTGATTAATTTAGTTTTGGTGTTTGCGCAAATCAGTTTTACAAGAACAAGGTTCTTGTGATTAAGAGTTAGGTTCTTCGGTGAAACGATTCAGCGCAACAAAAAATTTTGTTAAAAAGGTACATGGAATCGACATCAACCAAACAAATTGTGATACACAGTGTTCTCGAATAAATCAGCATCATTCTCGGTCAAAGAGACTGTGAGTCCCAAAAAGTCAGTGAGATATCTTTCACATTAGTCTTGTATCCCGCTTTCACTTCCTGACTGCATGCATCAACACTCAGTATGTGGGGGGACTAACTGTGTGTGAAAAAATATGCAACATATTATTACGGGGAGCACGAGTTCAGCTGGCGAGACTATACTAATCCTACAAGTTACCAGGCATAGAGGATACACGCTTGTTCTATGAGTTAAGACAGTTCAGGCGGTACAGGGGTAGGACGCAAGCATACATCCTGTTGCCTTAGGGTTACAGTCTCCTAGTTAGAGTTTCGTATATGCCACTGCCTTGAGTTTATAGGCCCATGTGCCTCATTAGTCTTTTTATTTTAGCACAATTACGACTGGGTAATCACTGCTACAAATACCCCTCCTTACATTGTATTGTACATCAAGCGATTCACCACTGAATCTGGCTATTTTCAGGGAATAAAACTCTTTAATTTCTTGTCTATTATTTTCCTCTCTATTTACTTACTTTTTCGTCGTATTTTACTATATTGCTTGTGACCCAACATAAATTAAAGTGTTTAACCTAGACATCCAATTTTAGGCATAAACATCAGGTTATATGTGCATAGATTGGTTGTTTTTCCAAAATAGTAAAGATTTTGGAATCGAAGCTAGTCCGACATTATTTGCAGTGATGTTCAAGCCAACCGGGCATCATTTTTACTTCGTGTCATTAGAAAATGAAATGTCTAGTATCCTTGAATGGTGGCGATGAGGCATCAGTTCATTTAAAAGTTAAATGTTTCTGTTTTGATTGGGAAGTAAATAAAAAATGTGGTAGTTGCAAAGATCAAGCACTGTGGAGAACAATAACATATTTAATGGTTTGATTGATACCTTGAACACATAATTTTGATTGTTTTTAAGATCTTAGTTGCATAAAGATGATAATAACAGCATTTGCAACCGTATTTGTAATTGATGTGTTGTGATCAGACATGATGGAAATATTTGCACGCGTGGGAATTGTAGTTTTTAAGCCGCAGAAGAACCAATTATAGGATTAATCTTTTCAGAATTGCCAACTCCAAAAGCTAACGGAAATAGGCTGTTGTTTCCATCCTTGGAGACTGCTAAGATGAGCACACCACTATATTTGCCCTTCAGAAATATTGCATAACCAATAACACTGGCCTACAGTACTTCCACCTTTCAATTGACGCTTCATATGCATAAAACAGATACAAAAACCTGTAGAAAACAACAAAAAAGTAAGAAAGCTCCCGCAACATGCTTTTAAACCTTTTGATGTTAAATCTTTTTCAACTCATACAGTGAGAGGAGGATATACATGTTCTCATTATCTCTTTTCATGTTTGTATATGTGCTAAGGTTTTTTAGTTTCATCATGTAAAGTTAAGATGTTATGATTTCATAGTTTTCTTCAGGAGTCCCTCTTATGACACCAAGGGCATGTTGTATAGAATGCCAAGCTTTGTTGTAGTTTATTTTCAACCTATACCTCCTTTGCATCTCACCTATCACAAAATTCGGTGTAATTTCATTTTTCAGATTTCATAGCATCTCTGTAATCTATGACACCAAGGGCATATTATCAGATATGATTGCTGATGTCGGATTCCTCTAGTCAGCTTTAATGTAATCAATTGAACAATTGAGTTCTTTATCAAAATTTATAACACTGAAAATGTCAGAATCTTTGATCTTTGTAGCTCGGAACCGCCAGCTGCATTGTTTATCAATGCATCTCAGAGAATACATATGTCTGTTTGAGGTTTCAACCACAGACTGGAAATGGTGCATGGCAGAAATATTGGAGATGCATTTCTTTAAACTCTCTTTGTCTAGAAACAATGATTTGTACCTTATCTCATCCAAGGCCGCAATACTTTCTAATAGCACCATTTCCGTAACCACTGCAACCATCTTCTTTTTCCCCTTTCTCTTCCTTTTATCTGTATTAATCGTAGATATCTGTGTGTTCTCTTCTACAATTTCTATTGGAGAAGTCAAGTGCTCATGAACAGTGAATTCATTTTGTGTAAGATTATTATTGTCTTCTGTATCATCGGATGCTGCTGCTGGACTAAAAATTTGAATTTGTATTCCATCTTCGTTGGTTGCCAAAGTGGTGTAAATTTGTGCAATTAGTCCTCTCTCTTGTTCTTCAGTATGTAGTGATGATGTAATACTCCGTGGAGGCAGAGATATATTTTCATAAAGTTCCACAATTAGATGTATGTTCTTGAAATTGTTGTCATTTTGGAGGAAGTAAATGCAGTCACTGAAGGCGTCATCATTTTTCACCTATATTCTTTTACTTTTTTCAAGTTTTCTATCGAACTAGATGTTTTTCATCCTTTGATTGCATTTTAGAGCATCTGATATCTTGTCCACAAGTTTGTCTAATGAGATATCTATTTTCATAAGTATTAGTCTTATTTGATGATCGACAAATATCTTATCTTTAGTCCATTTGCCATTGTATGCAACATAGATGGCAATTCTATCTATTTCTGCCTCAAAAATAGAATGGACATATAATTCGTCATTGTTTTAGGCATAGAATAATATATAAGTACCTTTACTTCATTCAAACCATATACAAAAGCAGTTGTAAAATGGTTTTAGCAACAATGTCTCTGACTTTATTTTACTGAACCTTAGCGGCCATAATGAGGATAAATGGTGACAATTCATCTGCACCTTCCAAATCCTGTTTTTATGACCTATTTGCATGATGATCAATAAACACAGCCCTTTTCGTCATTATTTTTTTTATATTAGCAAGTGAAAAGTATATTTACATCATGTCGTTTTGTCTGTAGTTCATTTAACGCAGATATAAAATAAGTTTGTGCAGTATGCCTTATAATCATGCCAACCCAGCATTATTACCATGAACCTTAGAGGACCTAATGAGTATAAATATCAACAAGTCGTCTGCACTCCTTTTAAAATCCTATTTTTATGAGCTTTTTGTATTATTAAAATTAAATAAAATACAATTCGTAATCATTTTGTGTATATTACCAACTGGCAATTATATTTACATCCTCCCGTTTCGTCAGTAGTTCATTTTAACCATAAATGAAACAAATTTTTAGAGAGTTCTTGGTAATAATGCCAATCTGGTATTTTTTTGGTCCAATCTCAGAGGACCTAATGACGTGTAATGCTGGCAAACCGGCTGCAACTCTTCCAAAGTAGTTTTTCATCAGTCTCGTATGATCATTCTGTAACTCTTTCAAATTCGTCATCAGTTATTGCTTTTAATCAATATGTAATTACTTATATCCTATGTCGATTCGTCAGTAATTCAATATCAACAAATATCAAAGCATTATGACAGTATTTCGACTAATGAAGCCAAGCCACCACTATTTTCCTTTATAATACAAGTACTTAATGAGAACTAACAAATCATCTGCATCTCTTCAAAAATACTAGTTTTATCAAATTTTTTCGTCATTATTTACAGGCGACGAAACTGATGCCACCGAAATTGTTGTAACTCATTTTTTATTGTTCCTTTTATTATTAAATCGAACAAAAATGTACCAGAATTGTAGTAAACTCGTAAAAAAAGGTAAATGTATCAAAATTGTTGCTAGTTACCGGAATAATCAGCAGAATTGTTGCTAGTTACAGAAAAGTGACCGCCTGTAGCCGGCACTTCTCGTTCCGGAGCTGGAAATCTCAGCAGAAAAATCGTTCCTTTGTTGAGGAGAGAGTGTGGACGTTATTTTCATTGAGGATGAGAGGGAGTGTTCTATTTTGTTATAGGGTGAAGGGTATTTGATGTTATAAATATTTAAAAAATATAAGACAAATATATATATGTACATCTGTATATAGAAACTATATATACAATATATCATTCTATAAATTTGATATTGTAATTATAAATCAAATTTTAAATATAAATATTGTGGCTAGATTATTTTATTGCTAGGTGACTTGTTAAGGGCTATTTATGTTGAAATCCGTACATAATAAGAGTGAGTTGATGGTGCGACAAAGAGTACTTTACTAATTCTTAATTCATTTGAATTGTATAATCTCCCGTCATTGTATGTTCATTTATCTAGTTGACAAAAAAATGTAACTGAATTTCAAAAAGTTCCATTCGCATCCCAAATGTTTTAAATAGACATGTGTTCCATACATTTATGACCAACAACTCTCTTATTCTAGGGTTTTCAATTTCAAAGGAAGAATGTATGTTATTGAAACTTCATCGGTGTTGGATGGTATCGGGCTTTGCAGCTCTCTTTCAGTGTTTCTTAATCTATTTTCTTTTCCTACTCTTATTTGGTCCGGTTTCTTCTTCATTCATACCTCTTTGTTACTGATTTCTTCTTCTTCTTCTTCTTTTTTTCTTTTTTTTTTAATTTATGTTATTTGCTTTCGCTTCTTTTTTTTTTTTTTTGGGTTTCATAGGCGGTTCTTGAGTTTCAAAAGCAGGAAATCGGTCTATCTTTTGCATTTTCTCTGTTTGTCAACTATGCACGTGTTAACTTACAATGCCAGAAACTTCCTGAATTAGCAGATCTTACTATTCAGGTAGAGATTACACGTCTTGAGGTTTTTAATTTATCAAGAAGAGAGCATAACTTTGTGTTAGGAAATAATTCCAAAAAATAAGAAGAAGAATTGAACAGGCTTTGATAGAGTAAATTCCGGTCTTAAGGAATTTAAGCCTCTCACTTGTATTGCGGTAGGAATGGTGGAAGAATTCTTTCTTAATTGGCAAAGCCAATAAAATTTAAGTTTCAGCAATTAACTTGAATTTTTCACTTGAACTAGAGTTGTTATTTGTAGAAAGCAGTAAGAGAAGAAGATGGAAGAAATTGATTATGTGTGTTTTTTTACGTTGTGGAGGGAATAGATTTTATGGTACCTCTTCAGGTATGTTGTATCAACAGACAAACCTTTACACCTAAGGACACTTAATTAAAAAACTAATAGTCATCACCTTGGGATTAAAAAGTTTAAAAAATATTTTTATTTGAAAATATATAATTAACAAAAAATATTATTGAAATTAAATAATTAATTTCGGAATATTCAAATTGACCCAAAGCTCAAATGGCCCAAGTGCCCATCTTTGACTATTTATTATTATATTCAAACCTTTCAACTTTCCTCTAAACTTCACTTAAATATTTAAACCAAGTAAGAAAAGAAGTGCTTTAAAACACAATTTCCTTTCTCTATTTCATGGATGAGGAACAAAGTTCCTTCTCCCGAACTACTAACTATCAAGCATTAACTAATCTAAAATCTTCCACTTAGTGATTGAAGATGTTTATAAAGATTTTTGCATATTGTAGGTCTCTTTCGAATTGAACCTAATAGTTGAATAAATTCTCAAGACCTTGTTGAAATTGATGACAAGCCAAAAAAGCTTTATGCACATACACCATACCAACCTTATAACTTATTTACCATGTGTTTCACCACTCAAATTTGGCCTTGTGCTACTTCCTGTATTCATACTTTAATTGAAGCGGCACCACTTCTTGTATTTATATAGGAGAAGTTTTAAACCAAGTCCATAATATGGGCATAACTGAGTTCTTAAACTGGACTATGTTTCTTCATTAAGAGTACGTAATACTCACCCTCAAATTTCTAAGTACTATAAGTTTCAGTACTTGCTAACCATCACACCTTAATTTCATGTTACCTTTTGAACCTTTAGTAATGCTGAGCAATAATAAAGGTAAGGTTTTATGTTAAGTGTGAAAAATTATCTAAGACCCATAGCATTTGTAGTGCTCATTATTATATCTCCTGTGAGTCTTTAAGTAATTGAGTCTGTCAGGTTGTCCTAAGACTTTACATAAGTAACTGTTATAATTCCATCCCGAATTAGTTATCTAATTTACTTATGTCTTAAAGCAATGGACCTCGATTTTTCATAGAATATTTTGCTAAATGACTTAGACATGGTATTCTCACTATCGCAATGAAACATGATAGCCGGCATCGGGTGTGGCCAAAACTTAATATCTAACAATAAATTTCTCAGCTATTTTACCTCTAAGCCTGCGGTTACCAATGCAATAAACACAGCTTCCATGGTGGAATATGTTATACATTTCTGTATCTTAGAAGCTCATGAAACCGCTCCTCACTATACCTTTCCAATGTTCATGTCCATGATTAAGAGTATATTTTGATAACTTACAAAAAACAAAGGCAACATCCATAACATACATTAACTCCCAATTGCACTAGCATATTCTAGCTGACTAACAAATCTTCCTCGGTTCTTAACCATCTTGTATGACACATCAAATAGAGTAATAAATTCTTTAATATCTAAATGATTAAACTTGGTAAGAACTTTGTCAATGTAGTGAGAGTGGCACAAGGAAAAACCCCCCACAATGTTTTTAACATAATGTACCTAAGATAGTACCAACTTCTCCCAAGTCTTTCATTTTAAATTAAGAAGTTAAATACTTCTTAGTTTCTATTTTTGTTTGGCATATTTGTTCCTATAATAAACATATCATCAACATAAAGACATATGATCACTCCATAATCATTTCTAAACTTGGAATAAATGCATTTATCCGGCTCATTATATTTGAAGCCATTCGATAGTATAACACTGTCAAATTTTTCATTCCACTATTTTGGTACTTGCTTCAATCCATACAGGTACTTAACCAATTTACAAACTATCTTCTCATTTTCAGGAAGCACAAACCCTTCAGGTTGCTCAATATACACTTTTTCATCAAGATTAGAAAGACGTCTTAACGTCCATTTGATGAACGTTTAGATCATATATTAATGCCAATACAAACAATACCTTTACTGAGGTAATTCTAGCCACCAAATCATATGTATCAAAATAATCTACTCCTAGTTCTGTCTAAAATTTTTAGCTACTAGTCTAGCTTTAAAGCTTTGTAGAGAACCATCAATATTGTACTTTCTCCAGAACACCCATTTACACCAAAATGGTTTAGTATGAGGTGGTAAATTTGTCAATACCTATGTTGCATTTGAAATAAGAGAATCCATTTCATCATATATATATCTTCTTTCAAGAAAGCTGAATCCCTTTTATAAGTCTTAGGATCCTATTTTATAATCAAAACAATAGGTATTTTGGCTAATACCTTACTTCAACTAAAAAGACCAGTGGTTGAGAAGAAATAAAATCAGAATTCAAGTTTTTCTTTTTCTAACTCTTTGACTTTTTCTTGGTTCAACATGAGATTCAATTGCCTTTCTTTTACCACTAGAAGAAGAAGTAGGATTTGTACGATTTTCTGGAGTTACTACACAAGTATTTTCTATATTTTCATGTGAGCTATTTGAATCACCAATAAATTTTATTTTCAAGAGCTCAACATTTTTTAGATTCCAATATAACTTTAGAAGAAGAAGTAGGATTTGTACGATTTTCTGGAGTTACTACACAAGTATTTTCTATATTTTCATGTGAGCTATTTGAATCACCAATAAGTTTTATTTTCAAGAGCTCAACATTTTTTAGATTCCAATATAACTTTAGACTCAATGTCTAACACTTTGTATGCCTTTGAGTTCTCCGTATATCCTGCAAATATGTTGTTAATTCCTCTAGGTTCTAACTTTGTTCTTTTCAGATCAGGAATTCTATAATAAAGTTATACAACCTCATACCCTCAAGAAATGTAAGTTGGGTTTTCTTCCTCAAGAAATTTTCTATATTTATTAAAAATATATTCGCCCTATCAATCGCTACGTAAGATTTTAATCTTTTTTTTTTTTCAATTGATTTTTTAGTAATGCTTCTTTTCCAATTGATTTTTTACTAATGATTAAATGGATAAATTTATAGGGGTTCACAAGCAATAAAGTATTTGGCCAAAATCATAACAGCAGGCCCACTACTAAGCCAAACTTTAAACGAAGGGTATACTTAGACATTTTCACTGGTGTTGGAATTAAGTGTACACTCGCTGAGAAAGCCTTTGCCCTTGCGGGGAGCGTTTGTGCTCCAAAAGAGTGTATTCGCACTCGCATAGAGTGTCTTTGTCTATTTTCTAAAACTTGTCTGCGCCCGCAGAGTATGGCTTTAGTTTGCGCCCGTAGAGGATATTTTTTATTTTCCTGATGAAGCTGTACTTGCGCTCGTAGAGGATGTCTCCATTATTCATAACAATATATTTTGTGCCCATAGAGGACGGTTGTGCTTGTCCACTCGAGTGCATAAGTCTTTCTCGCACTTTACGGGTGACCGCCCCCACCCAACTTTGGTGCAAGTGTTAAATTATCGATTTCAACATACGTAATGCCCGGTGGCTTAACTAGAGTTCATCTAGTTAGTTGAGTCGATGACTTCAGCACAAAGTATAGCCAAGGACTGATTTAAAGAGGATCTAGATGATTGTTTCCATGATTAAAATATCTACTTTTTATTGAATTGACGAGTTCGACATGTATTGCCCCAGAGGTGAGTTAGTGATGACTAGCTGATTTAATTGACATTTTCAATACAGGTAAGCAGGGACTCTAGGTCTATGTATGGGAATGCTCGGTAAGAAAATGGGGACGCTCGATCCTGTCTGGTCTATTAGTCCTATCAGGCCTTTTGGTTGAAGCGATATGTGCATGAACCGCCGGCACTTGTCGCGATGTTTGAAGAATCATTCTGCATTATTTTTCATTCGGGGCCAATAATAGCCTTCCTGGATAGCTTGCGAGCCAATGATCTTCCTCTCGAATGATTTCCGCATGGTCCTTTATGGACTTTTTTTTATCCCATAGTATGGATGAGACGGGCCTTAACATTTGGCTGAGTAGTCACTCACTCCCTATTTGTTCTTTGTGTTGTTAAATATTTTGACAGATTCCACTCTAGGACAAAGTTTGGCGAATGCTTGAGGATTGTGGCTATTCAGTTGTCAGTGGTGATCCATTGCTCATGGTGGCCGCTAGCCTTATTTCTCCATTTGATAGACTTATTTTTTCTCTTGTGATAGTTGTATATACTTCTCACTCTCTTAAATGCCCGATCTGAATTGTACCTAAACTTTATATTTTGGGTAGTTAGATGTGTTTCTTTCTTTGGCACCTTGTATATACATGTATGTTTATCTTTTAAGTTATTTTAATGTTCTTCATGTTGGCTGAGTTTAATAGGATACGCCTGACGGATCTAAAGGAGGATGTCAGATGTCTGCACGACCTATCAAAAAATCCAGCTCGTATCACTTCTCTAGTTGTAGAGCAACTAGTGTAGCCGTACATCATTAAGGACCCGTCAACCCCAATTTTAAATCTCTAATATAAAGTGGATTTTGACTATTGACTTCCTTAACTAATGATGGAATCAACTTAGATATTTTCTAAACCTTAACCCTATTTCATTCACCCACTCTTTTTGTCTTATCTATTTTTGAAAATGATTGTCTAGAAATAAATGTATAATCACCTAATTTTGGCACGAAAATACAAAAAAATACATAAAATATGTGTGTTAATTGTCATGAGATTTTACCATTTCTTTTGACTATTTTAGTTAATTGATCAAGGAGAAAAATGTTAGAAAATACCAAAAATATTATTCAATTACGAGTAACATTTAATTGAATTTATGTGCTAATTAATTTTCTCTTAAATTTTTGGGTGTTTAGTTTTAATTAATTAGTTTTAGTTAAATTATGTTTGTATTAGCTTAAGAAGGCCATTGGGCCACTTGAAATCAGAAATAGAGAATGAGTGCAGCCCACGACAAAATCCAGCCCAATTTGCCTTTTAACCCGGCCCAATCCATTGGTATTATTAAAGCCAGTCCATTGCTATTTTTGTTAATTTTTTCCACACACTACAAAAATGCATAACTCTTCCCATATTTTGCTCCTCATCGGAAATCACCCCTTTCCACCGTGAACCACCGGTCTGCATCGCCTGATAAAGCTCAAAATACATAGTCAGATGCGACTCGAGCCCCTCTGTCCCGATCTAGCCTCGAATCATCCAAATTCTCAACCATTCGTGGAAAATCAGAGTTCGAAATTCACGGTCAAAGCTTTTCCGGTGACCCTTTCGTTTCTCCGGTAAGCTCTTACTTGTAAGCACTGTTTCGCTTTCTCCTCTTTCCGTTCTTTCCTTTTTCTAGCTGAAACGACCCTAAATGGGATCGTTTCCGTTAGAAGAAGAAGGGAACGGATCCAATTGGTTTAAGTATGGACCCGGGCTGTGCGATTTAGTGATAAACAAACGGAATTAGTGTAGTATGCTTTGTCGTGTCTGAATGGTAGTGGTTGTATGGTGAATGTGCTTGGGGAATGAAGTAGTGGTGGCGTAGCGGCTTATTTAGGGATGTTTGGAGATGCCGAGGCTGGGGGATGACGAGGATGACTCAATGATTGAGGGGTTTTGATAACGAAGCTGATCCGAGGGTGAGGCAGTGATGGTTATTTGTTCATGGTTGCTCAGAGCTTATTCAAATGGTGGGTGTAGAGGCGATGCAAAGCGAGGCAATGACGAGGCTGGGGCTGATGTTTTGTGGTGGTGTAAGGGCATAGATGCAGTAGTGAAACATCGATGACGCTGCTGTGATTGAACCAGTAGTGGTAGCAAGCAGCAGCTTTGTTGTCCCGGTGTCGCTGTAATGGCATTGGACTTGGTGTCAAATTGTGGTGGCTGATAAGGCTTGGAATTGGTGCTGCGATGATGCTATGGTGGCGAGGCCGAATCAACTTTGGCAATGGTGGCATCGTGAAGGCAGTAACGATGTTGACGAGACAGTGGAGGCGGCGTTGGACAGATTTCTTTGTGTTTTGCTAGGTAACGGGTTAGACAGAAGCCGTTTCCCTTTCCTTTGATTTCTAGTTTAAATTTTAGATTGAGTAGTTAGAAAACTATGTGTAGTATAATATCCATGGAGATGTATGCCTGTCTTATGAATTAATATCAATCAATGTTAGTTAAGGTCGAGATTTGTTCTTATTCAGTCTCGCATATATGTTGGAATCTAACCATTGTTTGTAAGTATGGAAATAGTCTGAAACTTCTTCTTAAGCACATTTCCAGCTTAAAGTTGTTAACAACGTTCAATAGTAAGAGTTTTGTTTAAAGCTTGTCTTTAAGCGTTTGTTTGCTTGAATTCACATGTGTAGTTGGCTATGTTTATATCATGTCTGGTACTGATAATTAGGATTAATTGAAATTGAGTAGGTTTAGTTAGCTTGTGTACTTCCACTTGTTCGAATCAATGGTTGAAGTTGTAGGTTCTGCATCATTACTCTGTTGTAGTGTATAAGCTATCAAATCTGTATGTATGTCCAGTTATTGATTGTCGAGAATCAGAATGTGTGCTCCTGTTGTTGTTGATTTTGTTTAAGTAGGAAGTCTTAAGGAATTGATTTTAGCCTAAATTTTCGGATATTGTTGCCTGAAGTAATCTAGCTCTTTAGGAGTTGAGCTTTGGGACTGTTTTCTTAGTTCTGGGAGTTCTAGTGGTCACTTTTGACCATTTTGACTCACTGTAGTTTAAATTGGACCATGGGATGGACCAGGGAGAATTCTTGTGCGTTTTGGTTTTGGTTGGGATGCAATAAGCCTATTAAGTGAAGCTTAATCTGTTAGGCTTATCTTTGTATTAGATTTTTATTAGGATTAAGATTTGTTTAGTTTAGTGTATAAAGGTTTTGGGTTTGTTTCAAAATCTGTCTTTTTCTAAAGTTGAATAAGAAAAGACAAAAATGCAGCATCTTTGAAGACTTCTCAGTCAACTTTTTCAAGTCTAAAGCATGCCAAAAAGTAACTATTGGAGGGTAAAAACAATTGCACATGGCTGTGTTTTCACCCAACTTTTCACCCTACCTTTTGTTTGTCTATTTAAGAAAGAGGACACTCTCACTTCTGGGAGATCACTTCACAGGGAAAAATCAAAGAAAAAATACCTCTCTACTATATTCACTCTCAAGAAAAACACCTTCAGATTTGAGTTTTCAAAGAGGGAAAAGTAAAGAGGTGAAGGCAAATACTAGTGTCTTAGTTAAAAAAAAAAAAAGATAGAGTCAGAGAAAAGAGAGAGGAGTTAAGAGAGAAAAAGAATATTTTTAGTTTTAGTCAAAGATGGAGGCTGGTTAAGAGATTTTGCTACCTGGTAGTTTGTTGCGCCTATTTGCTGAGTTTTGGGCTTAGCTGGTGTTCCACTTTGCTTTGCTAGGATATTGTACTTCTTGAGGTAAATTTGCTAGACATTTTATGTATATACTTTGCAATGGAATGATATGTAAGCAGCTTGTTCAAGACCCATTAAAGTTTGTATTGGTTAACATGTCTACATTTATATATGCAAACATGTTTGTTAACTCTTGAGAAAGAATTAGAGTTACAAAGCTCGTAATTACGTTTTTTTTCTTGTTGTGTGCTTTAAGCATATGAGTCTTGTTGTGTGCTTTAAGCATATGAGTAGTTGGGCAAATTGTAGGTTTATAAATTAACACAATTTAGTAAATTAATTAGCTCAATATTATTAAATTACGAAAGCGTTTACAAGCGTAAAAGGTGGGTAATTTATTTAAACTCAATTGAGCAAGTTATCTAATGGAAACATGAAAAGGGCAATAAGTAATTTAAGATGAAAAGGGTAATAAGTGATTTAAAAGGGCTATGTGCATATGTTCTGTCACTAAAAATCGAAAACTGATGTACTTTAATTTAACAGAACAAATGACGTGAACCAACCTTGTGCAATTTTTAACACAAGTAGGCAGGCCGAAACAAATAAATGTCAACAAGTTTTGCCAAATATTTATATGGAATTCATTTATATTGGAAATTCAAACGGGCAAAGGCCTGCGGTTAAGCTCTGGTAGAGTTTTCATCAATGAACGAGTGACTTTCATCTAAATAAAAGCGTAACAAATAATAATTTGGCAATTAAACAAACAAACAATAATTCACAAATCTGGAGAGCGTCAATAAAGCAATTGTGCTTGCACAGGACTCGAGGGTGTCTAACACCTTCCCGAGAGTCAACTGAGATCCTTACCTGGAACTCTGACGCAGACCACTGAACGAGTCATAGGTGTCCTAAGGTACCTTTTTTGTTACTTGGCACACCTTTGAACTATGTCAAGTGGCGACTCTGTAAATCTCAATAATTAATGTACCTTTAAACACCTAAGTCACAACTCTTTATTTATTTTAGTAAATTTTAGGGCGTGACAAAATGTATTGTAGAAAATCAAGTTATATAAATAAGCTCATTTAGTACTAACAGTATTAGTTTTCCTTCTGCTAGGGAAAGGAAAAAATGTTGTAACAACTAAGCTAAAATTGTTGAACTTCTGCACCATCGTCTTTTCTTGGAATCAGGGTCAAGCTTTCCTTATAAACTATTACTCTCAAACTTTCGGGACAACCATGTAAACTAAGGTCCTGGACTTCATCAGAATTAAGATCATAGGCAATCAACTGTCCATTTTTCGTCTGAAGAAGCAATAGTTCATCCTTCCAAACTGCCAATGGGGATTCAATAGAAAGAACCTTAATTGAGAATCTCTTTATCCAAGACTCCTTTTGACCGTACTCTTTCATTATCCAAATGTCCACCAAATCTTCTGTTGGCTCAGTAAACATTGAATAATGGTAACAAATCAACGTCAGAAACTTGTATAAAATCGCAAGACCATAACTCATTCCATCGAGGTCATGTGTATTAGGCATTCCAATATTGTTAAATAGCTCAGTGCTGAAGTCAAAACATAGAATTATCACATCATTTGCAAAGGCAAAGCAATGATAATTTCGTTTGTACAATATCTCAGAACAAGGGAACCAAATTACAATAGGCAACTTTTGGCCTAAAAGATTTAGTTCTCTCCAGGAATCAACGGAAAAGTCAAATATATCAACTTTCATATCTTTGTCACAGAAATCCTTGTAAACTTCTGATATCCTAACAACCTTGTAATCATTTGCATTTGAATCAAAGCCAAACCCAACACCGCTAATAGAACGTCTGAATCCACGGGGAACACCAAATGGGCATGGTGGGATTAGTTTGTAATGTCTAGTTGTTGGATTAAACAAGATAAAGGTCTGGGAATCGGTCAAGACAATCAAACCATTGCAAGGACCAATGAGCTGATGACAAACACAGGCACAAGTGTTGGTTAGATAAGGAATCTCAAAATCTGGAGCAATGGGCTTAAGATTAAAATAATCTTCATTGATATGAAAAGACAAGACAGATTTATAAAGGTTGTGTTCATCTTGTTTGAACGAACGCTTGAAGATAATCAATTCATCCTTGACTTCGGTTGTACGATTGAGATGAAGGTTAATGAAAGTGGATGAATTTATGAATTTGCAAAGAATTTTACAGATGCATTTGAACCGCAGTAGAGATTTCGCCGGAAGCATTAGAAGTATATAAATCACCACATCACTGGGCAATTCTTTTATGGTCCCATCCAACATCTTTTGCATCACTTTTTTTGGTTGTATTTTTAAGGTCTTCTTTTAGTTGGATCTAGAGTAAGTTATTCCTTGTTGGTTGAGCTTCTTTAACTAATTACACGACAGACATGCGCCTTTGTGGTTTTGAGAGCTTTGTGATGTACTATTTTTGTGATGGCTTTGAAAATTACATCCTCCTCCGTAGCCGCAAAGAAATTGGCATTTCTACTGAGTGTTAACAGTTTTTGTGTTATTGTCTAGCATTAAAAGTTTGTCTTTATTTTTTGTGGATCAATGAGAGATATATAAATACTCTATTAAACAGAGAAAGTCATTACTAGCATAATGCTTTTTGTAGGGCAATATTTTACATGTAATAGCGGGTAAAAGACTTTTCCGTAAAAATTTCGCGGGGAGGCCACTTTGGCACCCGCTTTGTGATGCGTAGCCTCTGTTTACAAATTCGCTGAGAATTAGCCACTAGACGCGTTTTTTAAAAATAATAGCATGACGATGTCGTTTTACACATTTTGGAAATTCCGGTTTTAACCTTCCTTATTTTTAACTTATTCGGTGTTTTTGTTTCTCTGTTTAATACTGTGACTTTTGAACTCTATCAAACTATACGAACTCTCTTTCGAAATACAGCAATTTCTTATTTTTGAGATTTTGAAGCTTTGTGTGTAAGGTAACTGTGTTTACTTCGTATATTAAGGTAACTGTGTTTACTTCGTATTGTTTTTTTTTTAATTTTTGTACGTGTATATGGGTTATTCAGGTTTTGATTTTGTTTCGAACAATGTTTAGATTTTCATTGGAGTACAGTATAAGCTTTTGATTTCCTTTAAAATGGTAGGGTTTTTTTAATGGGAACGCTTTGTTTCTGTGAAACCCATTGTCCCCAGAACTATATACTGTGACCTTCTGTTGTGGATAGGCTGTTGCCCATGATAAAAAACTGGGACTGTGTGTTTTTAAGAGGTACTTGTCCATTGTAAATGGTGGGTTATTTTTTAGAAAGGGGGCAACGGTTTTTTTTTTGTCAAACCCTTTGCCCCAGAAGTATATACTGTGACTCTGTTTTAACAAGTGCTTGTGTACCCAGCACTAATGTCTGGGGAAGCGGGTGGGCCACCAAGCTCTCCCCCAGTACAAAAAACATGGGACTGTGCATAACAAAGCATAATAGGCCCCAGCACCAAATGCTGTGACCTTTGTGTTCAACAAGTGCTTGTGTCCCAGTTCTAAATCATGGGACTGTGCATAACAAAGCATCATAGACCCCAGCACCTAATGCTGTGACCCTTGTGTTTAAAAAGTTCTGTGTCCCAGTTCAAAAACATGGGACTGTGTATAACAAAGCATCATAGACTCCAGGACAAAATGCTGTGACCCATTTGTTTAAAAAGTTCTGTGTCCCAGTTCTAAAACATGGGACTGTGTATAACAAAGCATCATAGACTCCAGGACAAAATGCTGCGACCCATTTGTTTATTAAGTGCTTGTGTCCCAGTTCTAAAAATGGGACTTTGCATAACAAAGCATAATAGGCCCCAGCACCAAATGCTGTGACCTTTGTGTTCAACAAGTGCTTGTGTCCCAGTTCTAAATCATGGGACTGTGCATAACAAAGCATCATAGACCCCAGCACCTAATGCTGTGACCCTTGTGTTTAAAAAGTTCTGTGTCCCAGTTCTAAAACATGGGACTGTGTATAACAAAGCATCATAGACTCCAGGACAAAATGCTGTGACCCATTTGTTTAAAAAGTTCTGTGTCCCAGTTCTAAAACATGGGACTGTGTATAACAAAGCATCATAGACTCCAGGACAAAATGCTGCGACCCATTTGTTTATTAAGTGCTTGTGTCCCAGTTCTAAAAATGGGACTTTGCATAACAAAGCATAATAGGCCCCAGCACCAAATGCTGTGACCATGCACATGAAGTACTTGTGCTCCCAGCACCAATGTCTGGGGGGAGGGGTTGGGCTACCAAGCTCTCTCCCAGCACAAATACTGCGACCTTGCACATGAACCACTTGTACCCCCAGCATCCCAAATACTGTGACTGTGCAGATAAACTACTTGTACCCCCAGCATATATGTGTTAATTTTCCTTTGTTTTTATTTTAATACATGTGCTAATGTTACAGCAATGGAGATTATTCCAAGTGATGAGGTTACGGATAATCTGCCAAACGACGATGGTATATTGCTTCCATTTGCGCAGTGGAAAAATCGTGATTGCCAGTGGAAAGGTGACACAGAGTATCGTGGATTAATCGAAGGGTTGCTGTCTGCGGATTACCTGGAGAAACTGAAGAAAGGGCCATTCGGCAAGTTTATGCTTTTGGAAGATGCTAAATATTCTGGGAGGCTTATAAATTGTTTTCTCCAGTCTCAAATAGTTTCTTCAGACAACACTAAGCTTAGCTTTAAAGTTTTTGGTGATATAGTGGATTTCACAGCTGATGATTTTCATGTAGTTAGTGGTCTTAATATTTCCAGTATTGTAGATATAAGTATTTTTAAGCTTTCAAAGAGTAGATTAAAAGAGAAGTATTTCAGGAATCCTGAAGACGATGTTAATAAAAAGGACAGCAAGTGGACTTTAAAGTTATATGACTTGCTTGATTTGATTGAACATCATTCTAGTTATGTGAGAGTGGCTCCAAAGAGCAAGGGCAATCTGAATAGAGTGTCTGCTGCACGATTGGATGTTCCATTAGAGCAAGATGATGCTGTTAAATTAGCCGAGCTATATTTGCTTAATTCTGTTTTATTGGGCCGGCCATTACCTAGAGTAGTGGATGATCAACATATGATTATTATTGATAATGAAGAGGTGCATAGCTGTTATCAGTGGGGTACTGAGATATATCGTCAAATGGTACACCATTTGCAATCAATCATAAAGCCAGGTTCTTCTACTTATTTGTTTCCTGGTATGCCCTTCCTATTCTGTTGCTGGGTGGCAGAGGTGTTCCCTGTGTTCAGGCAGTATTTTACTGTTCGCCCTAGGATAAAACCTGTGATGCTTCGTTACACATGTACTTTTACCCCTCAATACAATGTCTTGTGTGATGACTACTTTCATAATGAACAGGTGAGTTTTATGAGTACTTGCTTTTGTTTGTTATTTATTTGTTTTACTTTTTTGTTGGTTTTGAAATGTATTTTTTAATAGTTTTGGGAGGATGCCTCAGTGAGACCAATAAGGCATAAATCTAAACATGCTTCAACTTCAAAATCACCCTCAAAGTCATCTTCAAAGACTAGTTCAACAGGAGAATCTATTGACATGAATGAAGTTGTAAAGGTGAAATTCTTCGTGGGTTTTGTCTTTTAATTTTTTTTTCTTATGTGGTTTTAATGTTTTTTCTTTTACCAGAGATTGACAGCTAATCTCAAAGTAAACTTACCTACTGAGAGCAAGATTCAACATATGATCAATTCCTCAGAAAATAGTGTAAAGAAAGATCTTGCTGACATGGAGAAGAGGATTACAGATCAGTTGAATGCAAAGTTTGATGCATTACTGCTTCTTGTTGCAAAATCAAAAACAAGTGATCTCGGAGAAAACTGTGGTGTGTCTGTAAGTAAATCAGTTACCAGGAGTAGAAATGAAAAGAGTAATTTTGTTGATAATTTGATTTATTCAGATGGTCGCAATAGTTTTTTCAAAGAAACATTTAATCAGGCAGAGCTTGGTGGTAGTGTACAAAGTGATCATGGTATTGCAGCTCCTTTAATAGATGCAAGTGATCAAATAATTGTGGATGTTTTAGAGCATTACAAAGCTGATACTAGTGACCCTATTGATGAAGCAAAAGGTACAGATGGTTTAGAAAAGGCGCCATCAAATTCAGACAATCATCAGCAAAGTCATGGTAGTCAAATAGAGTATTCTGTATAGTCGTAATTTAAATAAAAGGGAATTTTTTTGTTTAATGTAATGATTTTTTATTTTTTGTATATGCAGATAAACAGAATCCTTCATCTGATTTATTGGACAAGTGTCCATCTAAAGATGATGATGTATCTTTGAATCCAACAGATGTTCAGCTTCGTGATGAAACAATTTATCCCACACTGAATGGTAAGAAGAAAAAAATTTGTTGGTAGATTGAACCAACATATTATGCACTAATACTGTGTTTTTATGATACGCTAATGTCCCAGATAATAAAATACTGGGACTCTTTGTTTAACAAGTACTTGTGTCCCAGTTCTAAATTATGGGATTTTCTATAACAAAGCACTATATGTACAGCACAAAATACTGTGACTTTTTCATATGAAGTATTTTGTGCCCCAGCACCAATGTCTGGGAAGTCTATAGTAATGGGAATGTATTTTAAATATGTGTGTTTTGACACTTCTGTTTTCTATAGACAAATGTAATGTATTGTGCTTATTTATTTTTACAGAAGGTAATAATTGTGAATCTGGGAAAAGTGCTGTGGTTGTAGAACAAATTAATGAATTAAAGCATCTTGTTGAAACTGGTATTTGGACACCAGTAGGTATGTAAAAGTAATTTTTATATAATAAATAGTGTTCCTATTTTTGTTGTTGAAAATGTGTAACAAATTATCTTGTTTTGAAGTCTCTCAAGAAAGTTCTCAAGAAGGTTGTCAACCAATTAAGCTTGCTGATAACCAAATGTTTTTGACTCCTGGTATGCGAAAATATGTTGCATATTTTGCATGGTCCACACTCCAGCATAAAATATCCTGTTGGTTGGTTAATGAATAGTTTGTCTTGTTCCATTTACAGAAGCAACAAATGTTAAAGCTGATAAGGAAGATGTTGTCAATGAACGCAGTCACAGTGCTGAGGTTCGACTTGAAGTTAGGGCTGTCAGCGAGCTTTGCATAGCTGGTCTTGTTTTTACACCATAAGGTATGTAATCGTCTTTTTTATAGTTATTTTGTGTTCTTATTGTTCGCAAATGTGTGATATATTATCTTTATTTATAAAGGTTCTCAAGAAGGTTCCCAAGAAGGTTCTAAAGAAGATCTTAAAAAAGGTGTTGAGCATTTGTCTCCAAAAAAGGGTTTGAAAGCATTTTCCAGCAAGAAAAGGAAGAAACGTGATAATGATGCTTCTCCTGAAATTGTATCTCCCCTCAAACCTAAAATTGGTGAAAATTTGGCTGATGTAAGCAAAAGCATCATGAATATTCGTTGCATAGATGCACCTTCATTTTCAATTGGCTTGACACAGCCATCGCAAGAGACTGCAGCAGTGATTGATAGTGTCAGGCATGATTCTATGGATATCGATCGCTCAGAAAGTAAGGGTGGTACAGAATTGGCATTAATAGAGAAAGACAATTCAAAACTTACGACACTTGCTGATGCATCTGTTGTAGTACTGGAGCAAGAGTCTGCTTTGGATTCAGCCATGAAAACACCTGAACAGTCAAGGAAGGTTGCTGGAACAAATGTCTGTGCAAGTAATTATGCAGATGTGTCTTCATGTAAACAACAGTCGGCAATGCAGTCTTCAGTGAAAAAGGAGGAAGTTATGGATTTAGCTGTTTTGCCAGAGAAACCATCAAATCATCCAGAAGGAGGAGAGGTGTTAGGCAAGGGACATAGGGTTCGTAAGATTAGCCGCCACTTATTATCTCCATTCAGGCCTTTTCATCCAAAGGAAAAGTGTGATTGGAAGCCTTCTTATAGGCGTGTATGCCCTTTTCATACTGTCAATGCCACGTCTAATTGTTTGGCAATTTTTGACAAATGGTTGAAGCAAGGCTTGAAAGTGACTGATAAAAACAGCGTCTCTAAAGTGTAAGTTATTTTATTTTATTTTTTTTAGTTATTGTGTATTTTAAGTTACACGGTGTTGTGGATTATATTAGTAAATTTGTATTCTTTATGTTGTTTGTGTTTAACTTTTTCAGGGGTGATGATCTTTATGATGACAAAATTGCAGACATCAATTCACAGAATAAAATTAAATTGTATAGTGTTTCAGTGAAGAGCAAAATGTGGTTTAGAGAGATTGCAGATAGAAGATATCCACTTACCAATGAGGTTTTCTACAGCTTTTTTTTATTATTGGTTCTGTAGTGTTTTATATATATATTTGTTAACTAATTTTTTTTTTTTTTGCATTTTGTGATTTTTTTTGTCATGCAGCATGTTGATGTTATACTGTACTATCTGAGGAAGAAACATGTATATCATTTCACAAACTACTCAGCGCTGTTCACAACGACAGACTTGAATTTTGATTTTTTTGTAGAGTCGTTGTTCTTTTCGAAGGTTGAATCCTATTTTGAAAATATGGCAAAGGAAGAGAAGACCAGGAGAATAAAAGAGAAGAAGGATAGAATGGAAGAAGAGTGGAAGAACAAAGAAAATTTTGAAAAAATGAAGGCCCAACAAAAGAAAGGAGCAAAAAGGACTCGTGGTCAACAAAAGAAAAAAAAATATGATCCTCCAGCAGAAGTTGTTTTTGGAATTCATGACTTGACATTGGACGATTTAGAGAAGATTGAGTTAGATTTCTACCTAGCACAGTATGAAGGAACTGCACAGAATAGCCTACTTGAGTGTGTGAATGGGTCTTCTAATGAATGTGGCATAGCATGGGGTCAAGTCTAAAAAGTTTTTATGCCAATTAGGAAGACTTCAGTTGATCCTAATGATTACATGTCTTGCACTCATTATTGGTTGGGAGTTTATTCTATAAAAGATCATAGAATAGATGTCTATGATTCGGTTTTTGATGGGGATGAAGATTTTGTGAAGATCAAGATGGCAATGTATGCAATTGCTATACCTAAGCTACTAAAAGAGATGGATTTTCATACAGAATATCCTAATTTTGGTACAACGTACAAGAAACTTGATATTGTTTATCAAGCAGCACCAAAACAATTAGGAGATACAGACTGTGGTATTTTTGTAACAAGGTTTACAGATCTACTCATGCTTGGACAGGATTTGTTTAAACAGGAATTGGGAGTAGAAGCCATTAGTATTTACAGGAGAATGGTTGCTGTTAATCTACTGTCGCATGGAAAATCAAAAAGAGATGAAGGCTATGAAACTCCACCAGAGAAATTGAATGATGATTATGGAGAGCATGATGAGAAGCTAGCTTGTGAACATGGAAGGCTGCCTCTTCTTTGAATCTTTATTAATCTTTTTTATAAACAATGCAGTGTATACATTTTTTGAAGTATGTATAGTTAATATGTTGTTTGTTTGTTATTATTTATGAGCTTGGGAACTATATAAATTGGAATGCTAAATACTTTAATCCCCCTGTACAAAAACATGGGACTGTGCATAACAAAGCATCATAGGACCCAGCACCAAATGCTGTGACCTTTTGTGTTTAACAAGTGCTTGTGTCCCAGTTCTAAATCATGGGACTGTGCGTAACAAAGCACCATAGACCCCAGGACAAAATTCCGTGACCCTTGTGTTTAACAAGTGGTTGTGTCCCAGTTCTAAAACATGTGACTGTGCATAACAAGCATCATAAACCCCAGCACCAAATGCTGTGACCCTTGTGTTTAACAAGTGATGTGTCCCAGTTGTAAATCATGGAACTGTGCGTAACAAAGCACCATAGACCCCAGGACAAAACGCCGTGACCCTTGTGTTTAACAAGTGGTTGTGTCCCAGTTCTAAAACATGTGACTGTGCATAACAAGCATCATAAACCCCAGCACCAAATGCTGTGACCCTTCTGTTTAACAAGTGCTGTGACCCAGTTCTAAAACATGGGACTGTGCATAAGAAAGCATCATAGACTCCAGGACAAAATGCTGTGACCCATTTGGAAAATCCAGCCGTTAAAAAGAATAGGAACCGAAATGACGGTTTTCATCATTACTCCTGCAGTCTCGAAGCACGCAACAGTCGCTTTTTTAGTAAATATGATTTTCACCATCTTGAAAACCTTTTACTCCATTCCATATTTCATCCAAACCTTCAAAGCTTCAAAACACCTTTCTAACAATTTCTAAAACGCAAAAACTCTTCCAATCTTTTAATCCAGTTGTCTCCAAAACCCAAGAAAAGTCTCAATATGGATGCTGCGGCTAGTACTTCCTCAGCAGCAGGTGGTCAATCCACGAGTTCTTCAACTTTGGTTGCTGATGTGATCCCGAAAGTTTGGGGAAACCTTGAAAATGATTGTTCAGTCATCTCGTTCAGTCATTATGGCAATATAAGGTCGTGGCCTTCAAGCCGGTTTAAGAGTTCAATTACTCTCGACCTCTTGCATAGGGTTAAGGAAGATTGCGGCTGGGACGATGATGTTACAGTTTCTTGCCCCTACCCAACGGAGAATATTACTTCTGTGAGAACTGGTTGGACGGCCATATCCACGTATCCATTCACAATAGGCCATATGCTGCCATTGCATCCTGTTATAGAGGACATTTGTAAATACTACCTTATCTGCCCGGGGCAGCTGTGCCCGAGCATTTATAGAATTATTTCTCTGCTACAATGGTTTGCCGATGAGACTGAGCAAGATTTTGAGTTTAAGCATTTTATCTCTTTGTATAGCCTTCAGGTTGCAAGAGACAGGTATATCAATGCCCGTATGAGAGGAAGAAAAGCTTTAGTGCATAATTCTGGAGATACAGGTGATAGGGGTTGGATGCATAGGTATGTTTATGTGCAGTCCAAACTCCTCACACGTGGCAGCAAAACTAATCTCCGCGAGGTGTGGAACAAAACTCGTAAGTCCCTGAGTCTTTGTATTAAATACTCTCTGAGTTACGTATTTGCAACTTCTGACCTTTACTCTTTATTGGTTAGCTGACAAGATTCCTTACGACGGTCTGAATTTCGAGGAGGAGTTGTCTGCTTGGGTTGAACCCATTTTGGCAGCTTTCAACCACGAGGAGAGGCAGTGGTCCCACTATGCTTCTGAAAAGAAATTGTCAAATCCTAGTACCCATGGTAAGCTGATTACCCAACTTCCTGCTAATTTATGTTGAACTCACTGTGGTATTAATATGACTTTATTCCCAGGTTTAGGTGCTAGTGGTAGTTACTTTCCTGCTCCTCCTCCTGTTGAGGAGACTGTTGACCCCGTGGCCGAGATCAACGAGGAGGCAGCTGCCATCCTCCAAACTGCTGCAGCTGTTAAGGCCAGAGAAGGTGGTGAGGAGGTCCTTGCGAGCTTGAAGAGAAAGCAATCTGACTCTGAAAAGAGTAAACCATAGAAGAAGACGAGGACAGCTTGCAAGAGTCCTCAGTCTTCTGAAAAGACAATTGAAACCAATGCTGCTGCTGCTGATATGCCCAAGGCTGGGCAGGAGAGTGTTAAAACCTCGGCGGCCACCCCTGAATCTGCTGGGCCTGTGATATTCGATATTTCTGATTCAGATGCTCTCGATGTGAGCTTGACTTGGAGGAGGAGGGCACCTCTTCGGGGTGATAAGAGGAAGGATGTAGAGACTTCTTCTTATGCCTTCGAGAAGAGTCCCCGAGTTGATGATGGGGAAGGGGATAGAGCTGGGGAAATGGGGGAAGAAAGAATGCACGAAGGTTTTGCGTTCTTCCCTGAGGATCCAAAGCTGAATGAGCCTGAACGGGTTGGTAGTCAGCAAGGCGAGCCTGAGCAAGCCAGCCACAGGCGCCCTGGCAAAGAGCCGATGAGAGAGGAGGCTGAGGAAAAAGAGGAGGAGCAAGATGAGGGGGTTGATGAGTGGAGGAAAGCTGAGCCGGAGGCTGAACCTCTGGTCTTTTATTACGAGGACATGATGAATTTGGCTGGTGAAGGGGTGGCACCAATTTATCTGCAAGAGTGCGACACTCTGGACCCCGAGGAAACAGGTGACGTTGAGGTCTCTCGCACAAAGCTTACCAGGCGAGTATCGGTAGGAGGAAAGACTGGGGCCTACTTTGTTAAGGGTATTCGTCACAAATTCGGTCCCCAGTACCCTTCTGAACAAGCGAGGGAGCCCAGGCCGTGTATGAGGGAGTGTGACTTCACTATCTCTCCGGATACAAATTTTCTGGCTAAGCCTGGCCACTTGGTTAAAGTGACGTCTAACCTGATCGGTCCTCGCGAGGAGTGGAACATGCGTAGCATGAGTGACGAGCAGCTAGCTTACGCAATTGCTGAAGATACTGCTCGAGTAATGTTTCCCTCTTTACTTCTTTATTCCTATTAAGTCCTTAGTTCTGATTACCTGCATATTTTCATTTTGTTGCCAGGCAAGTATGATGGCTGCGGAGCTCATGTTCCGCTCTAGGTTGAACAACCAGGAACAAGTCCTTGGCTTGAAGAAAGATCTTTTGAAGGCTCTCCAGGACAAGCAGGCCCTAGAAGAGGAGAAAGAAGCTCTGATCAGGGAGAAGCGAGTCCTGGAGGGGAGGCGTGGCTTCTTTGAGGATAAGATAGACAGGTTGGAGAAATCCAACACTGAGGCCAACGACAAGATACATGCCCTCCTTGAGGAGAAGGACCGTCTTCTGGACGAGAAGGAAAGGTTTGCACTATCATTCGAGGATCTGAAAACCAGGATAGATGAACAAGGTCGCCAGATTTCTCAGCTTGCCCATGAGCTTAATATGAAAGAAGTTACCTTGGAAAGCATCCGTAGCACTTCTGACCTAATGTTGAGAAACATGAAAAAGGCTGAAGCTGAATCTCGGGCTGCTCGAGGAGAACTGCAAGAAGCCAAGAATCGGGCTGAGGAATCTGTTAGGACCCAAGAGCTGTTGACGAAGGAGTTGGCGAATTTGAGGGATCATTATACAATCGAGTCCAAACTGGAAGCTCTTGAAGCCAAGAAGAAGTTGCTCATCCAAATGCAGCGCGGCCAGGTTAACGTCGACTCAGTCCTTGATCAGACCATAGCAGCTATCATCAGTGTCAAGCAGACCTTGGGCATGGAAGTAGGAGCCGACGACGATGATGTCGAAGAGGACGATGAAGGCAGTGAGAATAACGAAGATGAAGATTTGGCTGGGGATCCGACTGATGGAGCTAGTGCATCAGATCGAGATCCTGGCCCAAATGATGACTAAGGCCTCATCTGGTCCTCCTTGTAAATTTACTGGATGCTGTTAATTTTGAATATTGCTAATTTGTGGACAAATGTATATTTTGACTACTTCTGTTTTTGTCCGACTGATGAAGGCTTGATGATCATTTTTGATCTCAAGTCTTGTTTATATGAATGACGTTGGTATTCGCTGTTTTAATGAGGTTTTCAGAAGTCAGAATTATATTTCAAATCCTAGTGTCTGAGTTCCTTATTTGGTGTTAATCTGCGCAGATGTTCAAAGTAAAATTTGATCATAACTAGGTTAAGTTGCCCTTAGTTAAGATAAATGAAGTCAGGCCTCTATAAATGTTATGTTTTTAATGGTTGCATCTGCAAGTGTAATTTATCTTTTCTTGTACTTTGAGGATACTTCTTTTGTGTTTTATGATAATGTTAATTAAAATGCCTGTAAGTTTGTGTTTGTTTTGTGTGAAAAATGTTATCTAATATGCTGGGGGATTGCTAAGATGTTTTTGCCGTGAGTAGTAAAACAAGGCGCATGGATCATACTGCCTCCCAGATGTTTAACCTGGGGCTAGTATTTTAAGGCACATGGACGCCCCAGATGTTTTTGCTGTGGACATTTGAGTTTTTATTTTTATTTTTCCAATGCACTTTTTCCACTGCACCGTAAAGGAAAAGAACAAGCAATGTGCAGCTTTTATATAAAGAATGAAGAATCTTTACTATCATCCAAAAGCACAAGGACAATACAATATAATTGAGAAGTTTTCTTGTACAATTATTTTAATATAAATAGACTACTTTGTTACTGAATAGAAGAGGCAAATATTTTTGTATTTTTAAGATGGGAACAGTCGTTGAAGCAGTGTTGAATGAATTGGATGCTGAATTAGATCAATTTGTAAGTTAATCACACCATTTTTTTTTAAAGTGTTA
The DNA here is from genome assembly GCA_037355625.1 of Petunia x hybrida. Classification (NCBI taxonomy): domain Eukaryota; kingdom Viridiplantae; phylum Streptophyta; class Magnoliopsida; order Solanales; family Solanaceae; genus Petunia; species Petunia x hybrida. The sequence goes on along the minus strand of JBBBVM010000995.1, from coordinate 840,980 downwards.
TTTGTTTGTTGGTCTTGTTATGCTTTGCAGACTTCACCCAGTCTTTACACTGGGACGTTATGGTAAATATATAAGCAGATCCAGTTTTTTTTAAGTGGTGGTTTTTGGTCTAAAAATAAAGAAATACCAGCTACATTGGGATTCGAAAAGTCAGGACTTTATTAGGGAAGACCAAACAAACCTACCATTTTTTACTACATTTATTGTGATATCTTTAATCGATTCTTTGACCATAAGAGCTGGACAAAAGTTAATATTAGATAAATAATCTATACCCAGCATATTAGAGAACATTTTTCATAAATAAGATGGGAACAGTCGTTGAAGCAGTGTTAAGTGAATTGGATGCTGAATTAGATCAATTTGTGAGTTAATCATAGCATTTTTTTAAAGTGTTGTTTTAGTTTGATGTTATTATAAAAGTTTGCATTTCTTCTTTTGTTTTGTTTTGTAGATTTTGCCAGTATGGTTGGCAATTAGGCTTCCCAGACGTGATGTTCCAGCCACTCTTATTTGCCGTGGTATTCATTTCCAGATGAACTACCTAAAAGTGAGAAGACAGAGGAAACTGTGTAATGGATGGAGGGAGTTTGTACGCACTAACAATCTTGGAGTAGGAAGTACGTTACATTTTAGGGTTCTGAAATCTTTAGATCGTGTGGTTTTAAATGTTCGTATATGACAGCCTGAACTAGAACCTTTAAGTTCAAGTTCTAGTTCTAGTTCTAGTTCTGGCTCTACTGTTGAAGATGCTTGAAATAAGATAGCATATATTTTGTGTTTTAGTTCAGTATCTGAGTTTTTGGTAAACAATATCTGAGTTTTTGGGGCAGTTATATATGTGTAATATAACTGTTGTTTTTTGAATTGTGATTGTTCAGTAAACAACATCACAAATATTATGTAATGGTGCCTTTTCAATTATAAGTTGCATCTGTTATTAGATTATTGAATTTATTCTATAAATACATATCAACTTATAGTTGTTATGAAGTTCTATGTGAAGTTTCTATGTTATCATTTTTAATTATTAGTCTATAATTTCCAACTAGTTTACAGTTATTAGCATAGGACCCCATATCAAAATGCTGTAATTTTTCAACTGCATAACAATATAGCTCCAGCAAAAGTACTGGGGGATGAATGTATGAATAAATATTATTAAACTTCGTGATTCTTGAATTAATTTAATAGCAGTCCCCATATGAAAATGCTGTTATATTTCAACTGCCTAACAATATAGGTCCAGCAAAAGTACTGGGGGGGATTTACAATTATGAGTATACGACTCCAGATCCAAATGCTGTCATTTTCACCTTCATAACAGTATGGCTCCAGCACAATTACTGGGGGGGGGGGAGGACTAATTTATGTGAGAGCCGTTTTTTATATTTTAATTAATATTTATTAAATTTCGTGATAGTAATTTAAGTTACACAATATTTGTTGAAAATTGATAACCTATAGAAACTGTAAAGTCCATAGAAAATATAATTTCTTTGACTACATTTAATGTATTTTTGGCAAAATACATGCCGACTGACTAACAGTTACTCACTTTTTTTACTATAAATAACCCTTTGTAGTTAAAGCAAAGTACAAAGTTTTTTGAGATTTCATCTCCTCTTATAAACTGTAAAGTTTTTTTTGAAAAGAAGATATGGCAGAAGAAGAGAATCGTGTGGAGGAACTAGGAAGTTTCGACAAGAAAAACACATCATCTTATTTTGATAGAGATGATTTTGTATGTTAAAAGAAATGACCAAAGTATTTTTTATTTTTTTCATTTATTTTTTTTAGTGTTTTGTGATTTTATTATTAACTGTGAAATATTATTCTTTTTAGATCTTTCCAAAAAGTTGGAAGCAGAGGCTGCCAAATATAAATGCAATGGCATGCATATTGTGTGAAGATGATGATGAGGTATATGAGATGAGCTTCAAAGTTGGGAAGCACGCACGGTTGTGTAATGGATGGAAGGATATGCTTAATAAAAAAGGCTTCAGGATAGGCAATATACTTCGTTTTGATCACCAGTTCCACAACATATTCAATGGTAATGCAACTGTTGTTTTTGAAGTTTCTGTCATAAATCATCAGGATGGTGAGGGAGGGGGTGAAGAAGAAGATGATGATGATGATGATGATGGTAGTGGCAGCAGCGACGAAGATGTAGGATCAGCCCAGAAGCCTATTGTGATTGAATAAGTTTTTGTAGTTTTTAAGTTTTTTCAGATAATATGGGTATGTATGTTTGTGTGTGTTTTTTATTTATCTGTGTTTTTAAGTTTTTCAGCAGCTGATCAATTATGAAGAATCCTTTTTAGCATTATGAACTGTGTTTGTAAGTACTGTGTTGTTGTGGTCGATCAAAATGTTTGTTGTTCAATAAGTAAAAAAACTAATAAATAGATAAATGGAGACTACTATTTTGCACAGCAACAAATGAAAAGTGTATTTTTTATATATATTAATCCTTGTTAAAGAATACAGAGGAATTAAAATTTAAAAAAAAAAATTCTCTATAAGTGAGAACAAAATGCTGTTAATTTCAACTGCATAACACCATTGCTCCAGCACAAGTACTGGGACCAAGTATAGGACCCTCCAGATCAAAATGCTGTTGTTTCTCAGCTGCATAATACCATGGCCCCAGCATAAGTACTGGGACTAATGTATGTGACAACAGTTTATTATATATGAATAAATATTATTAATTTATGTAATTACGAAAATGTTGCTCACATTCAAAAAACAAAATCTATTGTGCATTTTAAATATTGTAAAAGTGTTGTTATAGTAATTTAACTTCCAGAATCTTGTAAGATTTTTTATTGATTTGACTTGTCATGTAAAATGACAAAAGAATCTATCTACTTTTTTGACAATACACAAATGCTGTGGATTTCGAAATATTTTGTGGATTTCAATATATTTTTTGAACAAAAGAGAGTCTGTTCTAATGTATAGAATCTTCCCAGAATCTGTTTGATTTCTTTTTGTGTTGTCAACTGTGTAATACTGTTACTTTAATACAGTTGAAAATCTCAGTGTAATCTTTTCCTATACAGATACGACCTCTTCTTTACAAAGAAAGAAGCAAGGAATCTTTACAGCTTTTTTTGACTTACAATGTCAGCTAAAATAGAACAAATATTCTTTACATGTTTTTTCTGTTTTTGTTTTCTATAAATTAGACAGTGGTCTTGTTTTTTCACTTGTACAAAACAAAAATATTATTCCAAAAAAAAAAGGAAAAATAACAAAGCATAAAATAAAAAATGGCTTGCAATGATGAAGTAAGAAGACAACAATGGCGCCAGTTGAATAACGATGTTAGGAATTTGAAAAGTGATCTTGAGTTTTTGAAAACTGAGGTATCAGTCGTGAAGAATAACTTGGATGTGTTGTTTGAATTTTTTGTAGCTTTCAGAGAGAAAAACAACAGAGATATGGATCGACTTTTTGACAAACTCTTGGACATTGAATTGCAGAACTTCACAGATTCAACCTCTGGTTCTAGCTCTCGCGTTCCTAGTAATCATTAATGTTTTACTGTATTTTTTCTATGTGTTTCGCAGTGTTCTGTTTTTATGCTTCCATGTGAAGCAAGTGTAATTTATCTTTATTGTACTTGAGGATACTTCTTTTGTGTGTTTTAGAAGTATCCTTTTTTATGTAATTTTTATGTTACTGTTATTGAAAATGTCTGTAAGTTTGCCTTTTGTGTTTGTTTGTAAAAATAATGTTTTTGTATAGTATCAGCAATATATTCCCCAGTATTTTTACACAAAACCCCAGGATATTGTTATGGGGCTTTCGTTGAACGTAACACCAAGACACAACATTTTCGTTATGGGTGATTTTAATTCGAGCTTTATAAGCCCCAGAATTTAATGCTGGACAAAACACAAAGTACTTCAAAATCCGGTTAAACAGTGTGACCCATTGTAAATTGTGTGACTTATCAGAACTTACGACAAAATACACATTGTACTTTTTCAGAATTTCCAGAAGTGACTCTTACAAACAAATGCCAATCTATATAAATTCCCACCCATAAAACAGATAGAGAGGAATCCAATTTGTCATTTTTGTTATTGAACAAATAAAAAAAAAAGAAATTGTGTAAAATAGTATTTCATCAAAAAGTATCTATGGAGAATGCCCACCGACCATCCAATGGCCACGGACCATCCAATGGTAGACAGGTTTTCCAGAATGGTTATGGACCATCAACTCGAAGGCATGATACGAACTTGCCTACAATACCAAGAGACCTGTGTTGGCGTTTTGAATATCTGAAGAAGGAGGTGGAATACTTGAATGAATTCAGAAAGAAATGCGAAGATGAGTTGTGGAATTTAAGGTACACGCAGCGACAATATTATGAAAAACTGATGGAATTGCTTAAGGTGATGGCAGATCCGCTGCGATTGCACAGCGCAGGGCCAGGGGAGCCCGTGTTTAGGAATTATGGAGAATAAACAATGTTTTAAATTGATATATTATGTATTGTTGTTCTTTCACATATTTGTAATTGTTTTACAATGATATCATGTATTCAAAAAGGCAAACAGATTGTGTTTTTAGAAGTATGCTTTTATGTAATTTTTATGTCACTGTTAATGAAATTGGCTGTAATTTTTCCTTTTGTGTAATTTGTTGACTCTTTAATAATGTTTATGTATAGTCCTAGCAATTCTGATTAAAACATTTTGAACTGCAGCCTTATAAAATAGCACAACTACAGTATATTGTAATGGGACTTCGCTTGAAAGTAATACTAATCCCCCAGATTTGTATGCTGTGACCAGTAGTTTAAGGTGACAAGTAACTACTCTTCCTGTTGATAAATGCAGTATAGCTACAGGATATTGTAATGGGACCTTGCGTTAATGTAATACGAAGTCCCAGCATTTTACTGCTGGGACAACAGGGGGGGGGGGTGAATTTGAACTGCAGCCTTATAACCTAAAAAATAGCACAGCTACAGTATATTGTAATGGGACTTCGCTTGAAAGTAATACTAATCCCCCAGATTTTTATGCTGTGACCAGTAGTTTAAGGTGACAAGTAACTACTCTTCTGTTGATAAATGCAGTATAGCTACAGGATATTGTAATGGGACCTTGCATTAATATAATACGAAGTCCCAGCATTTTAATGCTGGGACAACAGGGGGGGGGTGAATTTGAACTGCAGCCTTATAACCTAAAAAATAGCACAGCTACAGTATATTGTAATGGGACTTCGCTTCAAAGTAATACTAATACCCCAGATTTTTAAGAGTGTGTCAGCAAATATCTCGGGTACCAGCATTATATCAGGATAACATTGGCATACGAGAAGATCTCGAACTGGAAGAAACATAGGGAAGAACATAGAAACACAGCTTTTTTGACTACATTTATAGTGATACTCAATCTCATTTTGACTATACATATTCACTTTGACCATAACAGTTGAACAAAAGTTAGTAACTCCTAGGCTATAAATAAGGCTTTGCAGTTGAAATAAACAATAACAAAGATTGCAACTAATTTATTTTTTCATTGAAACAATAATATGGAGGATGATCGTTGGGAGGAACTAGGCAATTTCAGTATGCAAATAAGAAAATCATACTTCAAAAGAGATGATTTTGTATGTTAAAAAAGTTACCAATTATTTTTTATGCTTTTGTTCATGTAATTTTTCATTGTTTTTTTTGTATTAACTGTTAAAGTTTATTTTTTCAGATCTTTCCAGAGAGTTGGAAAGAGAAGCTGCCAAAGGTCAATGGAAGTGCACTTTTACTTTGTGAAAATGATGACACTGATTATGAAATGAAGTTCAAGGCTGGGAAGGTACATTCAAGGTTGTGCAATGGATGGAAGGAGATGCTTCTGCGTAAAGGCTACAGACTGGGTGATGTTCTTCGGTTTAATCATGTTGTTCATGAGGTTTACAACGGCGTTGCCACTATGGTTTTTGAAATTTCATTAGTAAAACGTCAGGTTGGTCAAGGCCACAACAATGATGATGATGTTGATGATGATGATGATGATGACGACAATGATGATGATGGTAGCAGCGACGAAGATGTAGGATCAGCCCAGAAGCCTATTGTGATTGAATAAGTTTTAGTAGTTTTTATGTTTTTTCTGTTAATGTGGGATGTTTGTTTGTCTTTTTTTTCATGTGTGTTTTTTCAGTTAATGTCGAATTATGAACAATGACTTTTCGTAGTACTAACTGTGTTTCTAAGTACTGTGTTTTTATTATTTAAGCAAGATCAAAGTGTTTGTTGTTCAATAAGTAAAAAAACTAGAAAATAGATAAATCGAGACAACTATTTTGCATAGCAACGAGTGAGAAGTGCATTTTTTATATATAATAATCCTTGTTAAAGAATACAGAGGAAGTAAAATGTAAAAAAAAAAAAAAGTTCTCTAGAAGTGAATAGTCCTTTTTGACATCAGATTTGTTGCGACTGGATGAAAATAGAGAAGAATAGTCTTCTATCTATCTAGTGTTGATGCGATTCCTAACTGAAAAACAAAAAAAAAAAGAAAAATTGTAACATAGCCAGCTTTGGGGTGTTGAATTGCACTAAAATAGAATTAAAAAATAAAATCATATAGAGAGACATACCTATTGGGAGTTATGTTTCTTTGAATATGGGTGAAGTACTGGAGTGTGTCTGCAAGATGTTCTGTTGTGTCCACGCTTTCTACATATCCCACAGTGTTTCCCCGTTTGTCTTACATATTCTGCAGTCGAGACAAATCTTTTCTCCTGTCTTCTACCTGCCTTAACTTTAAAATCTGGGGGTTTTGTTATCTCTACTTTAATGCTATCAGGTACAACCCATGATTCTTCATGTCCAACAGTGTTGATTTCCGCTTCATACTGTTTTAACCATGTTTCTCTTTTATACCATATAGAGCAATAGTCCGATTTGTTTAGGTGCACTCTGTCTATAGCAGCAAGTGCATGTTCACAAGGCATTTCATCCATCTGGAACTTGAGGCATTGACATTCTTTTTTCTTCAAACAAACAATGAATTCTCTCCCTTCATCTGTTACCTTAAAGCTTTGATCCGCAGTCCGGTCAACCTGTAAAAATGTAATGTATAAGATCACTTGACTAGCATAACACATACGATGCTGCAAATTACTGGATCCCCCGCTTTTGCATACCATGTAGTCCCAGCACAAAACCCGGGACTTCATGAATTATCATTGACATAATGCAAATGAATTATCATTGACATAATGCAAATGACATCCCAAAATACTCACATTCATTCTATATGCTTTTTTTATTTTTTTTTTTCAATTCATCATCTGTCCATTTTGATGTTGCAAAGAAAATATCCTGCGCACTTTTCCGTCTCTCATAAAACCAGGTCTGTAGCTTGTTCATTATGTTGTCCACCATTGACAGTATTGATTTCCCCCGAGCATGTAACAGAGCATTATTCATTGATTCCACAATATTTGATGTCATCATGTCATATCTTCGATTTCGACAGCAAGCTCTAGTCCATCTCTCTGGTGGTTCTTCCATGAGGTAATCATAGGTTGCCCTATCCGTTTCCTTCATTTGATTCATGTCTGTTTTAAACTCTGCAATCGTGTAGACACGACATGCACTATTGAATATACTTATCACTGCAGGACTCACGTTCCTTTTGTTAAGGTTCTTTTCCAGATGATATACACAGATACCATGGGCACATTCAGGATATACATTTGCAATCCCATTTGCAATTGCAGGATTACGATCTGAAAGGAACAGTAAATTCTCACGACAACCAAATGCAATGCGCAACTGTCTAAAGAACCAATTGTATGCCAGATTATTTTCTGAGTCGACAACTCCAAAGGCAAGTGGGAAGATTTGGTTATTTGCATCTTTCATCACTGCAACCAATAGTGTGCCTGAATATCTCCCCTTAAGGAATGTTCCATCGACAACTATCACAGGTCTACAATGTTTCCAGCCTTTGATAGATGCCGCACAAGCAAAAAACATATATTTGAACCTGGATAATAGAATTGCAGTGTTATCAGTAAAATTCATGTTAAAATTTTTGAGTCTCAGGTTTTAATACTGGAACCCCACTTATACATAATGACGACATCACAGCATTTTTGTGACGGGAATCGAACAAATAACACTGCAGTCTCAGGATTTTTTTAATTGGCATTACTGGAATTCTACACAAAAATATATAAGTACACTTTTTTTTTTTTACCTGTTCTCATCATCTCTTTGAAGAGCAACATGTGAGCCTGGATTGATGTCTTTTAGCACATATAAATATGCTGGTAACTTCTGAAAGTTCTGCTCAGGCGTTCCTCTAATTAAAGACTCTCCTTCTTTTATAGCACGCCATGCCTTATTATAAGAGATTAGAACTCCCATTTTCCTTCTAATCTCTGCAACAACAAAATTAGGCTTAACAGGATAATTATCGTCTCTTAGATTCTCAACTATCTCATCTCGAACAATCTTTGACGTAGCATGTTTTTGGTCTCTTTTTCTATCATCCACCGAGCAAGTGTGATTCTTCTCAAACTTCAGTATTTTGAACAGTGTGGATTGTTTAATTCTGGAAGATCGAACAGTCCACTCACATTTTTCATTCATGCATGCCAGTGAATATCTCGTTGTGCTTGATCTCACAACCTTGAATTCAAAATGGTGTGCAATTGCAGTTGTCTGGAAACATTTAGTGATACACTGTTTGTTTAAAAAAATTGATCCAACCTTGATGTCGTCCAAATCTGCATTTTCTTTTAGTATTGGACGAGGAGATTCTCTTATTTTCGTACTTGAATACCTCTTTCTCTTTTTTCCAGCACTTGATGGCTCAGGAAGTTCAATATTTACAAGCTGTTGTTCTGTGTTTTCAGCATGCATTAACTGTTGATCCACTGCTACAGCTTCCACAGATGGAGGTGTCAAAACTATCACTTCAAAAGCATCATCGTTGTCTATTTGCATTATCATTTGGCCTTCAGTGTAATCAACTCTCTCAGACTGTGGAGTTCGTTGTGTAATGTCAACTATGAAACGTCTACTCCTATACTCGGAATTGTTCTTCATCAAGTGTAAACAGCTGATTAAATCATCGGTATTTTTTATAGGGACACCTTTGCTTGTTCCAAGTTCCATATCAAACCATATGAATGCCTCACAATGTTCTTCGTCTAAATCTATCTTTTTCCAAAGGTTTCTTCTGAAATCTTGAAAAGTATCTGTTTCACTATGTAGAAAAATCCTTGTCTCATGATCTATGTACTTATAATCTGGTGTCCATTTCCCATTGAATGCAAGAACAATACACTGTTTAGCCATCCCCTGTAGTTACAAAAGACAGTAAAACTAAACTAAGTTACAAAGAAATCCACACGGTAAAATACTGTAATTGTAGCTTAATAATGAATGCTTAAGAACTGCTAACCTATAAGATAAATATACATTTCCATAGTTTAATTGCTAACTATACAGGGTGGAGGGGGATTTTTGAAGTGCAGCTCTATATGCTAAAATATAGCATAGCTACAGGATATTGTAATGGGACTTTGCTTCAACTTAACACTAAACCCCAGCATTTTGTGCTGTGGATATTTTTTAATGGTACACTGCTTCAGCACTAATCCACAGCATTAAATGCTGTAGGTTGAAGGAAGGTCCCATCACAATATCCTGGGGATATCACGCCATTTTGAAGTGCAAGTTTATATCCTAATATAGTACAGCTACAGGATATTATAATGGGGCTTTGCTTCAACGTAATACTAAGCCCCAGCATTTTTAGCGTTGGAATACAGGATTTTTTCTAATGGGGCATTGGTTCAACAGAAATCCCAGCATTAAATGCTGGAGGTTAGTGTTACGTTGAACGAAGGTCCCATCACAATATCCTGGGGATATCAGGCCATATTGAAGTGCTTATCTAAAATGTAATCATAGCTACAGGAAATTTATAACGGGGCTTTTGCTTCAACGTAACACTAAGCCCCTGCATTTAGTGTTGGACAACAGGATATTTCTACTGGGACATTGCTTCAACATTAATCACCCAGCATGAAATGCTGGAGGTTACTGTTACGTTGAAGCAAGGTCACATCACAATATGCTGGAGATATCAGGCTTTTGCTTAAACGTAATACAATTCTAGGTATTTCATACTCTTATGAACTTAATTCAGATTCATATTAATTATATATAACAGTAAATTCGCGTTTCAGAAAAACAAATTCAGATTATAATCACGAAAACAGATATATTTATGTAATATAATTCACACTCAGCACAGAAACGTCGGAGAAACTGTGGAACCGCACCTGCAATTAGCTTTTACAGTTTGAATTTGAAAGTTCCGGGAGAGAGACGATGATCTGGAGAGTTGAGAGAAGTAATGTATGCTTTGTTCTGTTTTTTTCCACGCGTTATTTTGTATTTATTGTTGAGCTGTAGGTTTTTAAGGGTAGTTTAGTAAATTCAATATATGCGGCAGTAGCCTGAATGTACGCGAGTGTTTTATTGGCTATTTCTCAATGAATTTTGAAACTATGGATGGAACTCATTTAACGTGTGCAAAATTGGCTAGTCATCAATTTTTCGCTCCACATACCTCATCTCCCTCTTCTTACGTCCCAAAACAACACACAGTAGCACTAGGGCTCCTCCATTCGATTCACTATAATTCAAGAACGTATCTCCTCTCTTTCTCTTCAATCCTATCTTCGTCTCTCTTCTCTGCTGTTGTGAGCTCTGCACGACCCGATTCCCCTCTCCCTCAGGGCATTTTTTTGGGTTCTTTTGGTGAAAACTGAATTGAAAAAATTATGTGGAACTTGTTCATCAATTGTGGGTATGTGATCTGTGTATGTGCGAATAGCACCGTGGGAGTTGGTTTGGGTAAGTCCAGGAGTTGGGAAGTTTGAAAAAGAAGTAAAAATTGTACACCGTGGCTGCCCAGAATTGCGAGCACAAACTGTTTGTTAAAATGCTCCAATGAAACTTTTGTAAGATTAGGTGAAGTCGGCGTAGCCCAACCACTATCTTAGGGATTGGGGTATAATTTGAAAAAGAAGTAAAAGTTGTACAACCTCGCACGTTGCTTGTACACGTCGTGCGTATGAGGTCTGTCACGCTGTGCAATTGTGGCATTGCTTGCTGCCATGACTAAGTGGCTTTTTGTTTGCTTATTTCTTTAGACTTAGTCAGCTATTGTATATTATTTTTTGAGGTAGTAAAACATAAGTGTGGGGTGAGAGCACCCTATTTGCGTGTAATTGTCGGTTCGTATGAGTATATTGGTCTAAAAAAATTTAGTTAACCGCACTCGAGAAAAGTCTGAGTACCTTGTGAGTTACAAAAGGATAAGTGCGGGGTGCATTAGTCACTGTTGACAATTGCACTCGTGTAATGCTGAGGTTTCTTAAATGGTTAATACACTGGTGACTGCTTCCTTTGTTTTGTGTCATAATTTTTGCAGGGTAGAATATCTGTGCGTGCATCCTGCATGTCTAAGGACTTTAAGAGGCTATTGTATACACCATGTTGAAGAAGAGCGATAGTACTAATGCTACAGATGTACACTTCGAAATAGGGGCTAAACAAGGAAAAAGGACAAAGGCATGAAAGGAAGCATATCCATTTAATACTTCACTTGCTGTGGTGAAGCCCCTGGCAGCTACGTGAGGGAAGTTTCTTATCACCCTACTTATTTTTTTTATTTGCATTAAGGACATTAAACAATTGTAACTGTGAGGGTCAGGGATTCCTATATTTTACTAGTAAGTTTTTTTTTAAGTTTGTCAATAGACGTATTTTATTTGTTTCTTACATTTTAGTTTAGTTATATAATATTTAAATAAAAAATAAAATAAAACATGAAAATACCAAAAAATTAGTTATTTTGTTATTTTAGTTAGTTGTTTCTTTTTTTTTTTCCAGTAATCATTTTTAGGGTAGGTAATAATCCCCCGTGCTTTTTCTCTTGACATCGGTTTTTTTTAATGAGATGTACACTTGAGCCGAGTAAATTTTATTACTTTTAGATAGTGAATAGTTCTTTGTAGTAATAGAAAAAGAGAAGGAAAAATTGCTTAGCTTAACTCCTTGTAACTGGAGCCTGATGACACATTGTATGATGGAAAAATGAACCATTAAGAGAATAGGGAAGGACCTGATTCTTAGCGTTAACTCAAGTGCATTTGCCTAAGTCCTATGGTGTCCACTGCAGTTTGAGCACTTTAGTTTTACCTATGTACTTAACTAGTTGTGAACATGGCCTATGATTAGCAATGATGAAGAGAATAAACATAAGTTAGAAAGAAATTCTGAATAAGAAGAAAAAAGGAATGAAAGATGTGATTGAAAACCGTTTGAGAGTTTATGAAGGGGTATGAAGTAAGGAAGGTATATGGACACAAAAAAGGAAAAATGTGCAAAGCACAAGGAAAAAAGAAGAGAAATAAAGGATGGGGAAATATTTCTATGCTCGGTTAAGGGTGATAAAAGTCTCGAGTATGAATACGCCAAAGGCACCCTAGTGAGGTTGATGTGTGTCATTGAACTCCTAAGCCCCCAATCATCAAAGTGTTGTGAAAATCATGGAAAATACCCAGTTGTTAACCCTTGAGGCTTGAAAATAAAGTTAAAGCTTGATTGTGATATCTATTAGGTAATTACTTGAAAAAGTGAATTCTCTTAAGTTTTGCCGCTTAGGTCCATTGTTTCATTAATGAAGTGATAGGGGGAAACAATCACACACACCCTGTGGACCTTTGAATTTATGGTACATGCATGAGAGTTAAGTTAATACATCAATCTTATTTCCCGAATGCGCTTAATGAGTTGTGATCTTGATATTGTGGAAGCCTTTGGTATTTTGAGTTAGGTGAAGCGATAGAGAAAAAGAAGGGAACTCTTTGGTTCGTTCGATTGTTGATGTTCCTTGAGCTTAAATTGTGAATTATCTAGTGTTTTGGTTTAGTTTGCTCGAGGGCGAGCAATGATTTAAGTGTGGAGTGTTGATATTTGCCATATTTATATATATTTTGGTGTTAATTCACTCCATTTTTATAGTCCTTTGAATATTTTTTGTTGTTAAATATTCCAAATATTATGCCATTATTAACATTATATTTATTTAATGTGTGATAAATATTTTAGGTGTGCAGTGGAACAATTTGGAATGAAAAAGGCAATATCAGTTGAGGAGCAAAGGAATACTCGCTAAACAAGGAGAAAAGCAAAACTTAATTAAAAGCTCATAGTCATAATGCAAGCTTGATTTGGAGATTATACTTCCATTGCACACTTGAACTAGAAAACACAAAATTTGTAGGACACTTGCATGTATAGTACCGTACAGCAAAGCAGAAGCCAACTAGATTTAGGAGTAATTTATTAGGGACCAAATCATGTATTTGCTCATTATAAAAATGAGGCTGTATGTTGGACAGACAGAGGTGACGGAGAGAAAAGAAAGAGAAACGCAGCAACGCACCTGGGAGTACTTTAATGAGTTCTTTTCCTTCTCTTTTCTTTATTTAGTTTGTTAGTTCTAGGGTCGTGGCATCTCCATGAATGTTGATATTCTGATGTTAATTTGATTTTATTTGTTTTTTTCGTATTGGGTTATTTATTAAATCTTGCGCTTAATTATTTGATTGTTTGATCACAAATTGAATACTGTTTATGAATCTTGAATTGAACTTGGCAAAAGGAACTCTCGATTGCAATAGGATTTAATAGGGCTTATTCTTGAACCTGGGCATCAGGGAATAGATTCGCGGATAAGGATATATTCACCTTGCTTAATCACTTTTACAGGAATTACTAATGCATTCTTGTTAATACTAATTCCATAGGAATATAAGCGTTAGATTAGCTTGAATAGGTGAACATGATATCGGGAGAGTCTTGTAACCAATATTAACCCCGACGATTAGTAACCCAGATAAATTAGTTAGTCAAATTAACCGAAGAATTCAACGGTATTGGTAGATTTTCCATAACCCTGAAACATTCTCTCCTATTGAACTCGACTTCCTACTTGTTCTATTTGCTAGATAATTACTTAGTTTTATTAGGTAATTCTACTTTAGACTAATTCTCAATAAACCATTGCAATCTTATCTTGACTAGATAATACGTAATTGTTTGATTTAGTTAATAGTTAATCATCAGTCTCTTTAGGAATGATACTCAATCTTATCACTTTATTATTTATCGACCACGTATACTTGCGTGTGCGTTTGCGAGTAACAAACCACCAAGATCACGAGTAGAGCTTCTGTATGTATATAAAGTACTTTCATGTACTAACTAGGAAATGTTTATCAAACTTTGGTACAATTGAGTAACCATTGATAATATGTTGAAAGCAGTACATTGTAATCCCAGCTGATATAAAATTAAATTTTATGTTAAAGAGTCCAACACCCCCCCCCCCCCCCCCCCCTTTAAGTGATGAAGAGTCTATTTGGCCAAGCCATCAAAATCAGCTTATTTTATGAAGTGCTTTTTATCAAAAGTGTTTTGCCAGATAAGCAATTTGTGTTTGACCAAATTTTAGAGAAGTGCTTTTGTTATTAATTTGTGTTTGACCAATATTTAAAAAAATTATCAAATTACGAAAATAAATATATATGAATATAAATTTGATCAAGTATGGATGTTTGAAATGGGTATTCTTGTCCAAAGTAATCAAAAGCACTTGTTTTTTTCAAAAAGCTACTTTTTTCAACTTGTTCCCCACTGCAGAAAAACAGCTTCTGCTGCCTCAAAACCACTTATTTTTCTCTAGAAGCTTGGCCAAATACCCAAAATTTTAAAAGAAGTATTTTTTTTAGAAAAATAAGTACTTTTGGGTCCCAGAAGATTGGCCAAACAGGCTCTAACTTTCTTATGTTGGACAAAGTCCTATAATGCTGGCACCAGATCCTTGGTCTAGAATTTTAGTATGATAATTCAATAGAGCATTTTTTTTTGGCTCATCTTAAAATACATTTACGACATATGAAGATACCAACTGAGTCCAGGTAGAATGTTGACAGTATAGTTGGAGTTCAAGATTGTAGAAGCGCCTCTCTCTTTAAGGTGACAACAAGAAGACAGTTAAACACGCACAAGATAAAGTGGAAACAACTTAGAAGGCACATTTGAAATTTGATAAACTCTCGTAGAAATAGAATGTGAGGAGAGCATGCATAAATGTACATAATCGTAAAAAAAAAATGATTTTTGAGGAGAAATCTCAAGTTAAGGAGGGACTAAATAGAATCTCGACTCAAATAAGTTGTAATTATGGCAGCTAGCAATCATATAATATCTACCATTACAGATCATTTATGTTCAGAATAGGACAAAATAGAATTCCTATGTAACACCAAGTAATGACTCATAATCTGACAATACGTCAATGACATGAGAAGGCTCGTCCCTCTGGACGAGACATTAGAAAAATTCAGTTCAGTGCAGTGACATATAAAAGAATGCAATATTATTTTTCCATATCTGTGGACATAAGATATATTCAAAGCGAAAATATTTTGCAGGCCTACTAGCACAAGAAATGTTTCAGATCAAATTACCCACTTATTAGGTGAGGTTTGGGTGAACTATAGAACCCACGGGTAGGGTGTATATTGTGAATAGCTTACTAGTGAAGGATATGATTGAAGGATATATATGCCTAGATGTTCCATTAAGTGCATATGAGTGAAGGTTTATGGTTTACATGAGATGTGGGATAGATGGCTAAATACATGTGTACAGTTTCGTGTGAAAAAAAACGATGCAGACTAAAAGATGGCACATTCAGTAGATATATATGATTGTTCAAGGAGCCTTACTAGCTCAAATTTGTTTGAGCACGAGCTAAAGGACACAACTACAAAGGATTGTGATGAAGGTAACTAGTGAGAAGTAATCAACGATAAAGAGTAGATTGAGTAATAAGTGATAATGAGAATTGCACAAAACATGTTCTACTCTATAGGGGATACATGAAATTAGATAATGGGCTCACTCCTATGAAAGAAAAGGA
Source organism: Petunia x hybrida (assembly GCA_037355625.1). NCBI lineage: Eukaryota > Viridiplantae > Streptophyta > Magnoliopsida > Solanales > Solanaceae > Petunia > Petunia x hybrida. The sequence goes on along the minus strand of JBBBVM010000995.1, from coordinate 824,916 downwards.
GTGTCATCCAATAAGGATACTTTGAAGTGATGGTTCTGGAAAAGTTATTCCTTTTACTAGGGCGAAAAGACTGAGGTCATTGAACTCTATATACTAAAATATATAGCCAGGAGTAGCTTAAGTTTGTGTTATAACTCCTAAACCTTGAATAAGGGCGAAACGCTACTTCTACAGGGGCTGCTGCTACTAGTGTGTGTCATTTATTGGCAGCCACTCATGTTAATCAGGTGGAAAAGACTGTTGTATCTACAACATAAGAAAGAGACCCATAATCATGGAAGTTGATAGGTGCATAGGAAAACAAATTAAGTGATATATATCGTGTCTACACGGGGTAATATGACCTCTAATACAAGCGGATCAACCACATATTTTCTAAGAGACCTACTGATCAATTTGTTAAGACAAGAGATGATAGAGCAGTTCATGTTACAAAGAAAGTCATATCGAAGGTGCAAATGAAATAGTTTAACCAAGCAACCCTTTTCAAAAGACAAGCTCACACCAACGGCTTAGAGCATACTTACTCATACCAAGGGATTCCTCTTCACCTCCAATTTCAACACCTAAGCAACCCTTATCAAAAGACAAGCTCTCAAGGAAGGTATGGATAATGGCCTCTCTTCATCATAACCCCAACAAGCAATAGTAGGGGCACTCAAAGAGTCATTTACCTCACTCAAATTTTCACGCAATTGGTTGCCTGAGGAGTCAAGATCTTCACACCATGGAGGTTATATTTTGTTATCAATCCTAGTCTGATACAACTCACTACCACAAATGAAATTGTCTTCAAATAATGGAAATGTAAAAGCATGCACCTCAATTTCATAGTCATTCAAAGGCATGGTATCAAGACTAGGTTCTTCACTCTCACTTGAGGAGTCGTCAAAGACAACCTTGTCCAATTCATGCAATTTGGACTCCTCGAGATCACTACTATCCTCACCATAACACATTGGTCCACCAAATAGAAGCATATCAATAAGGGTATGATCAACCATCTCATCTTTTCCTTTGTCATAAATTGGTGGTACGTCATAGCAAAGGTCACAATCTAAGTCAACTTTCACATCTACACTAGAGAGAGGTTCATTGAACAATGTGCTCACATCATGATGTGGCATAGCATCTCTCTCCACTATTGACATACCCACAAGTTGACTAATAGACTCTTCACTAGTGGTATGTTCACTTGATGCATCACAAACACCAACTAGCGTTGAGTCATCACAAGACAAATAACGTGTAGGCTCATGAAAAGATGAAGCAACACTTACATTTGAAGTACTTCCTTGGTCACTCACAAGGCTTGAAGCATCACATGCAACTCCTCCTTCATGAAGCTTACATTGAAGATTTTTCTCCTCTTGTCTTTCCTTCCAAGCACATGGTTGAGGCTCCAATGGCTTGTCTTCAAATGTACCTACACATGAGCTAACACAAAAAAAAGTAGGAGATGAAGAATAGTTAGAACAATAGGTGTTCTCACTCTCAATTTTTCCTTCCTCACCTCTCTTTTCTTTCATTTTTCCCTCAAGGTCAAGTGTATTTTGTGGTGACAATCAATTCACATCACTCCTCAAATCCTCTTCTTTTTCCTCTCTAGGATTGTCACCGGTCACTCTCTCACTTCTCTCTTTCTTTTTTCTCTCATTTTCAAGTACATGAGATTCAAGATTATCATCATTTGGAGTAGAGTGACTCTCACTTTCATCATGCAATGGCAAGACAATAAGATTTTTGGCTTCGGGCTCAATTACCATGGGGGGCTTAGCTTTCAACTCCCTCATACGCTTGTAGTCTTAACTAACTTGCTTGGGCGACAAGGGTTTGAGCAAAAACTTCTTTCCTTCATGCTTGACCATGTAGGTGTTGTCACGGCCATCATGCATCACATGTCGATCGAATTGCCAAGGCCTACCAAATAAGAGATGGAAAGCTTGCATAGGCACTACGTCAAACATATGCTCATCCACATAGTTCCCTATCTTGCACATAATCATCACTTGTTTCACCGCTTTCAATTCACCACACTCACTAAGCCATTGTAAAAGATAAGGATTGGGATATTTCATTGTGGGCAATTTCAATTGGGAAACTAGTGTTTGACTAACAACGTTAGCACAACTTCCCGAGTTAATAATCATGGAAGAAACTATATCCATGACTCGGCATCTAGCATGAAAGAGGTTTTCTCTTTGTACATTTTCATTATCCTCCACATGCAAAGCACCTAAACTTCTCCTCATAACAAGGAAAGTATGAGGATCATCTTCCTCAACCGCATCCTCCTCCACAATAACCACTTCACCTCCCTCACTTCACCTCCCTCTACTCCCTCATCATCCGGCTCACTATCTTGTTCATACACCAAATTACCTACCACAATCTCTAGCAAAATGTCCATACCCTTTACACGTATAGCATTGAGTAGAAGTAGAAGTAGGATTGCTCAAGCGAGTTTTAGAATTACCTTCCACATATGGTGTAGACTTCTCATATGGCTTCTTCACTACTTTGCTAGCACTTGCACCACTTGTACTTGGAAAGTTTGCATTTGGAGTCTTTCACTCCTTTTTGCTTGCTCATGGGAGCAGGAGTGTTGCTCTTGGACTTCTCTCCCTTAAGCTAATTCTCAGCTTCAATTGCGTCTTCAAAGATATCTTGAAGTGAGAGATAAGCATGAAACCTCAATTGAGAAGCTATACCATAGCCCAAGCCATTCTTGAAACGGATCATGGCTTGTTCTTCACCTTTGGTATCCATATCCAAAGCCATCTGGATCCTTTCAAATTCATCATAGTACTCATGAACCGTCTTGACACCTTGTTTTAGCTCATAAAGCTTCTTAATTTGCTCTTGACGATACCTTGGAGTCACATACTTGGTATTCATGAGACCTTTCAACTCATCCCAAGTCATATTCACATGTACTCCCATCCTTCTTCTTGACCTCTTTATGGACTCCCACCAAGTAGAAGCATAGGTCTCAAAGGTTGAAATAGCATAAGTGCCTTTCTTCTCCTCGGTCATTTCATTGGTTTCAAACACTCTCTCCATGAGTAGTACCCATTCCATGTATGCTTCCGGATCACAAGTTCCCTTAAAGGTTGGAAGATTGAGCTTAACACTATTGAGATTATTGTTGTCACGAACTCCACGGTGAGACTCCAGTTGGCCTCCATAGTGGTCATCATAAGCACAATATTCCCTTCTAGCATTCCCTCCAACATACCCCAAGGGTGGCCCTCGACCTCGGCCTCTACCCCTATCCATTTTACGACCCCAATTCATACCTCACCTAGGTTGATAGTGAGCATCATACCCATAGGCCTCATCACCATACTCGGCTTCCTCTCCTTTTTGAACCTCAACAACTTGCTCAAGAGGTGGAACATTTCGAACGAGTCTCGGAAGTTGAGCATTTCCTTGGGGATTGCCCAAGTTGTGGGGAATACCCACTTGTTGGGAATTGCCCAACACACGCTCTTGTGGAGCTACATCATTCTTTAGCTCATATTTCTTGGCTATCTCTGCAAAGTGTCCGGGAGTCATAGTAGAACCTCGACTAATCCCTTCTCCGGATTCAATTGGGATGCTCGGGGTCCTCCTCTCAACGTTCTCAAGTCTCAAGGTTATGTCCTCCAACTTGGACATGATAGTTTCCAAGGCTTTCTTCACGGAATCATCTCCATCGTTGGCCATTGTACCTACAAAATGAACAAATGTTAGTGAAATCACCTCTGACACACCCTCACGTGTATGGCACTCGGTTCACTCGTTTAGTAGTGGTGGATATTTCACTCATGTTTGAATCTAGAAGCTTTATGTAGTTGATCAACAAACCTCAACTCAATCAAACTATCCACAAGTCAAGTATACTCCGGGGTGAGTGGAGTTTATGTGACTCTATTGGACGATAAGCTCTTTAAAGTGAGGACTTGAGTCAAAGGATTCTACGTGTCTTCTTCGAATTCTACTCTCCTAACTAGGCTAGAGTTGCCTAAAAGCTCAAAGACTAGTACCAACTAAGTAGAAAAGTTACTTAGAGAAGTACTAGTTAGATGGTGTGCAAACAAAGAAACAAGAGAACCTAGGATAAACTACCCAAACCATACTTCACGGCGCCCCACCCTTTCCCAGTGGGCAGTCTGCCCTATCTGCTGCAGTGGGAGGCGGGTGGTCCACCTCTGTTACTAGGCGCCCCGCCTCCCAAACTTCAGAGAGGTCACCAAAAAGTGGGCGGTCCGCCTCTGTGACCAGGCACCCCGCCTACTTCGTTCGTCAGCACAGCCCAACTTCATGTTTCTTGGTTATAGCACCCAAAAATCCAACAATTTTCAAGATGTTTTAGCAATCCGAAAGTAACCAATCGTGTTTTCAACCACAATGATCAAACCCCAATGATTTTTATCAAACCCCAATCAAATAAGCAAATTTCAAAGATTCAAAGTGGGTTTTTAAAAGGGTTTCAAAATGGTTTTTGATTCTTCACTTTTGATGTTATACAACTCCAAATCTCACAAAATTGGTACCAAATAATTTTTTTTTCAACCTAGAACAATCCCAGATATCAAATCCACAACCCAACAATTAATCAACCGAAAAATCAAGTCATGAACATCAAGAACAAGGGTTTATGAAGGGTTTAAGAAATTTGGGGATTTCAAATCTTCAAATCCTAAATTCAACTTCAATTCTCGTGTTTAAGGTACCAAAACAACGGGTTTTCAACAAGGATCAATCTACCATAACACCCATAACAAGAGTCAAACACACCAACACGATATGCCAAATTTTTGGATTTTCAATTTTTCAATTTTTTGTGTTTTCTTCTTTTCAACAATAACAAACAAGAAACTAAGATAGAAACAAACTTAGGCACGAAAAACAAGGGTCCAGGGTTTGCAAAAACAAATCCCAAGCCTTGCTCTGATACCAAGATGATACGGATCGAAATAAAAGAGAAGAAAAATGATAGGAGCGATACTCGTATCGAACTCCCTACAAGGTATCCACGGAGAACTTGTTCAGTGAAACCCTCGTATCGTGTCAAGATTTTTCTAACGCTCAGCAACTGCCCTCGAGTCATACTCGCAAATAGAATGATCGGGCGTTGGTTCGAAGTTCAACTAGGTCCGCTAGAAGAATTAAGCCAACAAGAATTTCTCTCATTAACTAAAGAGATACAACTCTTCAAAGGTTTCATCATTCATCAAAGTAATCTAAGTGAAATGAAAGACTAATGGCCCTTTTATAGGTTCCTTAAACATGTAATATAAGGTCTAAAAGACCCCTAAAATGGGCTAAAAGGATAGAAGCTACGTAGGGCTAAACTAGGAATTACACATTCATTAAAATAGAATTCCCGTCAAACAATGTCAGGAGTGGGCGGTCCGCCCCTTGGGAGAGGCGCTCCGCCTCTGCAGTGGCTCGTAGAGATGCAAAGTGTAGTGGGCGGTCTGGCCATGCACAAGGGAGGTCCGCCCCTTCAAGATCCAGAGAGCCCTCCATTTTACACTTAGCCGATTTTTGACAATCTTCAACTAGACGGTCCGCCTCCTTTTGTGGGCGGTCCGCCTTTTCCTGGGAGGTCTTGAGACGGTTTAAAATTTTCTTGAGAAACTCTTCCTTGTCCTTAGATGTTTTCTCGATTTGCCGCGCATCAAGACATTTCACAAGGGGATAGGAAAACTTATAAATACACCCCTTAGTCTTCCAGTTCACAACTTAGCTTGTATACACATTGAAGAAGAGAGAATTTAGAGAAGGCCGAGCCTTTCTAGTCCGAAGCAGATCGCTTCGTGAATATTGTACGACTTAGAACCTATGGAGATTCATCGCTAGTGTGAAATCATTGTAATGTTCGAGTTTCATTTATCCCTTTTGGATAATTAATTTTATGTTCTGAATCGAATTGTCTGTTCTTTCTTCTCGTTTCTTGACTACCCAATCCTCATTTTTCGATATCTTTATTGATATGACGTATCTTATTTTATCGTTTCCGCATTTTCATATCGTTGTTTGCTTCTGCGTATTTTGTATTGCATTACTTTCTTTGTTACTGACTTGTGTGATGCAGCTTCTACCCATTTGGTAAAATAATTTGTAGCTACCAATATGAAACGATGTCCATTGGAAGCAGCTGGCTCGATGGGTCTTATGACATCCATTCCCCCGGTAGCGAAAGGCCAAGGTGATCCCATGACGTTTAATTCATTAGGAGGCACTCGAATCATATCTCCATAGACTTGGCATTGATTACATTTCTTTGCGTGCCTTATGCGATCATGCTCCATTTTCATCCAAAAATAATCGGCCCTCAAAAACTTCTTTGCAAGCACGAAACTGTTCATATGTGGGCCACACGTCCCAAAATGTATTTCTTCTAACAACCTAGCAGCTTCTTTAGCACCCACTCATCTCAGCTATCATAGATCAGGTGTCCTTTTATATAGGACTTCTCCGTTCAGAAAGAAACCATTTGCTAACCTCCTCAATGTTTTCTTTTGGAGGCTCGTGGCATCCTTTGGGTAAATTCCATCTTTGAGAAACCCTTTGATGTCGTAGAACCAAGGTTGTCCGTCTGATTCTTCTTCCACATGATAACAATATGCTGGCTGCTTTCTCACCGCCACGGGTATTGAGTCAATATAGTTCTTGTCGGGATGCTTGATCATGGAGGATATGGTAGCCAAAGCATCCGCAAACTCATTTTGCAGCCTGGGTACATGCCGGAACTCTATCTTGGTGAATCTTTGCTTCAGCTCTTTTATGCACTCGACGTATGGCAATATCTTGGAGTTCTTTGTTGTCCATTCTCCTCAAACTTGATGAATCAACAAGTAAGAATCTCCAATCGCTAACAGCTCTTGTATGTTCATGTTTACTGCCAAATTAAGACCCAAGATGCAAGCTTCATACTCCGCCATGTTGTTGGTGCAAGGAAACCTCAGTTTGGCTGTGACAGGGTAGTGTTGACCAGTCTCCGAGACTAACACAGCTCCAATGACGACTCCTTTGAAATTCACTGCTCCATCGAAGAATAGCCTCCAACCATCATACTCCTCTGTGATAACTTCTCCTACGAACATGACTTCTTCGTCGGGGAAATAGGTGTGCAGTGGCTCATAATCATCTCCCACTTGATTTTCGGCCATAGGATAAGCCAGGGCCTGAGCTTTTACCGCCTTTTGGGTGACAAAAGTAATGTCAAATTCACTGAGCAACATTGGTCGTTTAGCCAATTTTCCAATAGGCATTGGTTTTTGGAAGATATACTTGAGAGCGTCCATCCTCGATATCACCAACGTTGAGTAGGACGTCAAGTAGTGCCTCAGCTTTTGTGCTATCCAATTCAGTGCACAGCACGTGCGTTCCAGTAATTTGTACTTGGCTTCGTAAGGAGTGAATTTCTTGCTCAGATAGTATATCGCTTGCTCCTTTCTTCCAGTTGACTCATGTTGCCCCAGCACGCAACCAAATGATGAATCTACCACAGACAGGTACAAGATCAAATGTCGTCTGGACTCGGGTGGAACCAGCACAGGCGGGCAAGAGAAGTACTCCTTTATCCGATCAAATGCTTTTTGACAGTCCTCCGTCCACTCGATTGGTGCGTCTTTCCTCAGCAGCTTGATGTTTGGCTCGCAGATGACAGTGGATTGTGCTATAAATCGGCTAATGTAGTTGAGCCTTTCCAGGAAGCTCATGACCTCTTTCTTGCTCTTTGGCGGCGGAAATTCTTTAATGGCTTTGATCTTGCATGGGTCTAGCTCAATGCCTCTTCTACTGATGATGAAACCCAGAAGCTTCCCTGCTGGAACACCAAAATCACACTTTGCTGGATTTAGATTCAAATTATATCTGCGCAGGCGATTTAAAAACTTGTGCAAATTATTAAGGTGCTCTAAGCTCTTCTTTGACTTGATGATTACATTATCTACGCAGACTTCAATTTCTTTGTGCATCAAGTCATGGAACATAGTTTTCATTGCCCTCATGTAAGTTGCCCCATCGTTCTTCAACCCAAATGGCATGACCTTGTAGCAATAAGTTCTCCAAGATGTAGTGAAAGCTGTCTTCTCGGCATCCTCCTCATCCATGAGCATTTGATGATAGCCGGCAAAACAATCTACAAAAGACTGCAGTTCATGTTTTGCGCAATTATCGATCAGGATATGTATATTTGGCAAGGAGAAATTATCTTTTGGTCTTGCTCTATTCAGATCTCTGCAGTCCACACAAAATCGGAGTTTCTCATCTTTCTTCGGTTCTGGGACAATGTTAGCTAACTAAGTTGGGTATACGACTGTTTTCAAGATTCCTGCATTGAGCTATTTGGTTATCTCTTCCCCAATCTTCAACAAAACTTACGACTTTAAAGTTCGGGCTTTTCGTTTGATTGTCAGAAAGCCTGGATTGATAGGTAATTTGTGAGCTACTATATCCGTGCTTATGCCAGTCATGTCATCATACGACCACTCGAACACATCCTCATATTCTTTAAGGAACTCAGTATTAGGGGTGGGCGTTCGGTCGGTTCGGTTTGTTTTTTTGGTTTGATAATAGTAGGAGCCAAAACCAAACAAAAATTAATTCGGCTTGGATCGGTTTTTAGGAATTCAGTTTGGTTTAAATCGGTTTAGTTCGATCTAGTAGTTTTGTTTCCACACATAGACTAATACGGCAAAATCAGTGTTTTTTAATTGTATGCATAAAGAAGAATAAGTGCAATAGAAAACCAAAGTTATCAGTTGAAAATAAATATAATTTAGCTTAACATATCTTGCAGTAGTTAAGATTAATGACATGAGAATCGAACTTGGTAAATACTGGCGCAAACTAAAATATTAAACACTTAGATCCATGATATTAAGGACTGGTGCAAACTAATATGACATAACAATCGAATTTGACTTTAGGCTTTGTATCTCGTCTTCCTAAGAAACGATGAAAGTGAGCTGCTACAAGAAGAAATAATTAGTTAAATTTATAAAGAAAAGTTGTGAAATTTTCGGTTTGGTTCGATTGTGCCCACCTCAAACAAAAACCAAACCATAAAACCAAAATTTTTAAAATGTAAAACCTAACCCAAACCAAAAATCGAAAAACCAAAAACCGAAATAAAAAAAATCGATTTGGTCGGTTTTTTCGGTTTGGTTCGGTTTGTGCCCACCCCTGCTCGGTATACTGCTTTTTATCTTCGGCGGTGAGGTGTACACTAACCCTTGTCTCATTTACAGTTTCTTCATCTCCCAGATTTATCACCTCAGTTTCTTCTAGGTTTGGCTTAGGCTTATTTTCAAATCTTTTAATTTCCTCTTTTGTGGTCTCATCAAGATCATCATAATCAAAATCAGATCCCTCAAGCTCCATTGTTTCATTACACGTTGCAGTTGTGGACTCAATGGGGTTATTAGTTTGAATCCCATAAAATAAAATATTGCAAAATTAAAAGATTAAAAGAAAAGTTAAAGGAAATAGTGTGATATTTTATTTATGAATCCTTGCAAAACAAAGTTTGTAGGGAAACATGTGAAACGGAAAAGAAATGCAAGTTCCACGACTTAAAATCGGGTTTTATTTTTTACTTTTGAAAGCATGAAATAAACTCTATCCCTCAGTTCTACCAAGGTCCACAGTAAGCTCGAGCCCGGTTGGTCATCCAGTTGTTCAATGCAGCTCCACATTAAACTTTTGTCAGTCCAGGAGGTTCGACATGCTCTTCCAGGCTCCCACAGCAGTCTTCATCATATATGAACAGCTTTCGCACTCCTGCCAGGTTCATAGCCTTGCTTTATCATGATGCCTACGACCCAGTCTCCAGGCCATTTTGCAAGTTGTGGGGGTACATATGTTTCTTCAATCACCACCTCCACATGTTCGAGTGTTTTAGGTACCCACACTTGCTTCCCCTTCATTTCTTAAGTGATACGCTTCCAATTGGGATGAGCATTAGGTGACTACATTAGTCGTTTCTCCATCCTGCCAGGTAAGTTCTCACGAAATTCACGTGAAGGCACACCCCAATAAGATATGACTGGTTTCCAGACCAAATTTCTTCCTTTGTAGCCTTTGCCTCAACCATCCCAATAAGCGCTATAAAAGCTTCTCCTCCTTTCCTCAATCCCCGGCGGTGTGTTGCTAGTTTAGGAGCAAAGTGTGCAGTATAACCTCCTTCGACCGTGTCTGTGATGTCCCAACTCTTGTTGTATTTTTTGCGACGTCTTCATCGAGTGCTTTCCACTGCTCCAACGAGCTCTACAATATAGAAAGTCTGCCCATCAGGAGCATTCCCTTCGATTACCGGTATGGTTTGTTCATTGTAGATGGAGTTGTTCCCCTCACCGAATACCACTACCTCTTTGTGGTCCCACTCGAACTTCAATGTCTGGTGTAGTGTGGAAGGCACCGCTGCACCCATGTGAATCCAAGGTCTTCCCAGCAACAAGTTGTAAGAAGCGGAGAAGTCCATGAAACTTAGCATTGAACTCCAGGGGACCGACCATGATAGTTAAGTCGATTTTTCCAATGGTGCTTCTTTGCGATCCATCAAACGCATTTGCCTTCATGTCGCTCTCTCTTATCTTGCTTTGATCAATTCCCATTCTCTTCAAAGAGTTAAACGGTCATATATTCAAACCAGAACCTCCATCGATCAAAACCCTCCCTACGAACCAGTCTTTGCATTTGATAGTTATGTGCAAAGCTTTGTTGTGACTCAACCCTTCAGGTGGAAACTCATCTTCATGAAAAGAGATTCGGTTGGACTCTTGTCCAACCATGCTGGCCAGGTTCTCAACTTAGGTATCCACCGGGACATGTGCTTCATCTAACACTTTCATTAAGGAATTTCGGTGGCTCTCCAACTTGAGGAGTAAAGCTAGGATGGAGATTTGTGCGGGGGTCTTTCCCAAATGTTCAACCACAGAGTATTCTTTTGCTTGCACTTTCTTCCACAATTTCTCGGACTCCTCCTTGTTGATGCCTTGTCTATCTTGAACAAGATGCTTGGGAGTATAAATCCTCCCACTCCTAATCATCCCTTGTGCAATGACAGTCTCAACTATTGATTTTCCCTTCTTCTACATTTCGTAGTCCTATGGTACCGCCTTTTCACTGTACGGGGAAACTACGTCAACGTAGAATTTTTGAGCTATTTCTACCCCAATGGGCTCTGGTCTGTAGCGGCTCAAGCAACAGAAGCAAGCGCTGGCTCATCTCCTTTCGATTTGACAATGGTTCCCTCCAAATTGCAGTCTTCATCTAACTCGATCAAATTCACCATATTGTCTCCGTGGTTAGGTAGGGGGTTGTTGTGCACATTTAGAGTTTTCAGGTGGATCACTTTTTGATCGACCAAGTCTTGTTGCGCACATTTAAAGTTTTCAGGTGGGTAATTTTGATCGATCAAGTCTTGTATTCTATCTCTTAGGGCATATAACTTCTCGGTATCATGACCAGGCCCTCCAGAATGATAGGCACGGGTTTTGGTTTGGTCAAAGTAGGGTGTCATCCTATCAAGCATTTTGAATGGTACGGGTTGTATATGCCTAGCTGCTTTGAGTCTCTTAAACAACTGAGTGCAGAATTCGTCCAATGGGCTATAATTTCTTTTGGGTCTTGGGTTGTTGTTGGCGTGAGGCCTTGGGGGATAGGCGTTGGTATTTCGGTAGTTAGGGCTTTGCGGATATAGTGGTCTTTGTGGCGGTGGGTTTTGGAACATGGGTTGAGTATTGTAGACTGGGTAGGTGGATGTGGGTGGAATGTATGGGTATGATAGAGAAGGTGTTTGGTAGTAGTGGTTGTGGGTAGGGGAATGATCGAGTGATGCAGCCACGAAGGACACATCGTCCTTCTTCTTTCTTGATGCAGTTGTGTTTCCAGTTTGTAGGGCTTTGTTAGTGGCTTGTAGTGCAGCCAAGCTAACGATCCTACCAGTCTTTAATCCATCTTCAACCATATCTCCAATCTTGATCAAGTCCCAAAACTTCTTGTCTTGCATGTTCAAGATCTTGTGAAAGTAGAAGTCTTCTTGTATGCGGGTGAAAGGTTCTACTATCTCTGCGTCTTCCATAGGAGGTTGAACTTTAGAGGCTTCGGCTCTCCACCTAGTGGAAAATTCTCTGAAAGTCTCAGTGGGCTTCTTCATCAACTTCTCCAAATAGAACTGATCGGGCATGGCAGGAGTGTTGTGCCCAAACCTGTCAACAAAGTTTCCAGCCATCACTTCCCAGCTCGTCCACTTCTTTGTTTGTTGCTTTGAGTACCATACCAGCGCATCTCCGGTCAGACTGCGGTTGAACAATTACATGCGGATCTTTTCATCATGCCCAACCCCAACCAACTTGTCACAATAAGATCTCAAATGAGCCATCGGGTCACCGCTACCGTCGAACATATTGAACTTGGGTGTCTTATAGCCCTCGGGCAGCTTCAAGTCAAGGTACATGCAGAGGTCCTCATAAGCTAACCCTCTGGTTCCTTTGGTGCCTTGGAATTGCTTGAACTTTTCTACTAGCCACTGGACCTGCTCTTTGGTACTGTCTGAGTCTTTCTTTGTCCAGGCATACAAGTCATGATCCTTGGTGGGTGATGCAATCGTTTTTGTTTCAACAGTGAAGGGAGGTAGGTCATTCTGCGGTGCTTTTGGTGGTGGAGTGTAGGTAGGGTAAGGAATGTCTTTTTCAGGAAATAGTGGATCTTTGCCGTGAGGACGCACAGTTTTGTTTGGTTCAATGATCTCATCAGCACGGGTAAGAGGAACCCTATTTTCCAACTCAAACAACCTTTGTTCTAACTTAGCATAGTCTTCATAGGTGACCACACCTTGCTTTTCAGGAGTTCCATTTCCAATTTTGTCAAATTCAGCCATGATATTGTGTCTCGTTCTTGTCCTTGTAGGGAAAGGGGGAGGTGTTGCGATTGATCCTCTGGATCTCAACCGGTATTGCGGCGCGGCCAGAATGCACAAACCAAACCTTCGGGGACTTGGAGACTGACACATCAACAACAAAGAAAAGAATGTGGGTATACGTTAGTACTAATAAAGTCGCGTCCTATTATGCAAGGGACCTCTTTTGTGCAAGAGGTTGGCCTATCGAAGATTCGAAGTAATTGCACCAAACACATCATTTCGTTTGTATAATCATAATCAACACAAGTCTTAAAACCCAAAATAACAAAATTTATTTGATTTGCTTGGCTTTATTACAACCACCAATTTAAGACAACGACTCGATTAAACCAAAAAGACAAAAGAAAAATGACTCGACTCAAGACGACCATACTATGTGCCAAGCAAAGAGGTTTTGGATCAAGCATTAGTTCCAGCATCTTCTTTCTCCTTCTTCTTTTTGGCTTCTTCCTTAGGTTTGTGAACTAGGCTTATGGGTGGAAGGGTGGCAAACATCTCCATCAAATCCTTCCCAGCCTACATGTCTCCTAGAGATTTTGTGAAGAATACATAGATTTCTATTCCCATTGCTTCCTTTTCCTCTAATAGTACTAACTTAAAATACTCCCCCCATCCTTTGAGCAAATCTTGTAGATTCCCAGCAGCTTGCCTCGCCACCATGACTTTGCCTGTCCAATACTTGAGTTCATCCCTTTTGATCTTGTCCTTGTATTGCCTCCTCATCTCCCTCTCTTGTGTTACCTTTAATTCTTTCTTACTTTGGTCGAACTCGTTTCGCGGCTTCTTGTATTTTTTAGTGATACTCCGAGCTTTGGTTTTTCTTTTTAAGTGTAGTCTTTGATCGGAACCTTTCCCTATCCTCACTGAGCCACTTAGGATAAACTATAGTAGCCACGAGATTCACCCTGCAGTCTCGGCCACGAAAAAACTGCATAGTAAGCCTCTTTTCCCACATTTTCAATATAGTATTGGCCATCGAATGCTCAATATCATTTATATCAACGTTGAAGCTTCTCCCTTCCATCAATTCCGGAGTTTGTTGTGTCATTCTCACTTGCCGGAGGATTCTTAGAGGAACATAGTGGTGAGTTCCTCAGAATCCAATCAATGTCAAGAAAGTGATGTCTTGACCTTGTATGGAAACAATGAAACCAACACAGTTTTCAATTACCCATTGCATGTCTTTCAACTCTTCAAGCTTGGTGTACCATCCTTGCATGTTTGCAGCGTCTTCCCATGCTGCTGTTCTAGCCATACGGGTGCTATGTGAGCGAATGCCACCTTCCCATGATGGTCTTGGTGCTATTGGGCTGATAGGGACACTTTGCAAATGCTCTATCAACTACATTTGCAATAAAACATTTCACCCTTCAAAAAAGTCTCCTCCTCTTCTATATTTGGTCAGAGCCCTGTAACCTTCTCCCAAAATCATTGGAACCAAACTCACTTGACGTTTGTAATTGCCCTTGTGTAATTCCTATACCACTCTTCCCAACCTTATGTCGATCTTTCCTTCTTTCTCGGGGAAAACCACGCTTCCCAGAAAAGCAACGATGAAAGCATTCGACTCAGTCCACTCCCAATCTTATATTTCCCACGCCTCAATCCCACCATGCCTAAGAGTTGGACCTCCAAATCTAAAATGAAAGTACTCCAAAGTGACCTTTCGATCATGCACTCCCTCTACATATTGATCATAAGGAGTGCCCAACAGTTCAATGTATTCCTTAGGGTCCACGTCTCGGGGATAAATCATAGTCTCGGGTCCAGGCTTTAACCCGGCTAGTCCTCCAAATTCCTCCAACATCGGTGCCAACTCAAAACCGTTGAAATGGAATATCGCCCTATTATAGTCCCAGAAATGTGTAGCGGTCTCGACTAAACCAGGCATGGCAGTGTAGGCCTTGAGAGCTATTAGTTGTCCACCACTTTTTGAACATGAACCTTGCTAACAACAGCCAGATCTTCCCACCAGAGTCTGATCAAGTGAGGAGGCTGGAAAACAATCTCGAATTGAAGTGTACCTCTTGCAGCCATAGTCTGAAAACAAACAAGAAAAGGTAGAAATCAAAACATTCTTATAGTCTTGATCATGCTTAAACAAACAATCAATATTTTGTGCAAACATTTCTTCGAATCAATGCAAAGATGCCATTTTGTTGTTTTCCGAGTTAAGAACATCTCGGACGTAGGTTTACTAATGGATTACAACGATCCAAGGACGTACAACCTTCCTAAGTTTGTCAAGATGCAAAGAAAACAAATGCGCATTTTGTTGCCAATTATTCTCATAAATTCCCAAATCGATTTTGAAATTCGGTATATCAGAAAAATACAAAAGAAATGAAAATGACACTTTGACTATGCAGCACGCTCCTACTCCAGCCTGGCTCTCTTTGTTTCTCGTGTAATCTCCTTGACTTCTTCCATAGCTTTGGTTAGATATCCCTTAGCTGCCACTAAGTGTAAAATATCCACCTCTGCACACTCCGAATTCCATTGTTCAAGCTTCGTCTCCAACATCTCTATCTTTTCCTCCAACTCTAAGGTACGTTTTCTCCACACTTCGATCTCTTCTTTGTTTTCTTTGTCCATCTTAACAGCTTTCAACATGAATTCTCAGTATCATATTTGAGCTTCTGCCTCACGATCTCTTATGTCATTCCCTCGAATCGGCTTCACTACCATATTTCCTTTTATGCTAGAGTGTAACCAACTTTTATAGTTTGGTTTGTGTTGCTCCCAAACGCACACGCAAGTATACGTGGTCGACAAGTAATAAAGTGATAAATCGAGTATCGTTCCCACGAGGACTATTCAGACTGAATTCTAGCAAACAATTTATATAAACTATTCAGGGATCTTTTTCCAATAGTGAGGATTATATTAACTAAAGAACAGTAATTAAATGGTAAAACTGAATTTAAGCACTGGAGCAAAACTTGGTTGTTATCAGTAATAAGGAGACGGTCCAGGGTCAGAGTTACAAACAATCCAGTTGAGTTTTCCAATTGATTCCACTTCTTAAATCCCGGATTACTAACTAACAGATTAAATGTACCCGTGAAAACCTTTCGATTCTTCACAGTCTATGCAGGCTACTCCAATCCCTATATGTCTATGGGTTGAATCACGTGCACGCATTAACGAATTCTGTAATTAGTTAAACTAGGCGAGCAAGTATATGTCTATCCTACTCACAAATAGGTTCCCCGATGCCCGGGTTCACAAACTAGTCCTATTCTTTCTTATTACGTGATTAAATTCCCTTTTTCAAGTTCAATCTAAAAACCATAGATAATGCGTAATAATCAGGCCCTGACAATTACACAAGTGAAATCAAGAAAGAATAAGTAACCCGTTATGGGATTCAATTAATAGGAATCAATCTTCAAACATCAACCTTCATGTAATACTCTAACTCTAGAACGATATATTTAGCCACGCATACTCATAATAACAACACAAAGAATTGATGTAATAGATTAATGAAAGGAAGAAAAACCCTTGTTCTTGATGTTATTAGCTCTCCAATTTGCTCGAAAGTCTGAACTCCTCTCAAAAACTAAGTAAAAGAGTATTTATAGAGTTTACAAACACCTAGTAATAAGTTAGACCCAATCCTAGACGAAATAGGAAGTAAAAATCCGCTCAGGGGTGCTATAACGGGCGCCCCGCGCCTCGTAACGCGTGACCTTGGACAGAACCCGTCGAAAGTTGACCGCTATGGCCATGCGCCGCACCCCCAACCGCGCCTGCCAGACTGGCGCGTTGGGCGGCGCGCCGCGGAGGCTACAGCGCCCAGCCATTTTTCTGTTCCGTTCGCTCCTTTGCTCGCTCGTGTCGTGCCTTCGTGTGTTCGATCCAATCCTCAATCAAAATCCAATCTTTTCTTGCTCAATCACGCTCTTAAAATCTCCAATTACACTGCATAACAACCTACATACACACGACATAAAATCAGTGCAAAACCACATTCATGAACTATAAAACGAGCGAATAACAAGCTCAAACATGCGGAAATATTAAGGAAATATAGGCATAAAATGCCAAACATCACCACCCCACACTTGAACCCTTGCTCGCCCTCGAGTAAGTCACATCTCACTTCCCCAACCTAGGTAAAACAGGTCTGCCTATGACTATGGTTGATACTGACCATTGAACCAATGCACACATGACTACTATGGATCCATAACATGCCAACAATTTACCAAAACAAAAAATATGAGAACAACCACCCCAAAATAGCTCAAATGCACAAACTCAACTTAATGCAACCATGCTCCCACAAAATCGCACCTATCTACTCAACCAAAAAGCCACGACTTCACCTATCTCATGCAAACCATGTGCCCTCACCAAAATGAAGCAAGAGAGTGTCCCCCAAGTATCACACACAACCATGAATATCAAGAATAGAATGGGGACAATAACAAACGAATTCACTCACTCTCATGAAAAACTCACATGTCACACACGATGTACCATAGGCTTGCCCGTAGTGTAGGACTCCACTAATGTAAGCTCACTCCAATCGGGATTAACTAGGACTTTAGAAAGGTCGTAATGTAGGCTAAGGGGTTGGTAGGATACATATGGGTAATAGTGACTACCTCCCTAAGCACTTTAATACATCACAATTAAATTAAGCACAAATCTCATCAAGCCACCCAATCAACACTTCCACACACACCTTCTCAACAAGTAGCATTTTTTCCTTTTAAGCACATACTAGCAAGGAATGAATATTCTTTTCTCTTTATTTCTTTTTCCACAATTTTTTTCTTTCTTTGCTATTTTTTTCTTTTTTTTTTTTCAATTTCATCCAACCT
Source organism: Petunia x hybrida (assembly GCA_037355625.1). Classification (NCBI taxonomy): domain Eukaryota; kingdom Viridiplantae; phylum Streptophyta; class Magnoliopsida; order Solanales; family Solanaceae; genus Petunia; species Petunia x hybrida. Next base: position 807,159 of record JBBBVM010000995.1, on the reverse strand, counting down.
TGCCAATTCTTTTCACTACTTCACAGTTTTAACAATTATTCCCCTTCATTAGTTCCACTCAAAAACCTCCCAAAATCCAACCACAACACCAAAATAACAACACAATATCAATAAAGTGCTTAAGGAGTAAAGGGCCAAAAGAGACAATTTAGAACAAATGGGTAGGCTCGGGGTGTGGGTGCCAATAAAAAGGGTCAAGGAAATCACAACAACAATTTTTCCAAGGTGTATATGTAAGGGTAGGCAAATCAAAAGAAGGCCTTGTATCATTTCCCGACTAGAGCAAACCTAGGATTTCGCTTTGCACACACACGGGGCAAGTTCTAGACATTAATATGCAACATGGAGTAAACAAGAACATGCCTCACAACACACATTGCACACGATCCACACAAAAAGGTTCCATCAACAATTCTCAATCAAGCATCTAGAATGCAACTTGTGGAAATTTAAGCACTAATGCACAAAGGTTCACAACAAAGTCAAGTGAGTGGACTCAAGCATCTCAAGGGGGTCGTTCCAATTTTTTTTTAGGCATGCATCATAATTAAAACTCAAGGACACCACAAATAGCACATGCAATCAAGTCCAAGTCCACCGGTATCAAACAAATCAAAGGCACCTAGCATTCTACCTCTTTCCTTCGTCTAGGGTCATCTACAACTAACTATCCTAATCCTAATAAAAATAAAAACTACCCGGTTCAAAGGTCTCCCCGTGGAAAAGAACCGAGGCCATAAGAAAAACCACGGGGTGGATGACATGTACCACTAATAAAGACTAAAAAGAAAATCTTTTTAGAATTTTTCATTGGTTTTCTAATTTTTTTTTTCATATATTAAAGCAAGAAATAAATAAAAATAAAGTCAAGTGACAAAAGAAAAATCCTATGGTACATGCATCCTAACCTCAAAAATAGATAAAGGGGTAGTTCCCCCACCCCACACTTAAACTAAGCACTGTCCTCAGTGTTAGAAATAAGAAAGTGCAAGGTAAAGAAAACTTCCCTGAAGATTCTAGTCCTTGGTGCTAGCATCCTCCAAGCTTCCTTATAGTATGAGGTACTCAGACTTCCCTCATCAGGTCATCAACATTAGGCAAGGGTGAGGACACCCCACACTTAGCCTCGACATTACATGAACCTGTCATCCAAGGAAAAACAAAAACTACGTGACACTATAAATAAAATAATACAAGTAAAAACTCGGGTTGCCTCCTGAGCAGCGCCTTAGTTAACGTCGTGGCACGACGACACCTTTAGCTCACTTCCAGCCTTTATGTCTTCTCTTCTTACGCCGAACTTTTGCTTTCTTCCCTTCTTTTAAAGAACCCATCTTCAATTTCACATGTGGTTTACTTCCATCTTCTTGTTTGACACATTCAATCATAGAGCACTCTTCCACCTTAGCTATGTGCTCCTTCTCATTATAAACCTTGAAAGTAACCTTTTCTCCATGCGCTCTAACAGTCATCTCACCCAGCTCCATGTCGATAATTGCCTTCGAGGTGACTAAGAATGGTCTCCCCAAAATGATTGGAGCTTCTCGGTCCTCTTCATAATCTAGGACTACAAAATCAGCAAAGAATGTAAACTTACCAACTTTTAGTAACACATCCTCCAACTTACCATCAGGGTGAGTGAGAGATCCATCCGCCATCTTAAGAGTAACTGAAGAGGGCTTGATTGCTCCTAGCCCTAACCTTTTGCAGACAGACAGAGGCATGAGATTTATGCTCGCACCCAGATCACACAATGCACCAGTGATATTATGCCCTCCAATGGTGCAAGGAATAGTAAACCTCCCAGGATCTTGAAGTTTTGGAGGTAGCTTGCTCAAGATTGTGCTACACTCCTCAACTAACTCAACTGTATCTATCTCTTGAGGCTTCTTTTTGTTGACTAAAATCTCTTTTAAAAACTTCACAAAGGATGGCATCAATTCAATCACATCAGTCAAGGGAATATTAACTTGAAGTTCTTTCAACATACTCACAAATTTTTGATACTGGGCCAGATCCTTCGATGGTAATAGTCTCTGCGGGAATGGTGGAGGTGGCAGAGGTGCCTCCTTTCTCTCTTCTTTCTTCTTTACCTTCTCCACTTTTTCAACTTTTTCTATTTCAGCTCTCTCCTTGGACTTGGCCATCAGCTCTCCACCTTCAATTAAAGTTACTGCAAGACATTGTTCAGGATCTTTTTTAACAGTGCTTATTTCTCCCACCAACTGCCCCAACTGGTGCTCTAGGTTCTTGTGAGCATTGGCAATATCTTGTATGGCCACTGCATGGGCTGCAGTATCAGCTATCATTCTCTGCTGGCCCGCCATCAACTGCTTTAACATCTCTTCAACTGAATAGCTAACCTGCTGTGATGGAGGTAGAAGTGGGTGGTAATTATTCGGGGCTCTCGTATTACCTTGATAATAACCATTACCAAACTGATTTTGACCCTGCAGCCTGTTTTGATTACCCACGTAATAAACTGACTCTGGATTAGAGGAGCAAACCTCTGTAGCATGGTCTTGACCACAAACCTCACAAAAGCTCTGGAGTTGTTGCACTGGAGCCCCTGGTTGCTGAGTCTTTTGCAGAGCTAACTTGCTAATTTGATTGGAAATAGCATCCATCCTCGCCCTTAGCTCTGAAACTGCATCTAACTGAAGTACCCCTGCAGGTTTCTGCGTAATAGCTCTACCATCTCCCTGCCAATCAGGATTGCTCTGTGAAAACTTATCTAGCAAATCATAAATTTGATCAAAATTTAGGGCCAGTACTTGGCCCCCAGCAGCAGCATACGTGCTCGACAAGTAATAAAGTGATAAATCGAGTATCGTTCCCACGAGGACTATTCAGACTGAATTCTAGCAAACAATTTATATAAACTATTAAGGGATCTTTTTCCAATAGTGAGGATTATATTAACTAAAGAACAGTAATTAAATGGTAAAAGTGAATTCAAGCACTGGAGCAAAACTTTGTTGTTATCAGTAATAAGGAGACGGTCCAGGGTCAGAGTTACGAACAATCCAGTTGAGTTTTCCAATTGATTCCACTTCTTAAATCCCGGATTACTAACTAACAGATTAAATGTACCCGTGAAAACCTTTCGATTCTTCACAGTCTATGCAGGCTACTCCAATCCCTATATGTCTATGGGTTGAATCATGTGCACACATTAACGAATTATGTAATTAGTTAAACTAGGCGAGCAAGTATATGTCTATCCTACTCACAAATTGGTTCCCCGATGCCCGGGTTCACAAACTAGTCCTATTCTTTTTTATTACGTGATTAAATTCCCTCTTTCAAGTTCAATCTAAAAACCATAGATAATGCGTAATAATCGGGCCCTGACAATTACACAAGTGAAATCAAGAAAGAATAAGTAACCCGTTATGGGATTCAATTAATGGGAATCAATCTTCAAACATCAACCTTCATGTAATACTCTAACCCTAGAACGATATATTTAGCCACGCATACTCATAATAACAACACAAAGAATTGATGTAATAGATTAATGAAAGGAAGAAAAACCCTTGTTCTTGATGTTATGAGCTCTCCAATTTGCTCCAAAGTCTGAACTCCTCTCAAAAACTAAGTAAAAGAGTATTTATAGAGTTTACAAACACCTAGTAATAAGTTAGACCCAATCCTAGACGAAATAGGAAGTAAAAATCCGCTCAGGGGCGCTATAACGGGCGCCCGGCGCCTCGTAACGCGTGACCTTGGACAGAACCCGTCGAAAGTTGACCGCTATGGCCATGCGCCGCACCCCCAACCGCGCCTGCCAGACTGGCGCGTTGGGCGGCGCGCCGGAGGCTACAGCGCCCAGCCATTTTTCTGTTCCGTTCGCTCCTTTGCTCGCTCGTGTCGTGCCTTCGTGTGTTCGATCCAATCCTCAATCAAAATCCAATCTTTTCTTGCTCAATCACGCTCTTAAAAGCTCCAATTACACTACATAACAACCTACATACACACGACATAAAATCAGTGCAAAACCACATTCATGAACTATAAAACGAGCGAATAACAAGCTCAAACATGCGGAAATATTAAGGAAATATAGGCATAAAATGCCAAACATCAGTTTGCATCTAGCGTTGTATCTATCTAATGCTAGTGATTCTTTTCCTATAACTTGTCTTCCTATCCAGGATTTTCTAATGGTCTTAACTCTTGGAACAACATCTTCAGTGTAATCAAACTGATAGTCCTTCATGTCTGGTATTAGTGGTATTATTTGTTTCCTCCCTACTTGCCTCATCACCCTCAATAGTTGATAGGGTTGGAGACCTCTCAATCCCTTAAGTATCGCAAAGGGTGCCTTCTCAGAGCTAATGATGAAGTCTGATGAAGGAAACCAAGTGAACATCCACTGAATTGAACCCTCTGTTATGTTTTCAAACAACTTAACCCATTTCTCTGTGCTGCTTGAATTTTAGAACCTCATGTCGTTCTCCAACCAAATAGTTGTAACCAGTTGGCTTAGAAAATGCTTGCAGACCTCTTGCTTTCCTCAAATGTTTCTCGAACCATGCTTGTACCAGAAGATTGCTACCTTAGAAATATTTTGCTCCTCTCTTGCAACCACCTAATGTCCGATAAATTTCTACCACAATCATAGGAACTATAGTATAACGATAACCATCAACTTTATTAAATACCGCATCGGAAACTATGATAAGCCTCGAACATATGTCGTGACTCGAGCTTTCAGGGAACACCATTACTCCTAAGAAACAAATAGCAAATGCAAGTGGTCTAGCCGCCCCCCCCCCCCCAAGTCATTGTAGGACTTGAACACTTTCTTACGATCATCGAATGCACCTAAATACCCAAACCGGTTGTAAAAGTAGGAAAAGGGTATTTTCTTTTGTTGTAAAAATTCTACATTCACACTTGCCACCATCCCTAATTTAGTACAAAACTTCTCAGCTGTAGGGACGCTAGGTGCAAGAATGCGACTCCCTTGCCAATGATGTTTGTCTAACCCCGAGTGTGATACGAAGACCTTCCTATTTCTTCCAGCAAAGGCGTAAACTCAACATCCCCAAATCTAAACACATTTAGTTCTTCATCCTAAAATGACACTGACGCTTCAATTATTTCTCTACATGGCTCCATTTCTAATAGGGAAATCAAATGACCCAAATATTGACGTACTTCGGTTTGCTCGCCCAATGGCAAATTATTCCACAACTAGTTAACAAAGCAGGTGCGCCCATAGTCATTCCAAAATGGTGAAACTTTCGACTCATTGAGACCTATAAAGAAAGAAAAAAAGTACAAGATTAAAATCCCCCTCCCATTTGGAGAATAATTGGACAAATCAAAATGCGTTTTTATTTTCGTCTCACTTTTGTTTTCACTCTTTTTCTTTTCTTTTCTTTTCAAATGAGCATAAGCATGTCCAAACATCCCTTCGGGGTTAAAAACCCATCAAGTAGTTTAGACAAGTTTGAAACTAGTCTGCTCACGGGGAGCCCTTCCTACGGCATGATGCATGCTCATTACATTCAAAAAGTTGTGTAATTCTAGACACGGTTCCCCAAGGTGGTAGGCTAAAGGGTGGGACCATTTGAAGTTGTTGGTTGTACCACGGATAACTATATTCCAAAATGTCCCTCCTAAAAGGTTTTTTGAGGTGGAGCGACCGTGGGATCCGCGTAATTGCATGTGTGTGTGCACAGTATCGTTTTCCAGGAGTGGAGGAGTATGAGTGAAATATGCCAAGATTATATCAAATTCCTAGTTCATAAAAATAAATAAGTAAATAAAAAGGAAAAAAGAAAAATAAAAAGACACAAAGTTAGTAAAATAATAATAATACGAATAACAAGATAATAATCAATTAAAATTGCAAAATAAAGACTCGTTATGGTTAGGACTTTGAATATCCCCAGCGCAGTCGCCATTTTTTCATACCCGATTTTAAACTCAACCCGGAGCGAGTTAGGTTTCGGATTTGACTGGGTAACTCGTTTGAGTTAAGAGTTGGAGTCGCCATCTAATATAAGTTTCTAAGGTGTATTAGGTCACCTAAGGGTCTAAGGTCAAGTCTTTATCAAACCGGTCTAGTTCCAGAGATTCAGTGCTTAAGAAGTCCAATTGACTCGGGGAAGAAGGTGTTAGGTACTTCCCCAAGTCCCATGAAAAGTGGTTCCCGCCCGAGTCTATATTTTGGGATGTCTACACAAAATTATAAGAATTGTCACATGCATTACTAACTTAGAAGGTCAAATTCACACTCAATGTTTATAATAAGTCTAATTAGACAAGTCTATGTAGCATATACACAATTGGGCTTCAATATTTTGAACATACGGCCTATGTTCCATGCCTAATCGCGTTTTAGGGCCCTAGCATAAATGCCTAATTGAAAAGAGAGTAAATTCGCAAAAGAGTAATAAGAAGCGGTCTATTTGCACAATTTCAGCATTTAAATCAATTTTGCACAGATAGGCAGTTTTGCAAAAATGGACAATTTTCATAAACAATTTCAGATTTTCTCAAAAACCAAATAGGTATTATTTTTGAAATAAAATATTAGCCATTTAGGGTCGGTGTGACTCGTCATTAATTGTCAAGCCCTAACCTTAATGGCTATTTGATGTAGGGGTCAGTTTTGAAAATATATATATAGGTGAGTGGGCTTTTTTGAAAATGAGTTTCACGGAAGCACATCAATGCAAACAAAAGGGGCTGTCACACGTAAGTATATATATAAGCATGCAAGTATATGACTAAGTGATAATATTCTTAGAAAAAATACATATAGTAGAGCGTATAAGCGACCCCAATACTTTATACTCCCCTATACACTATTAGATTAGTATGTAATAGTGTATAGGAGATTTAAAGTAAATTGAAAATCGTTTTAACATACATAGAGGCCATTTTTGAAACTGTTTTTGGGCTTGCATCATTTATGCAAAAAGAGGAGCAGTTTTAAATTTGATGGAAACAGTCTAGATTTTAGCATGCTTTTCACAAATAGCCCCTGTTCAACAAAAATTGCGTATTTTAACAGTTTAGGTGCGCAAAACAGTTTAGTTTCTAGTTCAAGAGTTAGATAGGTTGCATTTCAGGCGACTAGGAAGTAGGGAATAGTCCTGTTATCAAGAAAGAGTGTTCAAATTCTATGCCAGGCGTTTGTTTAAGTTAAAATCTAAGCATACTTGTCTAAACTTGGGTCTATATACTTGTCAAAATCAAAGCGAGAGCATGTAAGGAGCTTCAAATTGTTCATAAAATTGAGCTTGTGCTGCTGCTTTAGCCGCTACTTGTTCTCGCATCTGTTGCAATGAGTTCACCATGAATTGTTGGAATTGATCACCAGAGCTTGAGGAGATTGGATTAGATAGAACTGCTCCTGCGGGAGGTGTTGGGCCGATCGAGGGACTGGGTCCGTTTAGTAGCGTTAATCCTACCAATGGAAAGGAGTTATTCGTTGGAATGGGGATAACAGGCGGTGTCGGGCCAGTTGGAGGGATTGGGATCCCCCCATTGGTTTCGGCGGCTCTTATTGTTTGGTCAGGTATTTGGATAGAAACATTGTCATCGACGATGTCGGTTATTTTTTAAGCGAAAATTGAAGCTGCAGACTTTGGAACAAACGTTATTACTAAGTCCCCACAGACGGCACCAATTTGTGTTGGCCTAAATCGAGATAGGACAACAAATCTAATTTGTTTTGGGGTTGAATGATAATTTGCTTGTATCAAAGTCGTATTCGAGCTAAGATCGGATTTGAGCAAGACAAATGATTTAAAATATAAACGAAGATTGAGACAATGCTTAAGAAAATCAATTGAATATTGTCTTTTTTGGATGCCCTTGTTGGTTACAAACGATTCCTATTTATAACCTGAAGAATAGAATAACGTTATAGTCATAATAACTATGCCTTTACGGCCATTACTTCACATTTGATTGTGGTCAGCTCATGATCTTCTTCTTAAATGCTAGAGCAACGGCCGACGGTTACAAAGATCAGGCCTCGTCTGGTGAGGAGTTGTACTTGCTCGGGGACCATATTGTTGTGGTGATCTTTCCGAACATGGTGCTTCAAGCTCGTTTTATCCTCATTTCCCGAGATGGATTTCCAAGGCGGAGGGTCATGTCGCTTTTCCTTGTGGGTTCGCCTCGTGGGGTAGACTCATATCAGGCCTTGTGCCCTTGTTAGAGGCCTCAGTAATTTTTTATCCAATACAACAACGTTTGAATGTCCTACCTCAAAGCAAATATCCTTGAATATAAATTTAGATCAGATATCATTACAAATATTGTCTTAGACTCTTATTGTCCTATTCTACATTTTGTGCTAAGCGTTCTTTTCTTTTAATAATATATAGACTAGTATAATACCCACGTAAATGCGCGGACGATATCAACAGCGATTTATAAAGTAGTAATATCAAAAATTCACTATTGAGTCTTGAAACTAACTACTCGTACGTTGTAACAAAATCTTGAACCAACTTTGCAGAAGGGAAGAGCGGAAGCATAAAGTAAGGCTTAAGTTTTAAAAGAACGGAGAAAGAAAAACGAGAAAGAAAAACTTAAAATAGGATTCAATTGAGACGTCAAAGTATGCATAAAATTCAATTCATGACTCAAATTTATATTTCTTCTAAAATTTGTATCTCAAAATTTACAATCCATTAGTATTCATTACATATTAAAATTTGTCGATGTGTTGTTTAAAAATAAAAATAATGGCTCATCATCCTTCAAAACTATCCAGAGTAGTGGTTGTTGTGATTTTCTAATTGAATATCCAACCTTTTTTCTTTTTTAACCTTTTTTTTTTCCTTTAGCAGAAGATTTGACACCTAATATAAATTTAAAGTCAAGTACAATTACAACATAACATAGGACGTGATTCAAAAGAAGAATAACCGTACAGTTCATATATGTTAGGACTCTGATATAATTATTTAAGGAAAATATTGAAAGAGTAAAGAAATTCATTATAGACATAAATCTTGTTCAACATTGTCTTTTAAACAAACTTAATTAGCAACCCCATATATGGATGAAGACATAAAGGAGTAGACACATCTTTCTCGTATGTATATTCACATGTATATAATGAATCTGCAGATAAAGTATATAACTAATCCTTTTGAAGAATGTCTTCGGTGCACAGAAGATAGATTAGTCGGTATTATACTATGCCTCTTTGATTATCTATGGGGTTATTGAAAATTTCCGTCTGTTTTTCGTTTAGCTATATTCTTTTCGGAAATTTAACATGTTACGGTTCATGGAAGTGCTGTCTCTTATTATATAGACATACATTTTCAATTCCTATACTCTATTTCATATAGCTTATATCCATGAATACATATCAAATGATTTCTTTTTAATTCTAACATCTGCATCTAAATAGTATGTTTGATTTAGCAATTGAATTTCTTGATAATTTGTATTTTTTTTTGTTTTGTTTAACTGGCCATATTAATATATTAAGACTGCATACAAAATGAGACTCTTCTCTCTCTCATATTAAATCTGTAGTATTTTCCTTTTCATAGATCTGGGCAAAGAAGGAACTAAGGAGAACTATAAATAAGAGACTATTTACCCTAAGCAACATTCCTGCAACATGGTAAGTTTTCTATATGAATCCGTCTAATGTGATGATCAAAACTCAAATCCCAAGAGTAAAACACGTGATGTAACTTATATTAAGAAAGATACGGACAGTAAATTGCATGGTAGCCATCCCAAACTGAACTTATAATATTCCTAAACCAAAAAGCTGACTTATGAATTTAGCCTAAACACGATCGGATCAGAAATTCTAAGATCCGTTAAAATTTTGCTAACGTGGCAACTACAAAAATATTTTGGCAAGTTACATAAATAGAAAAAAAATAAATTATTTAAGACCAATCTAATTAAAATTAAACCCCACCCACGAGTTCTTGCTTGAGGTGCCCCATTTTTCCAAAAAAAAAAAGACTCATTTTTCTTTAAATATATCAAGAAAGCCTTATGGTAACACATTTTCAACGTTAATTTCTTCACCTAATGAAAATCTGAGCACCCAAATGAAGTTCGACTCACTTAGCTCATTCACTTACAAATGAAACATAAACATACGAAGACTCATTCTTCTTAACTAGCCATCGAATAATTCTGGAGCTTTCCTCATTCTCTATTGTTGTTTTCATTTCATGAATAAGTGAACCTACATGTGTGATCTTTTTCTTGCTTAGAGTTGACAGATAATCCACATCCCTTCAATTTCATTACAAATATTGATCAAAATAATATCATGGGATATTGCAAACCCATTGAAAGAAAAATTTGGTCCCAGGAAGTTGTTCATCTTGGCAGCAAGTTGGAATTGCTTTGCCGCATAGTCGTTAAGAAAAATATGTGAGAATGCAAAATCTCTTGAACCAGTTTTGCTTAAAAAAAACAGTATTACTTAAACAAACTGTGAAATACTATATAATAAATCAAAAATTTATGCCACTTCTATAAAAATTTCAGCTTATAGAAAGCGTCAAAAGCCTCTAATTTGTTAAGGCCAGACACTAATTCATTTGGGTGCTCGGATTTTCATTAGGGGAAGAAATTAACGTTAAAAATGTGTTACCAGAAGGCTTTCCTGATCGACTCTAAAAAAAATGAGTCTTTTTTTTTTGGAAAAATGGGCACCTCAAGCAAGAACTCGTGGGTGGGGTTTAATTTTAATTGGATTGGTCTTAAATAATTTAATTTTTTTCTATTTATGTAACTTGCCAAAATATTTTTGTAGTTGCCACGTCAGCAAAATTTTAACGGACCTTAGGATTTCTGTGTTGGGTGACCATAAGAGCTACTTCGGTAAAGTTGAGTGACCATAGAAAGACAAAGCAAAGATAAGTGACCATGGTAGCCAATTACCCAAAGTTGAGTGACCATAAAAAGACAAAAGAAAGATAAGTGACTATGATGGCCAATTATCCAAAGTTGAGTGACCATAGAAGCAATCAACTCTCATATTCATCTATTTCTCCATGTCAAAAGTTACAAAGCATTAGAATCGAGAATTTGAAAGAGATAAAAATCTATTGAATTAATTTGTCTTTCTCTGACAATTCTCAACACTTGAATATAAAGAGCAAAAACCCTAAATGTTCAGCATTTAGAACCAATACAACTCTTCTAAGAAGTATGAACCTGAACTTGAAGCACTTGAACCTCTACCTCCATCTAGTCCAACAAAAGTAAAGTAACAGAATAAGACATGAAATTTCCTTAATCTAATTCAAACATTCGTAAAATTTCAAACTCAACCCACAAGATGGAGCCTTCTATGATTTGTGGATTTAGATTAAATCATAGCAGGCTTGGTTGCTATTAATTGAGTAGTGCACCTTCCTCCACAGAAACTTCATGATTGGCTAGAATATACAACGCAATTTCTGTTCGTTTTTTACAAATTTTCATTCTCTTGTTGCCACCTTAAAGAGCTGCTTGATTTTGTTTTCCTTTTTTATTTTTGCCTAATAGAGTAAAATCCATCAAATTAGTACATTAGGCTTCAAAAGAACTTGAAATAAGAGCAGAAGAGCATTAAAAGGTAAAATTTTGCAAGCCTCTAACAAAGAGAACGATATAATAAACAATTTCATACAATCTACTAAGCTTGTCTAACTGCATTATATGTTGTTTAAAGATGGAAATAGATTATTACTTGTCCGGACTTTAAGAGTTGGAGTTGCTATGCATCCATATTCAATTAGTCCTATTAATATTTGTCATTGCTTTATGCATCATTTTACTCCAAAACAGTGCTTTGGCTTCTGCGCCATTTCAGTCCCAATTGCTTGTGTCAAGACCAAGTTTTAGGGGGCATTGGCATGGCAAGCCCCTTCAATTTTTTTTTGAATGGAAAAAGGCTCAAGTTTTAATTGTGTAGTATACGGTTCTGTAATCCTAAATGGTATTAAAAAATTTTAACTATCTAACTATCTCACTCCAATATTTTTTATGTTACACTATAATCCATGTATAAAAGCTAGTTTTTGCCAAATTTGGCCATTATTATACCTAGATCTACCCGCTTCACCTGCCTCTTCCCTCTCTCTTCTCCCCCATTTTCCCTCTATTTTTTCCCATTCCTTTCCCGCTCAAAATTCCACCGTAGCTGTTGAGCTTCGTTTCCTAAATCGAAATAATCTCGTCCTCCATGTTATTTACTGAATATCCTCTCCATTTTAGGCAATACAAGCTGAGACCATCCACATTTGGGTTATATGGCTTTTCTTTAAATTTGCCAAATCTGTTCGTTTCTTATCCATTAAAGGAAAAATCTTGTTCTTCTAATTTTAATCGTATCAATCCAGTCATCTCCTGTAAGTGTACTAAATTTAGAACATGTTTTAGCTGTTTTTTGTTGATTCAGGGTTGTTACGGATTCAGTTCCTCCGAACATTCTGCCTGAAATTCCAAACATCATTTTTGACGTTCCTGTGGTCATAAATGTAGTTCCAAACATATTGCTAATATTTTACACGGTGTATGTATTTATGGAATTTTCACAGATAATATTCGGAACATCCTACTAGGATGTTTGAGCGTTCTGTTAGAAGTTTGGAACATCTTGCATTAAGCATTGAAAAACGGTAACGTGATGTTCATAACATCAGTATACGATGTTCCAAACGAGCAACATTGAGGTTTGGAACATACTGTATAAATATTATTAATTTGATAGTAATACTAATAGTTGGTCATTCCTATTTATTGCAGGTGACCATCGATGAGTGAGTTTATATTAGGAGTTAATTATCAAGGTGAATGGGTGGAGCGTTCTAAATGTTATGCTTGGGTTCCGAAGGTTAAAGAGTCAAGACCCATTTTTGTGCCCAAAGATGTTACGTATGATGTTCTACTTAACAAAATCATCGGAAGTTGGGGGATAAGAGACAATTAGAGGGACATCTACATTACTTACATGCTGACTGTTGCCTCAAATCAAAAGATTCCTCCCGTTACAATAAGAAATGATGATGATGTACGCATTTATATGGCTGATGTTGATCGTAATGGTGCTAGGCCCACTCTAAGGGTAATTGTGGTTTCTACAACGGAGGAATGTGTTGGTTCTAATGATCAAGAAATGCCAAATAGTAGAGGGCATGATTTTAGTCAGCGATTGGATGACATACATGAAGAAGTAGAAGAAGACAAAGGAGGAGGGGTAGAAGAAGATAGAGGAGGTGTAGAAGAAGAAGAAGAAGAAGAAGAAGAAGAAGAAGAAGAAGAAGAAGAAGAAGAAGAAGAAGAAGAAGAAGAAGAAGAAGAATATGTAGAGAAAGAACCTGCCATGTATAACCATGTATTTCCAATACAAAGCAGCGAGCCGATATTTCACTTCGTCGATGACACATGTTTTGGAAAAGGTATGACTTTCACCAATAAGAATGAACTGGTCACCGAATTGAACATTGCAGCAGTTAAACATTGTTTTAATTACAAAACATTGAAGAATAGTGCAAAGATTTTTAACGCTAGATGTTTAGATGTGAAATGCAAATTGTGGATAAGGGCAATGAGGTATAAAAATAATGATAGGTTCTACATTAGTGTTTTCAATAACTTGCAGTACACATGCGGTGTCCAACATTATTCCAGTCATAATTCACATGCCTCTTCCCAGATAATTGGTGAGTTCATGAAAGATAAATACTTAATAGGAAAAGGTCAAACCATAAAAATTGTCAGGAAGTCCCTTAACACCGATTTGGGTTGTAAGGTTAGCTACTGGAAGTGTCTTAGGGGCTGTCAATTTGCAAAGGCTTTGACACGGGGAACAATGAGAAAGGTATTGAAATTCCTGATGCTTATGCTTATATAGCTTGGAGAGTCTGGTTTCTATTTGTTTGTGCAAGTTCTTCTTCTTTGTTTCTATGAGAATGAGGGAGCCTGGTGGAGTAGCTTGTAAGCAGAGTGAGGGAGTCTGCAGTTTCTAATTTAGGTAGTGAGGAGTGTGTGAGTTTGGTTCATGCAGAGAGGAGTTTCTGAAGGTGTGTGAGTGTGCAATGGTGTTCAGGAGTTGCTGAAGAGAGTGTAAGGGGGAAGCCTGGTGTGTTCCAGTATTTTGCAGGCCTGAGTTCTTTGCTTTGGGTGCTTGCAGGTGTTAGGAGGTATCCAGGTGGAATAGGGGAGTGCAGGGGTGTGCCTGGTATTTGAAGGAAGTGTGTAGGGAGTTAATCTTTCCAAGATTTTTTCTGGAAGATCAAAGGTTCTGGTAAGAGTACTAGAGGGGTAGTGGAAAGTTTAGGATGTTGTGTTTGGTGTTGCAGGGCCTATAGCTGGTAATAGTCCAGCAAGGTTTCAGAGAGTAGTTGGTTCTGTGAGAGTTTGAAGATGTCCAGGAATTAGGAGTTTGGTTTGGATAGTGTTTCTGGTTTTGTTCAGGTTTAGGAGATAGTTTGGAGTATGTCTGTTGCTTGTAGGTGATTCTGGTGACGTCTATAAGTGTGAAGGGGTATGCAGGTCTTAGTTTAGGTTCCTGGAGCTGCAGTTTTTTTTAGAAGTTAGTGAGCGTGTATAGTTGTGTGTGTGTTCAAATAAGAGTGTGCTAGCTGGAGTTTTAGGAGTTTAGTGCAGGTTGTTGGCTTAAGAGAATTGTGGGGGAGATAGTAGCTTGCGAGATAGTGCAAAATGCGGGAGGCATGTTTTTTTTTTTTTTTTTTTTTTTTTGAGTTTTGGTGTATTGTTGCATTTGTCAGGTCTGGTTCAGTTTGTTTAAAGGATCAGATTATAGACCCTCCTATGTCTTTCCCCTGTTCAGCTTCTTTCCTCCTAGTGGTTCTTCTGTAGTAACAATCCCAATGCACTCTCCGTTCAAGTTTCAGTTATTGGGTTTTCCCTTTTGCTCAGGATCTGCTCAGGAATTCTTTTGAGTTGTAGTCCATTCTGAAGTAATGTTTTTATGTTTGCTAAAGTGGCTTCCAACTGTTCATTGTTTGCATGAAGTAACTGAGTTGGTGTAAGATTTTAAAAATGAAAGCTAGTGATTCTTATGCGAGGGGAATTGTTTAAACAGTGTAAACCATGAATGAAAATCACCAAATGTTGCTTAAGTCATTATCTGCTTGATATCTAAATAATTATATGTTCTGTGAGTTATTTTATGTGATTCTGAAATTATTTACTAGCTTTATCATTTCTATCTTCTTGCATGAACTATCGGAAATGAGTTGCTAAAACTCACAAATTGGGACGGCTATTTGCATTGGAGTTGTTTGATTCACATCGCATTTTCGGGCTTCAGATCCCCAAAAAGAAATAAAAACTTATTAAATTCAAGACTCAATGATTGAATTTGCTATCCGGGTTCTATCTTCTAAACTCTCTCTTTCCCGTCCCCTTTAGAAAAGCATGTTATAGGATCCCTGAAACCGGACTAGGAGTTTGCATGTTAGAAGCTCGGTAGGATAGCCGCTCTATTAAAGTTATTATCTTATCGCATGTTTAGAATTATTTACGCAATTGCTTATCCCGTTTCTTTGGGACGCGCCAATTAGTTTAAGGTATTAAGGAACGTTTGTCAATTAATAAGTGCAAATTATAATTCAATTAAATTTGTATCTTTATTTTATCATTATTTATATTTATATTTAAATTATTTATTTATCAATTTATTTATTTTATTAAATACTCATTTATTTATTTATTATCTATTTACTTATTTATTTATTTACTTATTATTTACTTCTTTATTTATTTATCCTATATTTTTTCTAAAATCTCTAAGTTATTTATTTTATAAAATTCGTGAAAACTGCCGGATTAACCGCTTTTACCGCATTTTCGAAAGTTCTCTCGTAATAGGGACCTTCTTTCGAATTTAAAAGAACCACTTACTCAGAATCTCTAAAAAATATTTTCCTTTTAAAATAAAGAAAAAATGCACTATTTGATTAACAATTGGTTCCTAATAATTCTTAAATTAGGTGGCGACTCCAAAGAAGCCCTTTGGTGTCTCCATTTTGTTGAAAGTACATCCCGATGCATATTTATATGTATTTTGGGAGGGTTCAACAGCGTTGCGACTCAGCTGGGGATAAGCAAATGGTTCTAACCATAAGGTTTTCACGAATTAGCCTTGATTATGTGTTTGCAGCTGAAACTAGTATGACTACCTTATTATTTTATTGTTTATTTGCAAGCATGCCTAGTTAATTTAATTGATTATTTACAATTGTGTGTCACGAAAAGCATGTCACTACACCCTTATTTGCGCAAATATATAAACTGGCATTCCGTTCATATTTCCCCCACTCCTAGGAACCTCTTGCATTCCCACTCAAATAACTGCGAGGTGCGCCCATTCGCACCCGCACTTTCTTCCACTAAAGAACCCTATGAAGAGTTGGTATACCGACGACTGTCGTGAGAGTAATTTGACTGGGAGACCTCTTGCCACTCACCTGTTAGCCTCAACCGTTAACCCACTCTTAGAATGAGCTTTTAGGAGCATGCATGCATTACACCTTAGTTTGGACCCGGTCCTTGGTACCGCCTCCATAGTTAGGAAACTTTCCTTACGTCAACGGGTTTTTGAAATCCAACGACAATGCATATTATGTGCTATGTGATAACGAATCTTCAGTCCTAGCCATGTTTTGAGCATAATCAGATTAAGAATTTTGTCTTCTATTTTGTCTTTTAGGCTAGAAAATGGAAAATTTAGTAGAATCTATGTGGTCATAGCAGTCCACAAAGAGTTTGAGATCACAGTGCAGAATTTTATGAACGAGACAGAATTGCAGTACAGGGGAAAGTTAGGCAGATCTGGTTGATTTGGTTTAAGTCCTTGCAAAATGGGGTCTGGTTCACGTGTTTATGTAGGGTGTAATAGTAGTTTTAAGGTGTAATTTTGGTGGATGCTGGTATGAATGTTGTTGGATTTTGCTGGTTGGGCGATATAATGGAGTATGCAAGTTGCGTACTAAGAGGTGAAGCCCCTGGTGTCTTTAAAAGATCAGTGGGATCTCTCTTATGAAGACCTCTGTGTGTGCAGGCATACGTTGATTGACCAGCCGCATTTCTTTTATGAAAATTGATATATGCTTGTCGCATACTAGGAGAGTGAAGCCCCGCATCTTTAAATGATCAGTGAGGCTCTCCTTGAAGACCAATGAGGTCTTGGCTACCTAGGAAACTGAGAGGCTTGATTAAAGTCGAGGACCAGTGAGAAGCCCTATGAACAAGGTCTGAGAGCCTTTCAAAACCTAGGAAGCTGAGAGGCTTGTCCAAGGCCAAGGACCAGTTATTTTTTATTTGTAAAATGTCAATTGGAACCTTTTATGATTTGCCTGATATTGTGAAGGCAGTTGGAAATGCACCCTTGGGGGTTGTAAAATAATTGGGAGTTGTGCTTGGAGGAGTGTGGATGTTTGCAAATGGTATGGAGGATTGTTTCAGGTTTTAGGCATTTGGGTTTAGAATTTTGTGTAGATGTTGTGGAGAGCATGAGCTGTATTAGAAGTTTGAGTTCACACCAACTTTTGGCAGATAGTTGGGATAACATAATTGCAGTGTCAAGGCGGAGAAATGACTCTCACAGAAAGACAGTTTTGCATTATTATTATCATTATTATTATCAGTTATTGTTATTTATTGTTTTTCTAAATCTGAATTGCTCAGAACTGGCATGGACTATTTTTCGTTACCACCTTTTTGCGCGATTAGGCTTGCCTCTAGCACAAAGCGGCACCGTATAGGGTAGCATGCGTTTGTATTTTATTTACGCTCAATCACTTGTGTTTGCCACATGTCAAATTATCTGTCTAATATGCGATTAGTTGCTAAATATGTGCTGCTTGCCTGAAATTTGTTGGCACTGATTGCGCTGTGATTGAATTTGTTCGGCTGTATGGTAAGATTAACGTTATGTTACTTCAACCTATCTTTTGTAAAAGTTAACCGCTTTATGAATTTATTTATTCATCTATTGTCTGAATTCATGCAGATTATTTTAAAATGCCTTTTGAATGTTATTTTGTTTATCTTATCCCCAGTCTTGTCATTTTGCAAAATATTATTTAGCGTCATATTTTAAAGTATTCGCAAGTATGTTTTCCTTTTGAAAATAACTTCAGAGTTAAACAAGTGTTTTCGCATCTAGCTTGCTTTAACAAAATGAGTATCTTGTCTAAAATTTCAGGTCTTTTCAGTACGGTCTCAATTTTTCCATTTTAAAATAAGTTGACCCGTCAGTTTCAGCTTTAACAAATTTTATTAAATTCGGTATGCATTGCTAAAAGGTTAATTATTTTGAACATGAAAAGAGGACCTATGGCTCGCCAAAATGCTGTGATCAACTTGACTGAGAATTGTCACGACCCTTTTTTTTAACTTAAAGAGAGAATTATGTTTTAAAAGGTCTGTGACGGTGTTACAGGGTACACAATTTTATTAAGAGATTTCGAAGTCGCCGCTTGACAAGTTGAAGGTGTGCCAAGTCATCAAAGTGGTGTACCTAGAATACCTTTGACTCGTAAATGGTCTGCGTCAGAATTCCGGGTAAGGATCTCGATTGACTCTCGGGAAGGTGTTAGGCACCCTCGAGTCTTGTGCCAAGCAGAGTTGCTTCATTGACGCATTTCGACTCTTTGAATTTGTTTGTAAATTTTCCTTTATTTTATTACGCCTTGATTTGTAATTAAATTGTCTGTTCAAATAGAAAACTCAAATCGAGATATATTCGTGCAGGTACTTCACTCATTCGAAATCTTCCGACATAAATCAGTTATATCGCACAGGCACTGCACCTGTTCGAAATCTCCCGATCTAAAATGAGTTTCAATGCGAACAAATAACATTTCATTTAAATTAGGTGTTAATTGCACGCCCCCTAAACATTGCCTATTCGTGAAAGCTTCATATAGTTCGTTTCTTTGACCCATCTGCCTAACATAACTTTTAAAACGTGAGGTCCGCTTAACACATTTTTAGGATAAGGAGACTTCCCCAATCAACCTTAAAATAGTTTCCGCTCATTAAACATAGTGAAAATATCGTTGTTCCTTATCAATTCTGATTTTGTTTCTACTGTAGCGAGATTCCTTAGCGGGTGTAACATTTGCGGACATGGTTTAGCATTTACATTTTTTTTTGGGCAAGGATTCAAATTTATATTATGCAAGCCTTTTCCTAAATCTGTCTACTGCTTGCATTTGAGATAAAATTGCTTCAAGGGAATGGGCTTAGCCCGGGTCACAGGCCCTTAACATATTACTTAATGCTAAAACATTTGTGGTCCACTTTCCTTTGCTTTTCAAGTTTTCTTAGTTTTAAACATGATAAACATAATGTAAAAATAAAGTGCAAGCATACACTAACATAAATAAAAGACCTCCTTCAGGAGATGGTTTCCAAAAACTTTACACAGGTCTTTTCATACGAAAAACTATCAAAGAAAATATTTATACAAGGTTAGAGAATTTACCTAGTGAAGATACAACTCCCAAGCAAGACAACAATGAAATCCCATTTGCCAACCAACACAGGATCACACAATGTATACAACAACTAGCAGCAGTAACAAACCTTAACAGCCCCCTTTTACATCTAAACTTCAACTCTAAAACCTTTTTTTTTTGTTTCTTACTCTCCCTTGTTTCTATTTTTTTTTATTGAGTTTCTTACTCTTTTTGCTCTCTCAAATTTGGCTTTCTCACAAATTTTAAGAATAGTCAATTTTTCAGATGTTGTGTGTTTTTAGAGGGATCGTCTCTGAATAAGTGAAGGGTAAAGACCCTCTTATATAGCTGAAAAAACATCAAAGGGACAGCTCACATTTATGATACAAAAATCAAGATTGTAAGATCACTCCATGCTAAATTACCTTTCTAATGCTTGCTTTCCCACCCACCAAAATAAAAGATTGAAAACATACCATTTTTGTGCTATCCCTTGCCCCAATGTTGACTCGGGATTCTCTTTTATTTTTCAAATTTCAACTTTTCAGATTTTTAGCTTGACTCAAATCTAAACTAAAATTCAGATTTAAACGTATACCCCTAATGACTGATTTAAATTTAAAAATGGTCATAATGACCACTTGAACAACCGAGCACTAACAAAGTAAAAAACTCTCAGTTAAGCTCTTGAATGTAAGAACATCAAAATCACCCCAAATTCAAGTTTGAACAACTTTAAATTCCCAATTGCAAGATGGATTCTCTATTCTAGCATGAACTCCCTCACTTAACAGATTTCACACAAGTATTAACTTAATTATGAAACCATCCAAACATTTAGAAAAAGTAACATAGGTCAGACACCTCTCTTATACAAAAAGGAAACCAAGTGACAAGGAACCACTAACATTCACTTGAACTATCTTGATAAATCTTACGCAACTCAGCAGTTTCAGATCATGAACAGACAACAGAAACATACACTTTCTACTCTATGATAGTGAACGATACACACCATGAAACTCATGTGTATACACATACATGCATTACCATGCTAGAATCAAGAAAAGAAAAAACATGTTCGAAACTAACGAGATTCTCATAGGCTCAATGATGTTATATAGGATTTGAATACAAAAGACTAATGTTAACTAACAACTAATACAAACTGAAATTGCAAAGGGAAAATAAGGACAGAGAGGTTAAGGTTTAATCGTCCTAGCAATACCTCGCACAACGGGCCATTATCAAAACAATGCCTCGCCTTGCAATCGACACCGCTGCCTCATCAAAGCTCCCTTCATAGACTCGGAGCTATCAAAACGCCAAAGCAAATAGACATCTTGCTGCGACAAATTTCCACAACGACTACTGTCCTTAGCAAAGCATCAACATCATTGTTTCAGCATCTTTGCACCCTCACAGCATCAAGCAACGAGAAGCACCATTAACAACCTCGATGCCTCGTCGCCTCTACATCCCTGCACCAATGTGTCGGACCACACTTCATCGCCTCGCCAAAGCTTCACCAAAATCCCTAATTTCGTCACTGTCATCACGTCCAGCCACTAAATGGATGTCACTGTCGCCATCAATGCCTTTCCACGACCAAGCTTTTACAGCAGCACCCTTAAACTGCCTTGCCATCGAGTGATCATTATCACCCAAACACTGCCTCGCCACCATTGCTAATATCAACATCACAGCCCCCCCATTTCATCACCATAACAGCCGCATCAATAATGCCATTTGAAATACTAACCTCCCCTTTCAAGACTATATCACCACCATAAACAGATCCCCAAATCCGTTGCTTCACCACAGTTGAAACACCACTAACCACAGAGCAAAATGGGAACAGGAAAGAGGAGAAAATTTGGGGTGGGGGATTTCGGTGAAACTAAGTTATTAAATGTATAGAGACGAGTGAGAAGAACCGGGTAATGTATGACTTGACCGAAAAATAGTTGAGTTCGTCGGAGCTAGGGATTTGCTACTTCTTTGACACCCGATCTATGTCACATGGTAGATTCTTTGAGGAGTCCGAGGTGAGGAGTAGATAGAGGAAGATGAAGAGTGACGGGTGGTGTGATATTTGGCCGAGGATGACAGCTGTCGCCGCCGTTAGTGGCGAATTCTGGTGATGGTTTTCATTTAGTCTTCTGATTTGGGAAAAAAGAAGCAAAAACACAACAAAAAGCTTTTATATTTAGGGGGTGGGCAGGGTTAAGTAGCTATTGGGCTGGGTTTTTTCATTCTCTGAATTTGTTGATCCAATTACCAATTCAATCAATATTTAGCCCCACTTTCAATACCTCATAAGCTAAGCAATTTTCATTAATTTATATCTAAACAATTACCAACGAAATCTTAAAAGAAAAAATCAAAGTATAGCCATATAGAATCACATTAAACTATCAATCACATCACAAATATATATTTTGTATAATTTTTAGTATTTTTCTCCTAACTAATGACTAAAATTAGCTATGATACGGATAACATTCAAGAAAAATGTGTAAATCTAAGGACAAGTAACACGACTATTTGATTAACTTTATTTTGTGCCAAAATTAGGTGATTACAGTTGCCCCTCTTTGTTCGAGAACATGAAGAGTTTTTGGACAAAGAAGTAATCAACAGCTAATTTTTGCTTTTTGGTTCTAGCCAAGAGCATGCAAAATGGCAACCATACCTCGAATTTTCGATTCTAACCAACAAACAAGGCTACCTACATATTCCCGGACTAAGGAATCAGGTCAGTGTAGTTCCTCACGTGCGGTAGTTTGGGACTACCGCATTCAGACAGACACTAGACTCTTCTAAACTGGGACTGACTCGGTGCTCCTAGACTTACCTGGACTAACTTGAGACATCTTTGACATACTAGAGTTGTTGCTACTGGTTGCAGGTTGGCGATCATTTCTTTACAAAGAAAAATGAAATTACAACATTGAAATGTAAAATTACAATTTCTAAGCTAAATTTTCATGCTTCCCAAGCTGATGGGTCTGAAGCTCCCACTAGTCAAGTGGGTCTTGAAAACTTGACATTGCCGCTCGGGCAGACTTTGACTTGAAATTTGAAATTGCCGCTTTGACGGACTATGGCTTGAAAGTTGAAATTTCCGCTAGGGCTTTGACTTGAATGTTGAAATTGCCACTTTGACGGGCTTTGGTTTGAAAGTTGAAATTAGTGCTCGGGCTTTGACTTGAATGTTAATTGTCGCTTTGACGGGCTTGACTTGAAAATTGAAATTGCCGCTTTGTCGGGCTTTGACTTGAATGTTGAAATTGCCACTTTGACGGGCTTTGGCTTGAAAGTTGAAATTGCCGCTCGGGCTTTGACTTGAATGTTGAAATTGCTGCTTTGACGGGCTTGACTTGAAAATTGAAATTGCCGCTTTGCCGGGCTTTGACTTGAATATTGAAAACCATCACTCTGATGGGTCTTGCTTTTGGTGAAAATTAAAAAAAAAAAAAAACATCACTCTCATGGGTCTTGCTTTTGCTGAATATTAAAACCATCTCTCTGATAGGTCTTGCTTCAGCTGGGAATTAAAAACCATCACTTTCATGGGTCTTGCTTTTTCTGAAAATTGAAAACCATCACTCTGATGGGTCTTGCTCTTGTTGGAATTTAAAACCATCACTCTGATGGATCTTGCTTCTGCTGAAAATTGAAAACCATCACTCGATCAGTCTTGCTTTTACTAGATATTTGAAAACCATCACTCTGATGGTCTTGCTTCTGCTGGAAATTGAAAATTATCACTCTGATTGGTCTTGCTTCTTCTGAAAATTGAAAACCATCATTCTGATGGGTCTTCCTCTTGTTGGAATTTAAAACCATCACTCTGATGGTTCTTGCTTCTGCTAAAAATTAGAACCACCATCTCGATGGGTCTTTCTCTTGCCGGAATTTAAAAAACCATTACTCTGATGGGTCTTGCTTTTACTGGAAATTGAATACCATCACGCTGATGGGTCTTGCTGTGACTGAAAATTAAAAACCATCACGCTGATGGGTCTTGTGTTGAAAGTCCAAAATTCTATCCCATTATCCCAATGGGCTTTGTGTTTAAAGTCAAAAATTCTACCCCATTATCCCACGGGTTCTTTTGACAAAAACTAAAATTCGCAACCCATTATCCCAATGGGGTGTTTTCTTGAAAGTTGAAAACCGATGCTCCCGGTTCATATGATCCTTGATTTCTTTCTTTATTTCTTGTTCTGCTCTACAACTTTGTCCCCGATGAGCAACTGACTTGATGTAGTTGTCTTCTCACACATCCCAACCTAAATTCTCATATCGGTCTTTGATCACACCTGAAATAACAAACTGTTTCCGGGTGATCTTCATGGTACAATCTCGGTATTAGGCTCCCATTCCCAACTTTTCTAGTACAACTAAAAGTTGTAGACAAGTTTTGCAAACCTTTCTGAATGCCCGAAAATAATGAGAAAGAAATAAATGAAAAGGAAAGTGAAGAAACTTAAAAGGAGACATCGAACGAAAGATGTCCCTTGTAGATAGAAGAAACTTATTTGGAGGTGAAGCGAAAACCTTAGTAAAACATGACATGCAATTAGAATCAACTTTTGATTAGTTCACACAGTCTAACCCTGAACTTACTCCCAGATTGACAACCTTGCTCAACCCGAACTTGATGACGACTTCCGCAACCCTCATTCGACTAGTAGTGCCGCTCGGGGTTTTCACTGACTGCCTCTCTCTTTATTTTTTTGCCTCACCGTTGTCTTGCGGTTCCCTTTCAGGTTTTCACCTACAAGACTTCATTTTATTTTATTTTCTTATCTTTCATTTCACACTCTTCCTCATCGATCTCCCATATTTTCTTGCTAGTCGAACCTGTCTTTCCTTTCTTTCTTCAATTTTAGGTCTTTATCTTGATTCCCCAGAGAATTCTCCTTTAATGAACTTGGTGCTCCCATCTCCTAAATGCGATTGTCGACTTATAAGAATGCGACTTTACTGTATGAAACTTGTCCCTTGATACCTCCACTCGGCTTGGCATTCTCAATGATCGGTCAGAAGGGTCTTTATTTGGACTGTAACGTAGGATTTGGTTAGGTTAATAAGAAAGGGGTTCAGCCTAAACGCTTAGAAACATCTCATGAGACGATTAAAAGAACATCAGAAGCTATGAAATCACCACTTTTGAAAAAATAAAACAAACTTATTTCCCCTATTTAGGCCAATTGGGGATTCTTTTTCTCTTTTTTTTTCCTTTCTTTTCTTTTTATTTCTTGAGTTTTTTTTTCTTTGATTTGAAAAGTGGTATGAAAACATCTCATGAAATGACTGGGTGAATGATACAACCCTTAGAATCATTTCTTTTAAAATAATAACAAATTGTAGACCCAGCTCAGTGCAACCGAGGAATTATCTTTTGCATGTGAAAACATAAGGGATATTCCCTCGAGATGAACATAACAACATCAAAGGGGATGTTGACTTTCTCCCTCCCCCATTTTTTTTTTAAATAAAGAACCAACTTCTGCGCTTTGAGTTTCGTCCCCGATTTCAAGACTGATATCTCATGAAACATATGAATATATGGTACAAAAATAGAAGTTTGTTTTTATTTTATTTTATATAAAATAAAATAAAAATAAACTTTTGCCTCAGTTAAGCATAAAATGGGGATCAGAATTTTTTTTGACATTGGCCGCAAACTTGGAGGCAAGTTTTGCGTTAATATGAACAGGAAAAAATGAACTTTACCATGTTATGACCGCACCCGAATGGTTTCCTACGTATCCTTTTGAGAGGAATCAGGTTAGACGTAGCTCAATCGCTGAGGTAGATTTTGTTACCGCTGAGGTAGATTTTTTTTTTTGTATTCTATTTTTTTTTCATTCTTTTCCTCTTCTTTTTTTTCTTTTCTTTAATCATATCAAATTTATTCCAAAGGAGGGTAGGCCAAAGAAAACACAGAACAAGGTTAAAAATGGACTGACAAAAGGACATAGTGTTTGGGTATAAAAAATGAAAGTTATTCGTCATCCCGACCCGAGAATACCTCGCACAAATAATGATTCAATTAATTGACCTGGATTTATCCACACGTGTCCTCGACTTCGTCTTCAATGATGGTTCTCAAAACTGGTATTTCAAATTCGGCCAAAGCGACCGTGCACGATTTTGAACTTCTCACTGATCTCCCTTATCGGATGACTCTAATTTCCAACTTATTTCGATCCCGCTTTTATCCCTCTTTACTAATCAAATCGCTCACAATGCCAGAGCGCGTGTTTGATCAAGACGTAAATTCCGCACGCATGTCATGTTATTAAGGTCGACAAAACATAAAACAGAAAATTAAGGAGGTAAGAACAGGAAACATAAAAGTCCGAATATTAGGACGAGATGGATATCTCTTGCATTGAATTGAAGATATAAGGGTTTGAACAAACAAAACAAGCAAAATACTGCACTTGGGTTACAACCCTTGTATAATTAAGTACACAGAAAGATTAGCAAAACAAGCTACAACATTTCACAGTCACTCAATTGCAAGTCAGGGCCAGTTTCCTGCTTTTTCATGCATTGTAGAGCCCTTCACAAGGATGCACCATGCTAATACCAAAGAAATTCCCTGAATTTGGCAATTTCTTCTTCTTTTCCTTATTTTCTCCAAGCCCCATCAGGGTGGACTTCACTTCTTTTGGACAGTTGAATGACCGAGTAAGATTTGGAATTGGCTTCTCGAGAGACATGTTCGTCTTTTTCATTTCTTCACCCTTTACTCTGTCTACTACCCCAAGCACAATCTCAGGAATACAGTTCATTATCACTAGCATTTTGTTGGCCCCAATTGACACATCACTAACTAATATTATCGGCATTGCAGATTCAACTCTCAAATCTTTTACACCCACCATGCCCACTATATGCATATCATCACAGATAGGCAATGAGTTCTTATTTATACCTGGTGCATCTGAACCCTCAACTTGAATCTTACCATTACCGATCAAAGCTTGGATATCCTTTGATGCGGGGCAAATTGGAGCCAAAGCGCCAACCATCAAAAGCCAAGCTTGATACCACAAAGAGTACCGTCAAGGCCACCGGGAGCAACTTGAAGATCATGCAATGGAGCGCCAAAGAAGGAGGACCACATAGGCACCAAAGGAAAGGCTCGGGGGACACATTTTGAGCCATTCCAAGAACCCCCTGGAAGGGGCAGACCGCCTACTCAAAGGGGCGGACCGCCTAGTTGATTTCAAGCCTCGGGACTTTGAGGCGCCTGTTTAATGGGCGGACCGCCTACATTTTGGGTGGACCGCCTACTCTGGCCGCCCACTTTTAGGCTGGGGGGCCTACTCTGGGCGCCTGTTATTCAGGGGGGGACCTAGTTGCTGAAGTGTCAAGACGGGACTCCTACTGATTTTGAGTGTAATTCCAGCAATAGCCCTAAGTGACTTGTATTGTGTTGCACTTGGTGCACTTTCGTAAGACACTGGAGGAGGGGGGTGAATAGTGTCCTTACCCGATTTTCGAATTCTAAAACTCACTTTTGACTTTCTGCACCTAACTCACAAAAAATCAGGTTCCTTGCAAGTTTCACCTATCTCTGAAACTAAACAAATTGCGGAAACGTAAAGAACACAGAGATTTTTACGTGGAAAAATTCTTTCTCAAGGGATAAAAAACCACGACTCAAACTCTTGGGATTTCAACTATTCCACTTGAAAACCCGAGCAAGTTTTAGACTACAACGTAATGTAATCAAGGAACTAGAACCCCCTAGTACCTAGAACCTTCCAAGCCACACGTTAGATGGTAAGGTTACCTCTACTTAACCTCAAAAAGTAATCTCTACTATATGCTTCTAAACAAGCGAATAGATTACAGCTCAATAACCTATAATAAAGAACCTAAAACAACACACTTATGTATGAAACTGTTCCTTCGTAAGGTTCTATTGCTCAGTCTTTGTTCTTGCACACAAAGCTTCGCACGATTTGATTGTACTTGATATGCTTTGTTGAGATGTCTTTTGTGCGTCCCAATTCTGGCCAAATTAACTTGTATATATAGGAACTAGACTTAGCTGGATCCAACTAAGTTTAGGAATCCTTTTCTTCTTTGAAATTAGTTTAAACAAGGTTACCCATATTTCCTTATTTAAAATCTAAGTTAATTTGCCTTATGTTCCAATCCATTTTCGTTTAGGAACCACATCCTTCTCAGCACCGCCTCTAGCTTCTTCTACTTCCGGTAGGATTGGAACTTTGACTCCAGCCGTTCTCTTATTTCCTCTTTCAACTCTGACTTGATCATCTCGTTGAACAACTGGTCTTCTCAAATCAACTGTGGACCTTTTCATGGTTCACTTAGCAGCAGGTCCTTTGTCATCTTCAAAACTCATCCTTCAACTAATTCCCCATTTTTGATGATGACAAACAATGTTGTCTCACCGAGGGTTTATACTCTCAAGAACCTGTAAAAATCAAACACTTACCACGAACCAGGGTAATAACAGTTAGGCAAAAATAGGTCACAAACACACAATGGACTAACATACAACTAACTTCCCCCTTTTGGCATCATCGAAAAGTTTCACAGTTGTCTGAACCTGCTCAACTTAAATTAAGTCTAGTTGACTCTAGTGCCAGAGGCAGCAAGCCAACCTTTAAACATCATGAACCTGTTTCAGACAATAAATACTAGCAGATAGGATATTTATACTAACATACGTGCCAAACTGGCTTAAATATCCAAAGCAGCATTCAAATATTACAAACCAAAATATAAGATTGTCTTAAAACAGGCCAAATAAAAAGAACCAGGAGGGAACTAGGGAAAGGAACTGATTCAGAATTGGGGAATATCAGGGATGTTAAAGTGAGCAAGCAATAAGGCGAGGCGACGCGTGTTTCCTTCTCTTTCACAATCCAGTTCTGCATCCAGCCTTGTGTTTTCAGCATTCATCCAGGCCAGCTCATCATTTTGCCTTTCAAGCTGCCTCAGGAACCCCTCAATTCTCCTGTCTACCCTGTTGTTCCTCCTTTCCTTAGCATCATCCTCCATATTCTCTGGTTCATCAGCAGGTTCACCATCCAACAAATAGTCACAGGACTTTAGAATGTTCCTTCCAAACAAGTCATTGTGGTCCGGCTCAGTCCACTTACCAGCAGGCACCCCAAAGAAATCAAATACCTTCACTAGTAGAAACCCGTAGACCAGCGCATCTTTGCCTAACCCCATATCAGCTACTCTACCAATATGCTTGATCATCAATTCAGACAGATTAATACGAACCTCTTGATCTAGCAGGTCCATATAGATCATATCCAGAAAGTTGGCCTCACTACTTCTTTCTGACCTCTGCAACAGGTTCTTCAGCACAAATTCAAAAAGCAACTGGTAGAAGGGTTGCATTGCCTTCTTCTTAACTTGTGTAGCCCTTGCCAGTCTAGGTCTCCCTGCAAACTTCCAGGTCACCTCCACAGCAGACACACCATCTCGTCTAGCCGGCCACGAGTTCCTCATGTACTCGCTGTAGCCCTGAGAGGGAACACCCAAAATCTCACCCAGTTCCACACTATCAAACTGGATTACCAGCCCCTTGACTATGGTTGTCACAATACCTTCACTCCCTGTGCAATTGGAATAAAATTCTCGAACCTCTTGCTCCCTCAGTTGTCTAGCACCATCACTGAATAGGTTCAACCAACCTTGAGCTCTCAAATTAGCACCAAGTTGAGGCATACCCTCTAGCTCCAGGTCAGTTAGAATTTAACCCTTCACCATTGGTAGACCTCTAAAGTAGGCCACCCTCCTTTTCTTGTCTTCTTCATCATCACCAATCTTCAACTTTGATTTGGAACCTCTCTTGCGAACCTCAGGTTCCTCCACATTCTTCTCCTGCTGCTCTCTCACAGAATCACGAGTCACAGGTCTTCTCACATGACTCTCTATTTTTCTACTACTTTGTCCCATACCCTCTGCATCTCCAGAACTTCCCATTTTGGACCTATCTACAAATTCTCCTCCCTTTACTAGCCTTCTTTTCTTCACTGTTTGTTTTTGTTCCTGAACCACCGACCTCTTTCCCAATCTCCTCTGTTCCTCCACAACCACAACATCAGTCTCGCTGGAGGAACCTTCACTAGCTTGAGGAGTGGGATTGGGCTCAGGCAACACAACATCTAAAGGCTCAGTAAAATCTACACCTTCTACATTCTCTTCCACATAATCATCAATATCTCTCAGATCTGCGTCATCACCTGCTACAGAACCAGAGAACGAACCAGGTTCTTTCTCAGGTTCCTTAGCAGGTTCCGCAGATTTTCCTTCTCCCTTGTCACTAACAGTCTTTTCTACCATAGGAACTGTCTCAGGAACAGGTTCCTCAACATTTTTCTCAGTTTCTTTAGTAACAACAACATCAATCTCTGTTTCAACGACCTTTTCAATATTCTCTACAACTGCCTCCTCCTTCTCTCCAACTACAGACATAACAGGCTCTACTAAATCTACAGGCACAGTAGGTAAACTAGTATCGATGACCATAGTACCAGTAGGAGAACTAGGGTTTACCTTTTTCAGTTTCTTAAACGATTTCTTGAGTCGCTTCAATGATCCCTTCCTCCGTACCAGTTTCTGGAACACTTTCCCCCTTACTAGTTGCTTCCTCCGACAACTTCTTCTGTCTCAATTTTGCGAACTTCCTCGCCATAGCCACAGAACAACTCGCGGCTAGTTGCTTTGCCTTTTGATTTAGTTTAGATAATTTGAGTTTCGGAGAAGAGTGTTGAGAGTCTACTTTGGAACTGGTCGATATTTTTTCTTTACAGAGAATTTCGTTTTAGAGAGAGAAAATGTTTTGAGAGAGTTTTTAATTTTTTCAGACGATAGAAATAATGCCTTTGATGAAGTAGTGGAATAGAGACGGGTTTAGGTTTTTCGGAAAGGGGAACGAGTTGATAGGATTGGAAAAAGCTGCTCCTACTTATAACGCATAGGAGCTGACACCATCAAGGTTCAAAGAATTTGAATTATAATTGTTTTGCAATAATCCAGCGCCAAGTGAGGGTGATTGGTAACAAATTAGGTCACGTAAGACAACGTTATATTCAGTAAGTGATATAGAATGTGTACTTGAATGTCCATGCACCAGTTTCTTCAATTATATCCTAGATTTCAAAAATTTGCTCGTATCTAAGTCATGAAAACAGGTTCAAAACAGGTTATGATAAGAATCAAACGCGAAAAAGGAAAAAGGATAAGAACGAGACGTAACTCGATCTCTAATCCTAAGTAGCAACGGAGAAATTGTTCCGTTACACCCCGAGAGAAGGACAAGAACACCTACGCTAAGCAACTACCCTCGAGCTAACGTGAGCACGCAAGTAGAATGGTTTGGGGGGAAAGGAAGTCATCTAGATCCACTAGAGAACGACAAGTCCCATCAAAAGGTTTCATTCAATACCAAAGAGCTATGCTCAAGTTCAATATTCATCAATCATAAACTAAGTTCAAAATAGGCTAAGCATGGTTATTTATACTGTTTCCCAAGCTTGCACAATGACTAAAATACCCTTACTAATAAGGTTCACAAAATAGGCCACGTAGGGCAAAACGGTAAAAGAAACATAGCCTTCACAGCTGGGAGGGGCGCCTGGGAGCTGGGAGGGGCGCCTGGAATGGCCTGCAGCTGGGCGCCCAAAGCTGGGAGGGGCACCTGGGTCAGTAGGGCGCCTGGCTGGGGGGCCCGCCTGTGCATTTTGCGCCTCCTATGCAGCGTGTTTGCCAGGCGGGGCGCCTGGCTCTGCTGTGCCTCCTTCTTCCTTAGGCGTGAGGCCTAGTGAGATCACCCGGAATGGCTTCCACTCGCTTCCTTCTTCTAGGCCTCTCTTCACCAAGTGTAAGTGGACTCCTTGGATCTCCTTAGCTTGGCTCCGTGTGAAGGGTCTTGAGGGGGTTTGGTTCTTATCATCCTCCCCTTCTTGAGAAGATTTCGTCCTCGAAATTGAGGCATCATCATTCTCGACCTCGTCATCACCTACATCCAAAGGAACCAAGTCACAAACATTGAAAGTATTAGTAACTTGATAGTCACTTGGCAAGTCGACCACATAGGCATTGTTGTTTATCTTCGAGAGCACTTGGAATGGGCCATCTCCCCGGGGTGCCAACTTCCCTTTCCTAAGGTTTGGAAACCTTTCTTTCCAGAAGTGCACCCACACATAGTCACCCTTCTTGAGTTCCACCTTCTTGCGTCCTTTGTTTTTCTTTGAGGCAACCTTTGCATAAGCCTCCTCCAAATTCTTCTTTGCCTTTGCATGGAGTTCAACCAAAGCCTTGGCTCTAGCTTTACCTTCAAAATTAACAAGCATTTCCCTTGGCAAAAGGGTTAGATCAAGGGGAATCAAGGGGTTAAAACCATAGACGCACTCAAAGGGAGTCATGCCAATCATGCTATGCAATGTTCAATTATAGGCGAACTCCATAAGAGGAAAACGGTCAATCCAAGTCCCGGCCTTACCTCGGGTCATGGCTCTAAGAAGAGCACCCAAAGTTCGGTTTACCATCTCGGTTTTCCCATCCGTTTGTGGGTGGTGGGACGTGGAGAACAAGAGCTTGGTGCCTAAAAGCACCCCATAAACTCCTCTTTCTCTAGAGCGTCATGTACACTCTTTAGCTTTGGGTCATGAGCATACATCAATTTAATGCTCTCAAAACTCATGAGCTTAGAGGTGAGAGTGGTGGCTAGAGCAAACTTCCTCGAAAGTGCATCCGCCACAACATTGTCTTTCCCTTTCTTGTATTGGATAACATAGGGAAAAGACTTAATGAATTCGACCCACTTGGCATGCCTCTTGTTTAGCTTTTCTTGGCCTCTTAGATGCTTGAGTGACTCATGGTCACTCTTGATTACAAATTCTCGAGGCCAAATGTAGTGTTGCCAATGGGCAAGGGCTCTCACAAGGGCATACAACTCCTTGTCATACGTAGAGTAATTCAAGGAGGTCCGTTTAAATTTCTCACTAAAGTAGGCGATGGGTTTGCCATCTTTCATTAAAACAACACCAATTCCCACCCCCGAGGCATCACATTCAACCTCAAATGCCTTTTCGAAGTCGGGCAATTGCAATAGAGGGGCGGTACTCAACCTACTTTTCAATTCGTGGAAGGCCTTCTCTTGAGGCTTTCCCCAAACAAAAGGTTGGTCCTTCTTCACCAATTCGGTGAGTGGAGCGGCAATGGAGCTAAAGTCTTTCACAAATCGTCTATAAAAGCTAGCAAGACAATGAAAGCTCCTCACTTGACTCACGGTAGTAGGAGTAGGCCAATCACGTATGACCTCTACCTTAGACTCATCCACCTTCACTCCTTGGGCACTCACAACAAACCCAAAGAAGACTACCTTCTCAACACCAAAGGCACACTTTTTAAAATTAGCATAGAACTTTTCGGCTCTCAACTTTTCAAGCACATGCCTAAGGTGATCAACATGGTCGTCTATTGATTTGCTATAGATCAATATATCGTCAAAGTAGACGACCACAAACTTGTTGATGAATGGCTTTAGAACATGGTTCATTATCCTCATGAAAGTACTAGGTGCATTGGAGAGCCCAAAGGGCATCACCAACCATTCATAGAGACCAAACTTAGTCTTGAATGCGGTTTTTCATTCATCCCCGGGTTTCATCCGGATTTGATGGTAGCCGGACCTAAGGTCTATTTTGCTAAACACACATGAACCACTTAATTCATCTAACATATCATCAAGTTGGGGAATGGGATGACGGTACTTTACTGTTCTTTTGTTCACGGCCCGACAATCAACACACATTCTCCAAGTGTCGTCCTTTTTGGGAACAAGGATCACGGGCACGGCACAAGGACTCAAGCTCTCCCTCACCAAGTCTTTAGTGAGCAATTCATCAACTTGCTTTTGCAATTTTCTTGTATCCTCTGGATTGCTTCTATAAGCCGGCTTGTTTGGGATTTGGGATCCCGGGACAAAGTCGATTTGGTGTTCAATACCCCTCAAAGGAGGTAATCCATCCGACATCTCATCTGAGAACATTTCCCCAAAATCCTTCAAGACATTCTCAGACACACTAGGCAAATGGTTAGTCGAAAATCACAATTAGAGTTAAGGATCATGCCTTTGTGCACTAGGCATAGGAGAAACTTAGTGCCATCATTTCCTTTTACGATCTCGCCCGGTTGCATCATGGCACATATGCCACCGGTAGAAGAAGAATGTGGGATTGCCACCATGCTTTTGGACAAAGGGCTAGTCTCAATGATTGACTTGGCCTTTGCCGCCTCCCTCAACTCCCTCATTCGATTTTAGTCATCACTCACTTGTTTGGGAGTTAGGGGTTTCAACACAAATTTCCTTCCTTCATGTTGGAGTGTGTAAGTGTTGACACGTCCCTCATGAACCGCTTGCCGATCAAATTGCCAAGGCCTTCCCAAGAGAAGGTGGAAAGCTTGCATAGGCACCACGTCGAACAAGTGTTCATCCACATAACTACCCATTTTAAACTTGATCATTGCTTGCTTCACTACCTTTAGCTCCCCACATTCACTAAGCCATTGCAATCGATATGGCTTGGGGTGTTTCACGGTAGGAAATTTCGATTGGGCTATAAGTGATTGACTCACCACATTAGTACAACTTCCCGGGTCAATGATCATAGACCATACAACACCCTTGACACGACACCTCGCATGAAAAAGATTTTCTCTTTGCAAGGTTTCGCTATCCTCCACAATCATAGCTCCTAAGCTCCTCCTCACAACTAGAAAAGTATGAGGTTCCTCATCCTCCACCGTGTCATCTTGACCATCCTCCTCTACTCCTCATCTCCCTCTACTCCCTCATCTTCCTCCGGTTCACTCTCTTGTTCATAAGCATTTTCACCAACAACAACCATGGTCCTTTTCGTAGGACACTCCTTAGCAAAGTGTCCATACCCCTTGCATTTGTGACATTGAATTGAAGAAGAAGTAGGAGTATTCAATTGGGTTTTACAATTACCTCCAACATTGGGTGTGTACTTTTCAAACGGCTTCTTCACATCTTTGCTAGCACTTGCTCCACTAGGGCCACTTGCATTTGTGAATCTTGCATTGGGAGTAGGATTTTTCCAATCCTTTGGCTTGTTCATGGAAGTAGAAGTGTTGCTCTTGTAACGGTTGGACTTTTCTTTATCAAGGCATTGCTCGGCTTGAATAGCGGCATCAAGGACTTCTTGAAGTGAAAGATAAGCATGCAATCTCAATTGTGAAGCTATACCATAGCTCAAACCATCCATGAAACGGATCACGGCTTGCTCCTCATCTTCGGTGTCCATATCCAAGGCCATTCGAGTTCTTTCAAACTCATCATAATATTCATGTACCGTCTTGACACCTTGCTTCAACGCATAAAGTTTCTTGAGTTGCTCTTGACGATACCTAGGAGTGATGCACTTGATACTCATGATACCCTTCAAGTCATTCCAACCCACATTCACGGGGATTCCCGCTCTTCTCCTTGATCTCTTGACGGATTCCCACCAAGTAGATGCATAGGACTCAAAGGATGAAATAACATAAGTACCTTTCTTGTCATCGGTCATGTCATTTGCGTCAAACAATCTTTCCAGTAGCACCCATTCAATGTAAGCCTCCGGATCACAATTCCCTTTAAAGGTTGGGAGATTAAGCTTCACACTATTGAGGTTGGTGTTGTCACGACCCCCACGGAAAGGCTCCGGTTGGCCCCCATAGTGATCTTCATTCACACCATACTCCCTTCTAGCATTCCCACCAACATACCCCATAGGTGGCCCTAGACCTCGGCCCCTACCTCTATCCACATTTCGACCCTAATTCATACCTCGCCTTGGTTGAAAGTGATCATCAAACCCATACATGTCATCACCATAATCGGCTTCCTCCCTTTCTTGAGCTTCATTGACTTGCTCAAGAGGTTGCATATTTCGGATGGGTCTTGGTAGTGGAATGTTTCTTGGGGGGTTATCCAAGATACGGGGAATGCCCGTTCGTTGGGTATTGCCCAACACTTGATCAATTCTCTCTCGATCATCCTTTACCCGTTGTTGATTGAGCAATTCAATACAATGGCTAACTTGCTCCGGGGTAAAGTTAGGACTGCTTGAGACTTCAACTTGGACACTCGGGGTCCCTTTCTCCGATTGGACATTGGAAGTCCCTTGCTCAACTAGGCCACTAGAGTTCACCCTCTCAAGGCTTTCAATCCTCAAGTTCATACTATCCAATTTGGCAAGGATAGTAGCAAGGGCACTCTTAGAAAAATCTTCTCCTTCGGTAGACATTGTACCTACACAAGTAACAAACGTTAGCAAAATAAGCTCACACACTCCCTCACTTGTGTTCACTCGGTTCACTCGTTTAGTGGTGGTGGATATTTTACTCGACTTGTAGTCCAAAAGCTTCAGGTAGATGAATATCAATCCCTCAACTCAACCAAACTATTCACGAGTCAAGCACACTCCGGGGTGAGTGGAGTTAATGGGACTCAATGAACGCTACGCACTTTGAAGTGAGGACTTGAGTCAAAAGATTCTACGTTTCTTCTTAGAATTCTACTCTCCTATCTAGGCACGAGTTACCTAAAAGCAATTAAAAGGGCTAGTACTAATTAAGTAGAATGGTTACTTAAAGTAGTACTAACTAGATGTTATGCAATCAAAAAAATGGGAAAACTTATGAAAATCTACCCAAAACTAACACCTTCAGCACTCAGGTGGGGCGCCTGAATCTCAGGAGGGAAGCCCAAGGCTGCAGTCAATCAGGTGGGGTGCCTGGGATCTTGGCGGGGCACCTGGGTCCAATGCAGAGAGTTGGCAAGGCGGGGCGCCTGGCTTAGGCGGGGCGCCTGGCGTGAAGCTCTTTCCAACTCGTTTCAAACTTGTTTCAAGTCGATTTTCAAGTCTCAAATCCGGTGTTTTAAACTTGTTTTCACAATCCAATGATACACAAAGTTGTTTTTGATCTTCCTTAACAAAACCCAATCAAATTGACAACCAAACAATCAATCAAATCAAAGATTCAATGCCAAGAAACTCAAGAACACAAGGTTTTATCAAAAGGATTTATCAAGGATTGTGATTCATCAAATTTGGTGTTAGACATGTTCAAATCCCACAAAATTGTTACCAAATCGTTTGTTTTTCAGTGAAGATCAATCCCCAATATCAAACTATCAATCAAACATCCATTCAACCCAAGAATCAAGCCAAAATCATCAAGAACAAGGTTTAGCAAGGGTTTAAGGAATTTTGGGGTTTCAATTTTTCAAACTTCACCAATCCAAGTAATTTTGGTACCCAAACAACGGGAATTCAATCACGATCAAGAATCTATAACACCCATATCATGAATCCAACAAACCAACAAATTACACCAAATTTTTGGATTTTTAAATTTTCAATTTTTTTTTCTTTTTTGTGTTTTTCTTCTTTCAATAACAACAACAAGAAAACTAAACTAGAAACTAACCTAGGCACGAAGAATCAAGGGTCGGGGGTTCGTAGCAACGATACCCGAACCTTGCTCTGATACCAAACTGATAAGAATCAAACGCGGAAAAGTAAAAGGATAAGAACGAGACGTAACTCGATCTCTAATCCCAAGTAGCAACGGAGAACTTGTTCCATTACACCCCGAGAGAAGGACAAGAACACCTACGCTAAGCAACTACCCTCGAGCTAACGTGAGCATGCAAGTAGAATGGTCGGGGGGAAAGGAAGTCATCTAGATCCACTAGAGAACAACAAGTCTCATCAAAAGGTTTCATTCAATACCAAAGAGCTATGCTCAAGTTCAATATTCATCAATCATAAACTAAGTTCAAAATACGCTAAGCATGGCTATTTATAGTGTTTTCCAAGCTTGCACAATGACTAAAATACCCTTACTAATAAGGTTCACAAAATAGGCCACGTAGGGCAAAACAGTAAAAGAAACATAGCCTTCACAGCTGCGAGGGGCGCCTGGGGGCTGGAAGGGGCGCCTGGAATGGCCTGCAGCTTGGCGCCCAAATCTGGGAGGGGCGCTTGGGTCAGGAGGGCGCCTGGGTAGGCGGGCGCCTGGGTAGGGGAGCCTGGCCGGGCGGCCCGCCTGTGCATTTTGCACCTCCTATACAGCGTGGTTGCCAGGCGGGGCGCCCGGGCTAGGCGGGGCGCCTGGCTCTGCTGTGCCTCCTTCTTCCTTAGGCGTGAGGCCTAGTGAGATCACCCAGAATGGCTTCCACTCGCTTCCTTCTTCTAGGCCTCTCTTCACCAAGTGTAAGTGGACTCCTTGGATCACCTTAGCTTGGCTCCGTGTGAAGGGTCTTGTGGGGGTTTGGTTCTTATCAGGTTAGCAAGCAAAACAATTAAGTTTTCATAGTAGAATCAACTAAGCAAAGTTAAGCTAAGTAAAACAAGGAAACTTCACTAGCCAATAATTGGGAGAACCAGATGCTGCTTCGTTCACTGTATCTTGGTCATCCCTAGCTCAAGCCTGTTCTTTTCAACCCTGTTCAATGCCTTAGTAAAGATATCAGCAATTTGGTCCTCAGTCCTGCAAAAGTTCATAGTAATTAGACTTTCTCAACATTGTCCCTTAGAAAGTGATGCCTAATATCAATATGCTTTGTTCTATTGTGATGGACCGGATTCTTGGCAATATTGACTGCACTGGTACTGTCACAAAAGATTGGAACATGACCACACTCGATTCCAAAGTCCTCCAGCTGCTGCTTGATCCATAATAACTGTGAACAACATAAAGCAGCTGCTACATATTCAGCTTCAGCTGTGGATAATGCCACTGAATTTTGTTTCTTTGTAGCCCATGAAACTAAACAAGGACCTAGGAAGTGTGCCATCCCAGATGTACTTTTCCTATCAACCAAGTGACCAACATAGTCAGCATCTGCATACCCAATTAGATCAAAACGTCCACTTTTTGGGTACCATAAGCCAAGATCTTGAGTTCCTTTCAAATATCTCAAGATTCTTTTGACTACAGTTAAGTGTGACTCCTTTGGTTCTGACTGGAACCTTGCACACAATCCCATATTATAAACAATATCTGGACAACTTGCAGTTAATACAACAAAGAACCAATCATTCCTCTGTACTTAGTTTCATCGATTGAAGCACCAGTTTCATCCAGATCTATCTTCGTTCCAGGGGCAATGGGTGTGTTCATATCCTTAGCAGACTTCATATCATACTTCCTTAACAGCTCTTTGATGTACTTCTGCTGGTGGATCATTATGCCTTCCTGAGATTGCTTGATTTGTAAGCCTAAGAAGAAATTTAGCTCACCCATCATACT
The DNA here is from genome assembly GCA_037355625.1 of Petunia x hybrida. Lineage (NCBI taxonomy): Eukaryota > Viridiplantae > Streptophyta > Magnoliopsida > Solanales > Solanaceae > Petunia > Petunia x hybrida. Next base: position 768,364 of record JBBBVM010000995.1, on the reverse strand, counting down.
CATCTCAAATTCACTTCCCATCAGGTCGGCAAACTCCTTGCAGATGTTCTCATTAGTAGGACCAATGATGATGTCGTCTACATACACTTGAACAATCAGCAGGTCCTTGGCTTTGTTCCTTAAAAACAAAGCATTGTCTATCTTACCTCTTGTAAACCCATTCTTCAATAAGAACCAACACAACCTTTCATACCAAGCCCTAGGAGCCTGTTTCAACCCATACAATGCATTGTCAAGTTTGTAGACATGATCAGGAAACTCTGTACTTTCAAAGCCAGGTGGTTGAACCACATACACCTCTTCATTCAAATAACCATTTAAGAATGCACTCTTCACATCCATCTGGTACAACTTAAACTCTATGTAAGCTGCAAAAGCAATAAGCATCCTAATGGCCTCCATTCTAGCAACGGGTGAAAAGGTTTCATCATAATTGATTCCTTCTTGTTGACTATAACCTTGAACCACCAGTCTTGCCTTGTTCTTTGTCACTACGCCATGTTCATCCAGTTTGTTTCTAAATAGCCATTTAGTACCAATAATGGACCTGTCTGTTAGTCGAGGGACCAGGTGTCATACCTTACTACGTTCAAACTGATGAAGTTCCTCTTGCATTGCAATCACCCAGTCTGGATCCTCAAGTGTTTCACGTATGTTCTTTGGTTCTATTGAGGACAGAAACACAAAGAATGCACAGAAGTTCTTCCAGGCTCTCATGGTAACATCTCCAGTGTTTAGATCAGACATGAGGTTCTCCAGTGGATGAGAACTTTGATATCTCTAAGGTTTAGGCTGAATCTGTTGAGTGTCGTTTCCAGGAGGATCTGAGCAATCTAACTCTTCAGTTCCCCCTGTCTGATTGCCTTCTATTTCCTCCTGAGTTTGATCCTTATCATCCTGATTACTTTTAACTCCATTCAAATTCTCAGGGTCTTCAACAGGTTCATCTCTTGCAAGACCGATCTCCTAATCATCATCTTCTTGTACGTTTGTAACACTTTCAGATTCATCAAATACCACATGCACACTTTCTTCTACAGTCAAGGTCCTCTTGTTGAATACTTTATAAGCTTTACTTTGTGAAGAATATCCTAAGAAGATGGCTTCATCACTTCTAGCATCAAACTTCCCTAGAGGTTCTTTCCCATTGTTATGCACGAAACACTTGCACCCAAAAGCTCTGAGATGTGCAATATTAGGTTTCCTGCCTCTGATCAGCTCATAGGGAGTTTTCTCTAGCAAAGGACGGATAGAACATCGATTCAGCAAGTAGCAAGTGGTGTTGACTGCTTCAGCCCAAAAATTCTTTGATAAACCGCTTGACAGCAACATTGTTCTAGCCATGTCCTCCAAGGACCTATTCTTCCTTTCAACTACACCATTCTGATGAGGGGTCCTTGGTGCAGAGAAGTTGTGATCCACACCATGTTTGTTACAATATTCAGCAAACTTAACATTCTCAAATTCTGTACCATGGTCGGACCTTATGCTCACTAGTTGAAGCCCCAGTTTCTTCTGATTGACTCTGACCCAGTCCTCGAACATATCATATGCTTCATCTTTAGATCTGAGGAACAAGGTCCATGTTTATCTGGAGTAGTCATCAACTATTATCATTACTAATCTCTTACCTCCTCTGCTCCTTACCCTTATTGGTCCACACAAGTCCATGTGAACCAGCTCAAGTGGTTTACAAGTACTAACCACTTTCTTTGACTTGAATGAAGATCATACATGTTTCCCCCTCACACAAGCATCGCAAATCTTGATGTCATTGAACCTCTTGCTTGGCATTCTGCGAACCAGGTCCTTTGACACCAACTTATTCAATTAAGTCAAGCTTGCATGTCCTAGTCTCTTGTGCCACAATTGAGTATCATTCTCCAGCACATTCAGACAAGTCAAATTATTTTCAGGAAGAGACCCTTATGTCGCCTAGTACATTATTAGCTCGTTTCCCTTCCATTATCACTTCACCAGTATGCAGGTTCTTCACAGTGCAACCTATAGATGTGAAACTCACTGAGTTTCCTCTATCACATAGTTGAGAGATACTTAGAAGATTGTGCCTCAATCCATCCACACAGAATACATTGTCAATAGCATGATTGAGGGATCTCCCAACCTTTCCAATAGCGACAATTTCACCGCTTTTGCCTCCTCCAAAAGCCACACTACCCCCTTGAAACGCTGCGAGTGAGAGAAAGTTTCTTCTATCTCCTGTCATGTGCCTGGAACACCCACTATCAACAATCCAGCTTGGGTTGTTCCATCTCACTCCAGCCTGCAAAAGAAAATCAAGGGTTAGTAACAGGAAACCAGACTAGCTTGGGTCCCTTTTTGTTATCGAATGGATGAATCAAATCTTTTCTAGCCCAATAAGGTAAAAACAGATTTTTGTTTCTTTTTCACTGCATCTTTTGCAACACTGCATTCATTCTTAATATGTCCAGTCTTACCACATAAGAAGCAGAATTTATTACAAGGAAGTCCTATGTATTTACTAAAGGGTTCCAAGCAGGTAAAGGTTTCCTATGTCCTATTCCAGTTTTACCTCTATTATAATTCTCATGCAACCAATTCAAAGCTTCAGAAGACTTGTTCCATTTAGTGAGTCTGGTGAGCTCAAAGCTAGCTTTTTCAACCTTCTCCTGAAGAACCCGGTTCTTCCCAGTTTCCTGATGCAGAACCTGGTTTTTCTTTTCAAGCTCAGCTTCAAGGTTGATTTCAGCCTCACTAACTCCTTGCTTACCAGACACTTCTTTCAATTTTTGATTCTCAAGTTCGACTACAGAACCTAGCATCTTCGCACAAAGCACCTGTTCCTTTGATTGAAGAGTTTCTAATTCGAGGGCTGAGACATTCTGATTTAGTTCCAAAACTTGAGCTTCACTGGCAATTAATTCATTTTTAAGATCAGATTTAGCCTTTTCCATGTTTTTATTTTCCATTGAAAACTCAGACGCAACTGACATTAGTTGGTCCTTCTTAGAAAGTGCTTGCTCCTTCTCAGACCTCAAAGTTTCAATCTCTTCAATTAAAGTCAGGGCAAGCAAATTTAATTCCATGGGAGAACAGTTTTGAAGTCTAGGTTATAGTTCATCGAGATTTACCTCAGGTGTATCATCAATCGAAGATTCATTATCCGCCATCAGTGCCAATGGAGAGTCATCTTCTGGTTCTTCTTCTTCATCATCACTTTTGCATTCAGTAGGTCCCCATGTTGGGCAATGTTTAATAACATGGTCGCTTTGGCCACACCTGAATCATCCTGAGTGATTCAGATTCTTTATAGTTCTATTCTTGACAGGAATAACCTCGATTGAACTTTCTTCTGTCTTTGTAGTTTCTTCATTGTATGACCTGTCTAGCGTATCTCAGATTTCCTTTGCAGTTGAGCACTTGGGAATACGTGGACATACATTAAGCCCTAGTCCACACTGAAGAATCCTCATGGCTTCAGCATTTATCTGAAGTAGTCTGAAGTCTTTTTCATTAAGTTCTTCTATAGGCTTTTGGACTTTGTTCCCTAATGTATCAATCTTTATGGGAATCAGGGGACCATTCTGTGTAATCCTCCATAGCTAATAATTTTTTGCCTGTAGAAAGGTTTCCATCCTAAACTTCAAGAATTTGTAGTGTTGACCGTTGAACGGCGGAGGTTTGCTGATAGAGTATCCTTCGGCCATGAATGGTGGTGCACTCATTGTTGAGATCCTTCTCAAGATGTTAATCTTTCTTTGAGAGAACCAGCTCTGATACCACTTGTTGCACTTGGTGCACCTTCGTAAGACACTAGAGGGGGGGGTGAATAGTGTCCTTACCCGATTTTTGAATTCTAAAACTCGCTTTTAACTTTCTGTGTGCAACTCACAAAGAACCAGGTTCCTTGCGAGTTTCACCTATCTCTGAAACTAAACAAATTGCAGAAACGTAAAGAACATAGAGATTTTTACGTGGAAAAATCCTTGCTCAAGGGATAAAAAACCACGACCCAAACTCTTGGGATTTCAACTCTTCCACTAAAGGAAAGCTCGAGCAAGTTTTAGACTACAACGTAATGTAATCAAGGAACTAGAACCCCCTAGTACCTAGAACCTTCCAAGCCACACGTTAGCTGGTAAGGTTACCTCTACTTAACCTCAAAAAGTAATCTCTACTATATGCTTCTAAACAAGCGAATAGATTACAACTCAATAGCCTATAACAAAGAACCTAAAACAACAGACTTATCTATGAAACTGTTCCTTCATAAGGTTCTTGATGCAATCCAAAACGAGTGGAAGCTAAACAAGATATAAACTATGCGGAAGCGATAAAGATAACAAGAAATCGAAGACTAGGAAGGCAAGAAATAGAAGAAAGAATTGAATTCAATTCACTCACGTTGATTGAATTCAAAAAGGGAGAAGGGAAACTCGAACCTTACAATGGAATCAAATTAGGTGTCGATCTCCATAGGTTCCAAGTCGAGACATACCCGAAGCCTCGGGCTTCAACAAGAAGGGCTCGGCCTCTTCAATGTTCTCTCTCAAATTCTATCTTCTAAAATGACTAACTAATGTGCTATTTATACATTTACATAGATAAATGGACCAAACTTGCCCCTGAAGCTGATTCTGGTCCGCTGCTCAACTCTAAGTCATTGCGATCGCGCTAGGAGTCACGCGATCGCGCAGCTCATGGTTCAACCCATCGCCCTCGCGCAAGACAGCTCGCAATCGCGCAAAGCAAGCTCGACATCTCCTCAACGCGATCGCGCAGAAGGCAACGCAATCGCACAGTGCATTCAGAGTCTCTTCGCGATCGTGCAGGTAGTGTCGCGATCACGAAGAACAAACGTCCTCCGGCAGGCAGTAAGCTCCCAGTGTGCTCCCCTGTTTTGCCCTGTTTTGGGCTGCCCTGTTTCCTCCGCTCTCGACGCTCCAATGCATGATCTTTCAAGACGTTCCTGGAGGCCTTGACTCGTATCCCTTGTGCTCTCGAGCTTGGCTTTTGATGGTTGTCGTTTAGGCCATTTTATACTGCATCATGCTCCACTTCTTAAAAGGATTTCGTCCTCGAAATCGAACCATCAAAACCTACAATCAAAACAAGCACAACCAAAATTTTCTACTTTACAAGTAGGTTAGCTTAACAAGAAAGAGTGCAAGGCGTGTGGAAAACACACTCTTGTGATAGAGCCAAGCATCAATACCTATTAAAAAGCTTACGTCCCCAAAGGAGACAGCAAAGTCTTCGCTTGACAAGAACAAGCACTCATTTTTAAAACAAGCAAAGAGATCAAAGTCATGCAACGTGTAGCAATCAAATGCCCTATGACCCCTAAGCTTACTATCAACACACCAAGCCTTCAAATCAATTTTATCACAATGTGACACGTCGGCTTTGGCATGCTCAACACTCAAGGTGTGCTCAACATATGGGACGGAGTAAGTAAAATAGTTCAATTCACAACTAACATTGACTACTCCGCTCTCCTTCTTAAGAGCATTCTTACACACACCGAGAGGTACCTCCTCACCTCCACATTATCCTCCAAGACAACCTTCGCCACTAGACAAACTCCCAAGGGAGGTCTCAAACAATGGATTATCTATAGAGTTAGGCATTCCAATCCAAGGAGGTTCAAACTCATACTCTACTCTAGTTTGACATATTTCACCATTTTCATTGAAGTTGCTCTCATACAAAGAATTAGTATAGGCATACTTCTCAAGTTCATTGGCAGGCAAAGGTGATGTTCTCAAACTAGAGACAATATCGACACTTGAGGAGTCATCGAACACAAGTCCATCTATCTCATTCTTAAGAGACTGCTCAAGGTTACAACCTTCCTCACTACGACACAAGATACCACCGCTAGCAAATAAGCAATCAAAGGGAAGAATAGGATAATCATGTAATTCATTTTCTCCTTTATCAAACATGGGCGGGGTGTCATAACAAGGGTCACAAACAATGTCAACTTCAACATTTCCACTAAAGAGAGGTTCAAAGAAAACCGAGCTCACATAATGATGTGGCTTTTCAACCCTCTCAACTAGTGGTTCATTTTCGCGCACAAGTTGACCCAAAGGCTCTACACCAGTTGCAAACACATTATATTCATGCAAATCATCAACTAGCCTAGAGTTTTCACAAACAATGTCACAAGACAAGGAAGTATCATGCTTAAGGATAGAAGAACTAACACATGCCTTTGAGTCACACTTGGACTCATGGGCAGTTTCTTCACCTTGTAGCTCACATTTGGCTTCTCCTTCACCTTGCCTTTCCATCTCGGAACATGGTTGAGGCTCCATTGGTTTGCCTCCAAGAATACCTACGCAAGTACTCAAACAAGTAGAAGAAAAAGATAAAGGGTTAAGGTTAGAATAAGGGGTGTCCTCACTCTCAATTTTTCTTTTTCCCTCTTTCTTTTCCCTCATTTTCTTTTCAAGGTCGGGTGTAGATTCGGGTGGCGACAACTCACTCACATCACTCAACACAATCTCTCCTTTTTCCACTCGAGAGTTGTCACCGGTCGCTCCCTTACTCCTCTCTATCTTTTGTCTCTCAAATTCGGGTGAATTGGGACGAGGCCCAAGAATACCCATAGCCGGAGTAGGTGGACCTTTCACGTCAACCCGGAATCTTGGACTATGAGACTCATCACTTGATGTCTCCTTTTTCTTCGTTGGTGAACCACTCGGCTTTGGAAGTGGCTTTGGGCTCACCTTGTTGACATTCGTCAACTCTTTTGTAGCTCTAGTCCCACCATTGCTTGTGTTTGTAGGACTTCTCGTTGGCACTTTTCCAACCATAGAATGAAGTTCTTGCTCCTTGCTCCTTTGCATAGCTAAGGAAGGTCTACTAGTAGGCGCTTGGCTCTTCGCCCGGTAAGGCACAACGTCATAAACTCTTTGCCCTACGCCCACAAGATACGCATCCTTCACTACACTATATTGCACCCTCTTCCGCTCCAACCACGGCTCACCTATCCACACATCAACATGACGCATGGGATACACGTCACACAACACATAGCATTTATAACTCCCATGAGATATGAGTACCCGAGCCTCCTTAGAAACCCACACTCCATCATACTCATAAGGATGTTCTAACCTATGGCATGGTATCCTAAGCCTATCAACCAAAGAGGTGCTAATACAATTGGCATCGGGATCATCAATCTTGAGCAAGTATCCTCCAATACCATTTACCGCAACAACAAACCTACATCCACCCAAGTTTTGTAGATTGGCATCCAAGTGAGAAATTGAATGCCCACAAGTGTCAACTCCGACAACTTGGGTCTTCCTTATCGCTCCACTAGTAGCAACACCACTAGAACAATCTCCACTTCCCGTCACTCTCCCAACATTAGAAATGTTGTTGGAAGTCGAGGAAGGAACCTTGCCATGGAACCCATAAGTGCCTCTCGCCTTGGTTCCATAGCCCATAGTACTACTCCTACTACGACCATCCACGCTCCTCACGGCACATAACCCCTTTGTAGTAAAAGCAACACCATTTCTCAAAACATCCTCCACATGGGAATTAGAAGCATTAGGTCGCTTAGCGTACCTAGAAGATGCAAGCTTCTTCTTTCCCACGGAACAACCACCACCACCTCCCATACTAATGGACGGTCCTCCACTACTCCCTTGTACTCCATTAGCAACACCAAGAGAAGATGCATAAGAACAATTTATATACTCAACATCATCGTCAACTCTATCTATGTCACTATCATGCTCAAATTCACCATCTTCGATTTCTTGACTAGAAGCATAGGCATTATTACAATCTTCACCACAAGCCTCATAGTCTTCATCAATCTCACGATCATCATAGTGAACCGCTTCATCAACATAGGAGCCATGGTTTCCATCATCATAGTAATGGCCATCATCACCCTCGTAGGAACCATAGTCTCCATCATCACCATACGAGTCATAGCAACTCGCATCATCGCCACATGAGCCACAATCTACTCCATCATCATTATCCGACATTGTTGCAATCACCAAAGAACAAAACCTCCCAAAAGTCACTCCCTCACGTGTATCACTCAATATATGTACACTCAAGAGCGAGGCCTTATCAACTTGGGAGCCAAGAAAATCACAACTAGCATGTCCAAGTTAAAGTTTGGAATGGAATTAATGAGACTCGATGTACGGACGGCTATTTAAAGTGCGCACTTGAGGCCAAAAGGAGTTCTACGACTCTTCTTTCAATTCTAATCTCCTCTAAGCACGAATACCTAATACGCTAAAGGATTAGTGTCTTTCAAGTAGGCCAATTACCTTAGAAACACTAACCAAGAGGTATAGTAGGAAACGGGACACAAAAGATTTGACTCGAATTGGCACCAAACGGATTTGGAATCGGATGAAATTTCGTTTGTGATCTAGAAAATAATCAAATTTAATGGTCCAATTGGAGTTTAGATGTTTGGAAACTCTTCAGACGCTGTTGCTAACGTTCTATCCCAAAACTGGAATTTTGGAATTTTTTTTGGTTCTTCGCTATTGCGACCAGACGCGCGCTATCGCGAAGGGTTAAATTTTCAAAAAATACTTTTGCTCTTCGCTATCGGAGAATTGCTCTTCGCGATCGCGAAGGGTTAATTCCTGCAGCTTTTACAGCAGCTCAAAAACGGGTTTTGGTGATTTTTCGCCAACTTTTTGGCTCGATTTCAACCCGATACACAAAATCAACGATACCCAAAGGTGTATACAACTAATATCATCAATACCCAATAGTTTTTCAACCCCAAACAACAACAACAAGCTTCGATTCAAGACTGAAGCATTTTCAAGAATTTTCAAACTTTTGAATTTTGATTTTCGAAAATTTTGAATCGTAACACCAAAACACGAGATATGGGTATCAAAACGATGGGAATACAATAAGGAACAAACCCCAATATGTTTTAACACCCAGGTATTCGTATCCAACCCAATCATCCAAATTTTTACAACTTTTCTAGTTTTTCTATATTTTTTTATTTTTCTTCAAATTTCAAGAACAAACAACACAATCACAACAACAATAAGAACAAGACCGAGGATTCGTAAGAACAAAGCCTAGCCATGCTCTGAACAAGATATAGACTATGCGGAAGCGATAAAGATAACAAACGAGCGGAAGCTAAACAAGATATAAACTATGCGGAAGCGATAAAGATAACAAGAAATCGAAGACTAGGAAGGCAAGAAATAAAAGAAAGAATTGAATTCAATTCACTCACGTTGATTGAATTCAAAAAGGAAGAAGGGAAACTCGAACCTTACAATGGAATCAAATTAGGTGTCGATCTCCATAGGTTCCAAGTCGAGACATACATGAAGCCTCGGGCTTCAACAAGAAGGGCTCGACCTCTTCAATGTTCTCTCTCAAATTCTATCTTCTCAAATGACTAACTAATGAATGAAAGAGCTAATGTGCTATATATACATTTACATAGATAAATGGACCAAACTTGCCCCTGAAGCTGATTCTGGTCCGCTGCTCAACTCCAAGTCATTGCGATCGCGCTAGGAGTCACGCGATCGTGCAGCTCATGGTTCAACCCATCGCCCTCGCGCAAGATGGCTCGCAATCACGCAAAGCAAGCTCGACATCTCCTCAACGCGATCGCGCAGAAGGCAATGCGATCGCGCAGTGCATTCAGAGTCTCTTCGCGATCGCGCAGGTAGTGTCGCGATCGCGAAGAACAAACGTCCTCCGGCAGGCAGTAACCTCCCAGTGTGCTCCCCTGTTTTGCCCTGTTTTGGGCTGCCCTGTTTCCTCCGTTCTCGGCGCTCCAATGCATGATCTTTCAAGACGTTCCTGGAGGCCATGACTCGTATCCCTTGTGCTCTCGAGCTTGATTTTTGATGGTTGTCGTTTAGGCCATTTTATATTGCATCAGTTCTGCTGCTCAGTCTTTGTTCTTGCACACAAAGCTTCTCACGATCTGATTGTACTTGATATGGTCTGTTGAGATGTCTTTTGTGCGTCCCGATTCTGGCCAAATTAACATGTATATATAGGAACTAGACTTAGCCGGATCCAACTAAGTTTAAGAATCCTTTTCCTCTTTGAAATCAGTTTAAACAAGGTTACCCATATTTCCTTATTTAAAACCTAAGTTAATTTGCCTTATGTTCCAATCCATTGTCGTTTAGGAACCGCGTCCTTCTCAGCACCGCCTCTAACTTATTCTACTTCCGGTAGAATTGGAACTTTGACTCCAGCCGTTCTCTTCTTTCCTCTTTCAACTCTAACTTGATCATCCCATTGAACAGCTGGTCTTCTCAAATCAACTGTGAACCTTTTCATGGTCCACTTAGCACCAGGTCCTTTGTCATCTTCAAAACTCATCCTTCAACATATTCTTTTGACTAGACTTAGGGGCTATTTAGACATGTCGTTTAGAAGTGTGGTGAACCTATAAATACCACACTTATTCATTTATTTCATTTAACTTGTTTAGATTTGAAGAATAGACATAGAAAGAGAGGCAAGGCCTTCTTCTTTGTAGAATCTTGAAGCTTCAGATTATCTCTTTACTTGGAACCTATGGAGATTCGTCACTAGTACGAAATCCTTGTATGGTCAAGTTTTCCTTCCTCTCTCGGATTGATGCAACCCAAATTGCATCGAAACCATTCACTCGAAGTCAAGCCAAGCATATACAAGACGCTCACTTACACTTGGTTTGGAAAGGCATGGATGATATGAGCTTGGGGGATGACTTGAAGACAATGCATTGGAGCTCAATCAAGGTGGAAACAGGGCAGGAAACAGTGCAGGAAGCAGGGGAGCAAAACAGGGCAAAACAGGGGAGCACTTCCTGAGCTTACTACCTTACGAAGGAGATTTGCTCTTCGCGATCGCGTGCACACCTTCGCAATCGCGAAGTGGTTTTGATTGGTCTTCGCCTTCGCCCCTTCTCTCACGCGATCGCGTGGCTCAGCAAAAGGGTGTGCTTCGCGATCGCATATACTCCTGCGCGATCGCGATGAACACTTGGGCAGCAGCGGACCAGAATCTAGGAAAACCTTGTAAAGGGGTGCTATAAATACACCCCTCCTTCATTTAATGCTTTTTACCTTACTTTGAACACAAAACATTAATGAGCATTACTCTTGAACCCTTGTAACCATTTTGGATTGAAATCAATTGGATGAATCCAAGTTGTTCTTCAATCCTATTTGATCATTCTATTTGCTCGAGCCTCGTATCTCTTGAGGATAGTTGCATAGTGTAGGTGATCCTTGCCATCGTTTGGGGTGTAACGAAACATTGTTCTTCGTTGCTACTCGAACAATTGTGTGAGTCTTCGTCTCATTTTTATCTCTTTATCGCTTTCGTAGTTTCGATTGCATCAGTTGGTATCAGAACAAGGCTAGGGTTACGTTCTTACGAACCCTGGTCCTACTCTTCGTGCTTGTCATCTTTGTTTCTTGTTTATTTTCTTGTTCTTGTTCTTGTTCTTGTTATTTGAAAAAGAAGAAAAAAATTCACAAATTAGAAAATCACAAAAAAAAAAAAAAAAAATTGCTAGAAATCGTTTGTTGTTGCGATTTTGTTGTTGTCAACTATCAGGGTTTGTTTGAATACGTATTCTCTTTGATTGGGTGCCAACAAAACACCATTTCAAGTTGAGAATCAAAGTTTGGAAAATTTAAACCCTAGGTTGAAGATTTCACAAAATTTGCTAGAACTCGATTGATGTTATGAATTCTTGGTTGTTTGGTATCGGGGTTTACTCCTTATAGTTTCCCCGTCGTTTTGATACATCCATAACATCATTTGGAGTATTGGAGTGAAAATCAAAATTTTGAATCTTGAAGGTTTCGAAAATTTTTGAAAAACTTGTCCAAAATCATTGAAACAAGTTGTTTGTAGGTTGTTTGTTTGGCTAAACCATTGGGAAATGTTTACTACAGTTGAAAACACCATTTGGAAGCTTGAAAACTGAAAAACAAGTTGAATTGGGGTTGTTTGTGTGCCAAAACTGAAGTTTACAGTCGGGTTTCTGGTTCTATTGCACAGACCTGCGCGATCGCGCAGTGCCCCACGCGAACACGACAACTTCTGATTTTAAGTCATCGCGATCGCGCCAAACCTCACGCGATCGCGAAGGGTACCTATTTCTAGAAAATCCTGAATTGGGACAGATTGTTCGCAAAGGCATCGTAACAGTTTCCAACCACCAAAACTCCCATTGCATCATTAAATATGGTGAGTTTCTAGATCACAAACCAAAATTCATCCAATTCCGAATCCGTTTAGTGACGATTCTATCTTTGAACATTTGATCGCGTCACTTCCGGTTAGTACTTTGAGGATAACACTTCTACCTAATTATTACTAATCCATTGTGCGAATAGGATACTCATGCCTAGAAGGAGAGTAGATTTCAAAGGAGATTCGTAGTTAATTGTTTGCTTCAAGTGCGCACCAAATAGATTAGCGTTCATCGAGTCCCATTGAATCCACTCTTCCTGAAGAGCATTTGGTTCTTGTGACTTGGATTGATCATTGAGCAGGTTGCGCAACTACGAGGAGACCATTGAACTCAAGTTTGTGTGAACCTAAGCCCCAACTTGAGTGAACCCGAGCGACAAACAAAAGTGAGGGGTGAGTGAGGACTTTTACTCTAATCTCTTTTCTTATTTTTTTGTTTGTTGTAGGTACATGGCGGAGGAGAAAGCAAAGAGTACCATTAAGCTTTCAACCGACGTCTTGGCTAGTTTGCTAGCCGAGGTGAAGGCCTTAAGCCTCAAAATGGAAGTTATTGAAAATGAGAGGACCCCGAGTGTTCAAAAGGATGCCAATGAAGGCACTAGTGATGATTCAATCATGAAACCGGACAATATGTGGAGCTAGTTCGTCGACAACGGTTGAGGGATGAGGTTCTTGCTAGAGAAAGAATGATGGGCAATCCCCAACCCTTGGGCAATCCCCAAGGAGATGTTCCATTCCTAAGGCCCCGGAGAAACATTGCACCCCTTGAACAAGTTGATGAGGTTCAAGAAGGGGAGGGCCTCGGACTTGATAATGATTACTTTGATGCTCCCTATCCGAATAGGAGAGCGATGAATGGAGGCCGAGGTGTAGATAGAGGTCGTGGGCGAGGTCGAGGACCTCCAAGAGCTTATATGGAAAGAAACTTGGGAAGGGAATATGAGGATGTTGATGACAACTATGGGGTTCTACCGGAACCAAACCGTGGGGGTCGTGACACTAATCTCAATAGTGTGAAGATCACTATCCCGCCTTTCAAAGGGGCCAGTGATCCGGAAGCATTTCTAGAATGGAAGGTCTAATTGGAGCGGGTCTTTGACACAAATGATATGACCGAAGAGAAGAAGGCCACTTATGCCATAGCTTCATTTGAGTCCTATGCCTCTACTTGGTGGGAATCCATCAAGCGATCAAGGAGAAGACTTGGGTTGCGGATGAACATCACTTGGGAAGAGTTGAAAGAAGTAATGAACAACAAATATGTGACTCCCAAGTATCGACAAGAGCAACTCAAAAAGCTCTATGAATTGAAACAAGGCTACAAGTCCGTTGATGAAAATTTCAACGACTTTGAGAAAAATCGGATGGCTCTTGATATGGATACAGAGGATGAGGAACAAGCTATCATCTGTTTCAAGAGTGGCTTGAGTCAGGAGATTGCTTCCCAATTGAGACTACACATCTTCCACTCTCTACAAGATGTTTGTGATGCCGCAGTTGAAGCCGAAAAGTGGCTCAAAGCAGTGAAGGCTCCTCGCTATAGGAGTACTACTACCAATACCACTCCATCAACTCGCACCAAAGAATGGAAAAGCCCATATGCTAGTGGAGCAAGTGGGAGTCAAGATTTGAAGAAGCCTTTTGAAAAGGCTACCCCGAGAAGCGACCACAAAGAGGTTAGGTATCTCTAAAACTACTTTAAATACTCCTTCTTCTTCTTCTTTCCAATGCAACAAATGCAAGGGATATGGCCACTTTGCCAAAGAGTGCCCTACCCGGAAAACAATGATTGTGATGGATGATGGGTTGGTTTATGAGGGTGAAAGTGAGTCCGAGGGTGAAGTTGAGGAGGAGAGTGAGGAAGTTGAGGGTGAAGAGAGAGCGACGGAAGGGGATGATTCTAACATGTTCCTTGTGGTGCGTCGCATTTTGGGAACCATGGTGAGTGAGGAGAGGGAAGATGAACAAAGGGAAAACTTGTTCCATGCCCAGTGTAGAGTGAAGGGACAAGTGTGTTCCATGATCATTGACTCGGGTAGTTGTGCAAATGTGGTGAGCCAATCTTTGGTCTCACAATTGAAGTTGCCTACCATTAAACACCCAAGCCCCTACCGTTTGCAATGGTTAAGTGAGTGTGGGGAGTTGAGGGTAGTGAAGCAAGTCTTGATTAGATTCAAGATTGGGAACTATCAAGATGAACACATGTTTGACGTGGTGCCAATGCAAGCTTGCCACCTCTTGTTTGGAAGGCCTTGGCAATACGACAAACAAGTGGTTCATGGTGGCCGGGCCAACACTTACACGGTTAGGCATGAGGGGAAGAAGTTTGTGCTTACACCTTTGACCCCAAAGCAAGTAAGTGAAGACTATCAGCGCATGAAAGAGTTGAGGGAAACGGCTAAGGCCAAGTCCCCGGTTGTGGCAAAACCTTTGGCCGAGACTCCACCATCTTCCATCGGTCGCATGTGTGCCATGATGCAAACGGGTGAGTATTTGAGAGGTAATGATGGCACCAAGATGCTCATATGCCTAGTGCACAAAGTATGGTTTTAAATTCCAAAAGTGATTATTTATCTAACCCTAACCCTTTGCGTAGTGCCATTGAAAATGTTTTGAAGGTCTATGAGGACATGTTCACAGATGAGATGCCGGATGGATTACCTCCCTTGAGGGGTATTGAGCATCAAATTGACTTTGTCCCGGGATCTCAAATTCCAAACAAGCCGGCATATAGAAGTAATCCCGAGGATACAAGGGAGTTACAAAAGCAAATTGATGAATTGCTTACCAAAGGCTTTGTGAGGGAAAGTTTGAGTCCTTGTGCCGTGCCCGTGATCCTTGTTCCAAAGAAGGATGGCACTTGGAGGATGTGTGTGGATTGTCGAGCGGTCAGCAAGATCACGGTAAAGTATCGACATCCCATACCTCGTTTTGATGATATGTTAGATGAGCTTAGTGGTTCTAGCATCTTTTCAAAGATAGACCTTAGGTCCGGTTACCATCAAATCCGGATGAAACCCGGGGATGAATGGAAAACCGCATTCAAGACCAAGTTTGGTCTATATTAATGGTTGGTGATGCCCTTTGGCCTCTTCAACGCACCTAGTACTTTCATGAGACTAATGAACCACGTGCTAAAGCCATTCATCAACAAGTTTGTGGTCGTCTACTTTGATGACATATTGATTTATAGCAAGTCAATAGATGACCATGTTGGCCACTTGAGTCAAGTCCTTGAAGTGCTACGAGCCGAAAAGCTCTATGCCAACTTTAAGAAGTGTGCCTTTTGTGTTGAAAAGGTTTTCTTTTTGGGCTTTGTTGTTAGTGTCAATGGTGTAGAAGTTGATGAGTCCAAAGTTGAAGCCATTAGAGATTGGCCTACTCCTACCACCGTATCACATGTGAGGAGTTTCCATGGCCTTGCTAGTTTCTATAGGCGCTTTGTTAGAGACTTTAGTACCATTGCCGCACCACTCACCGAGTTGGTGAAGAAAGATAAATCCTTTGTGTGGGGAGAGCCTCAAGAGAGAGCTTTCCAAGAATTGAAAAGTAGGTTGAGTACCGCCCCCTTGTTACAATTGCCCGACTTCGGGAAGGCTTTTGAGGTGGAATGTGATGCCTCGGGGGTGGGAATCGGGGGTGTTCTCATGCAAGAAGGGAAACCCGTTGCCTACTTTAGTGAGAAGTTGAAGGGCGCAACCTTGAATTATTCCACGTATGACAAGGAGTTGTATGCCCTCGTGAGAGCTCTAGCCCATTGGCAACACTATCTATGGCCTCGGGAATTTGTGATCAAGAGTGACCATGAGTCACTCAAGCATCTAAGAGGCCAAGAAAAGTTGATCAAGAGACATGCCAAGTGGGTGGAGTTTATTGAGTCCTTTCCTTATGTAATTTATTACAAAAAGGGTAAGGACAATGTTGTGGCCGATGTGCTTTCTAGAAAATTCACTCTTGCTACCACTCTTGCTTCTAGACTTATGGGTTTTGAAAGCATCAAATCATTGTATTATCATGACCCAAAGCTCAAGAGCATTCATGATGCTCTAGTGAGTGGGGAAAGAGTGGAAAAATACCAATGGGTAGATGGCTACATTTTCAAGAATGGGAGAGTGTATGTCCCCGAGTCCTCTTGGAGAGATGTGCTAGTTCAAGAAGCACATTGTGGGGGCTTGATGGGTCACATTGGGGTGGACAAGACTATGGCCATACATAAAGAACAATTCCATTGGCCAAAAATGAGGCCTCTTGTAGAACGGTTTTGCAATGCTTGCTTGGAATGCAAGAAGGCCAAGTCTAGATCCAACAACCATGGCGTATACACTCCTTTACCCATACCTACTAGTCCATGGGTTGATCTCTCTATGGATTTTGTTATGGCTTTGCCCCGGACTAGAGGAGGACACGATAGCATTTATGTTGTCGTTGACCGTTTCTCCAAAATGGCTCACTTTATTCCGTGCAAAAAGACTAATGATGCACAACAAGTAGCTTCCTTGTTTATTGATAATGTCTTGAAATTGCATGGGGTGCCTCGCACCATTGTTAGTTATAGGGACTCCAAGTTCCTTAGACATTTTTGGCACCAAGTTGCTATTCTCTACGTCCCACTACCCTCAAACCGATCGGCAAACCGAGGTGGTGAACCGGACTTTGGGGGCTCTACTTAGGGCTATGACCAAAGGTAAGGCCGGGACTTGGATTGATAAGCTACCACTCATGGAGTTTGCATATAACCGCACTTTACATCGTATGATTGGCATGACTCCATTTGAGTGTGTTTATGGTTTTAACCCTTTGATTCCTCTTGATCTTACCCCTTTGCCAAGGGATGTGGTTGTTGATTTTGAAGAAAAAGCTCGGGCCAAGGCATTGCTTGAACTTCATGCCAAGGTGCGGAAGACTTTGGAGGAGGCTTATGAGAAGATAGCAACCAAGAAAAACAAAGGAAGAAAGAAGGTGGATTTCAAGAAGGGAGATTGGGTGTGGGTGCATTTCCGCAAGGAAAGGTTTCCCAACCAAAGGAAGGGGAAGTTGGCACCGAGGGGCGATGGCCCATTCCAAGTGTTATCCAAGATCAACAACAATGCATATGTGATAGATTTTCTCGGTGAGTATAATGTATCGACTACTTTCAATGTTAGTGACTTGACTTCTTTTGATGTAGGTGATGATGCCTCGGAGGAGGACGCCTTAATTTCGAGGATGAAATCTTCTCAAGAAATGGAGGATGATGCAACCCAAATTGCATCGAGACCATTCACTCGAAGTCAAGCCAAGCATATACAAGACGCTCACTTACACTTGGTTTGGAAAGGCATGGATGATATGAGCTTGGGGGATGACTTGAAGACAATGCATTGGAGCTCAATCAAGGTGGAAACAGGGCAGGAAACAGTGCAGGAAGCAGGGGAGCAAAACAGGGCAAAACAGGGGAGCACTTCCTGAGCTTACTACCTTACGAAGGAGATTTGCTCTTCGCGATCGCGTGCACACCTTCGCGATCGCGAAGTGGTTTTGATTGGTCTTCGCCTTCGCCCCTTCTCTCACGCGATCGCGTGGCTCAGCAAAAGGGTGTGCTTCGCGATCGCATATACTCCTGCGCGATCGCGATGAACACTTGGGCAGCAGCGGACCAGAATCTAGGAAAACCTTGTAAAGGGGTGCTATAAATACACCCCTCCTTCATTTATTTCTTTTTACCTTACTTTGAACACAAAATATTAATGAGCATTGCTCTTGAACCCTTGTAACCATTTTGGCTTGAAATCAATTGGATGAATTCAAGTTGCTCTTCAATCCTATTTGATCATTCTATTTGCTCGAGCCTCGTGTCTCTTGAGGATAGTTGCATAGCGTAGGTGATCATTGCCATCGTTTGGGGTGTAACGAAACATTGTTCTTCATTGCTACTCGAACAATTGTGTGAGTCTTCGTCTGGTTTTTATCTCTTTATCGTTTTCGTAGTTTCGATTGCATCACGGATATTCATTCATGGTTTGAATCATTTATCCATTCTTTTCTTCTATTTCATTTCTTCCCCGTCCCTTATTTCTTATTATCTTGTGTTTATTGCTTCCACATCTTAGTTTATCGCTTTCGTGATTTTGACCCGCATTAGTTTGGTATCAGAGCAAGGCTCGGGATTTGTTCCTACAAACCCTCGATCCTTGTTCATCCTATCTTTAGTTTAGTTTATTGTTATTGTTGTTCTTGTTCTTGAGAAAAGAAGAAAACACAAAAAAAATTGAAAAACACCAAAAATTTGGCATATCTTGTTCGTTTGATTGATTCTTGTTATGGGTGTTATTGGAGTTTCTTCTTTGTTGGAAACCCATTATTTTGATACCAAAAACACATGACTTGAAGTTTTATTCCACGATTTGAAAATTTTGAAACCCTTGTTCTTGAAACCCTTGATAAATACTTGATGAACATGGTGATTTGGTTGTTTTTTTATTGGGGTTTGATAAAAATTGTTGGGGTTTGATTATTTTGGTTGAAAAATCATTTGGGTACCTTCGGATTGCTTAAACATCATGAGATTTGTTGGATTTTTGGGTGCTAAAGTCGAAAAACACGAAGTTGCACTGCGCTGAAATTTGCAGTAGGCGGAGCGCCTAAACACAGAAGCGGACCGCCTCAATTTTTGAGCTCTCTGTATTTTTGGAAGGCGGTCGCCTACCCCCTACTGAAATACATAGGGCGGCCGCCCACTCTGAAGAGGCGGAGGGCGTCTATTTCTGGGCGGAGGGCCTCACAGCTGAAGCCTTTTTTGGGTAGTTTATCAGGTTCTCTTATTTCCTTGCTTGCATATCATCTAACTAGTGCTTCTCTAAGTAACATTCCTACTTAGTTTGTACTAGTCTTTGAGCTTATAGGGTGTTGTGTGTCTTGAAGCTTTACTTAAAGTCGTAGAACTTCTTTGGCCTCAAGTGCGCACTACAAATAGCTTCCGTACATCGAGTCACATCAACTCCACTCCGGGCCATTACTTGGATATACTAGTTGATTGATCTTACCATTTTGGTTCCTAAAAGAGATAAGGGCATCTTTGGTTGGGGGTTTGGGAGTGTTCGCCCTAAAAGAGTGTTGAGAGCCACCTCCAAAGGTAAGGGAGAGCAAGTGAGGTTGTTTATACTAACCTTTGCACTTTCTTAAAATGTCTTTTGCAGGTACAAGGAGCCATAAGGGAGGTTTAGAGGGAAGTGGGAGTGGTGAGAAAGGTGTAAGTGAGAGGGAGTTAGTTGAAGCCTATCTTCCGAGCATCTTGGCTCAGATAGAGGCAATAAACACTCGAATCCAACACTTGGAGGATGAGATGGAAGAGAATGAGGCCGAGGGAAGATAGATGGTATGGGTCACACTGTGGGTTATGGGATTTCTAGTAGTGGTGAAATAAGGAAGTACCCAACTAATGTTGGTTTGATGGGATGTGTAAAGGGCGTTACATAGATGAACTCATGAGAGAAAGAGCGTGGTATCAATTCATAGTGAGCCTTAATGGAAATCATGGATATGTGCTTCAAGTGGATAGTGGTGAAGCAAGTTGGATTAGCCATCTTGTAGTGAGAAGGTTGGGAATACCTTGTGTTGATGGAATTGCTAGGGTAGTTATTTCACAAAGGAACTTTGAAGAAGAAGTGGAGTGCAAAGTAGATCCTTTAGTGGGATGTGATGTTATGTTGGGAGAGCGTTGGCTTTTCAATAGGTACTTCAAGCTCGCCCAAGAAGTGACGGATGGCTACCATGTTCAAGCACAAGGGAAGTTACAACTCCTCTTTCTTAGGAAAGAAGAAGTACAACCAAGCACGCCCATGAACATGAGAAATTGTGGGACACCATTGAGGAGAAGCCCTATGACTCAAAGAGTGCAATCAAGAACTCCTACACACAAGAAGTGTTGGGACTAGTGCAAGAAGAGAGTTGACATATGTCAACAAGGTGAACCCCAAACCACAAGCTCCAAAGCGAAGTGGTTCACCTACAAAGAAGAAAGAGACATCAAGTGATGGGTCTCTTAGTCCTAAATTCCAGGTTGATATTAAAAGTCCATCTACTTCAGCAATGTGTATTCTTGGGCCTCGTCCCAACTCACCCGAATTTGAGAGACAAAAGATTGAGAGGAGTAAGGGAGTGACCGGTGACATTCCTTGTGTGAAAAAAGGAGAGGATGTGTTGAGTGATTTGAGTGGGATGCCACCACCCGAATCTACACCCGACCTTGAAAAGAAATGAGGGAAAAGAAAGAGGGAAAAAAAATTGCAAAGAGTGAGGACACCCCTTATTCTAACCCTAACTCTTTATCTTTTTCTTCTACTTTAAGGCAAGCCAGTGGAGCCTCAATCATCTTCCAAGTGGAAGGACAAGGTGAAGAGAATCTTCAATGTAAGCTTAAGGTTAAGAGCCAATTCAAGACACTTCAAGTTCATTGAGTGAGCTAGATGGCCACTCAAAGGTAAGTGAAAGTTCTTCTCTTGAACATGTTACTTCCTTGTCTTATGATAGTGTTTGTGAACACTCAACATTTGTTGATGATTTGTATGATTACAATGTGTTTGCAACTAGTGAAGAGTCGAATGTTCAACTTGTGTGTGAATGTGAACCACGAGCTGGGAGGAATGATAAGCCACATCATGATGCGAGCTCGATTTTTATTGAACCTCTCTTTAGTGAAGATTGTGTAGTTGACCTTGATTACGACCTTTGCTATGACACACCACCAATTTTCGATAAAGGGGAGGACGAGTTGAATGAATACCCTATCCTTTGCTTTGGTGAATTGCTTGATAATGGTGGACCTATGTGTTATAGTGAGGATGGTACTGACCTTGAGGAGTCCCTAGTGGGTGGGATGGATAAGATTATACTTGATGACTCCTCAAGTATGTATGAAGAGTGTGAACTTGACCCTCCATGGTTTGAAAGGTTTAACTCTATAGACAATCCATTGTTTGAAATTTTAAGTGAGACGAATGGTCTTGGAATTGATGGTGTTGGTCCGTCTTCTAGTAGTCCTAATCTTGATTGTGTGGACTATAATGATGAAGAAGCCATCATGGAAGCCTTCTTGATAGTTTGTCTAGTGAGGGAGATTGTCTTAGAGGTTGGTTTGAGGGTGAGGAAGTCACTCTTGGTGTGTGTAAGAGTGTTTCCAAGAAGGGGAGTGGAGTATTTAATGTTAGTTGTCGCTGTGATTATGTTGCTTACTCCATCCCATATGTTGATCACACCTTGATTGAGCATGCCAAAGCCAATATGTCACATTGTGATGATATTGATTTGAAGGCTTGGTATGTTGGGCCTAAGCTTAGGGGTCATAGGGAAGTTGAATGCTATATCTTGCATGTTCCATGTCCTGTTGATCTCTTTGCTTGTTCTTGTGTTGGATTCACTTTCTCTTTGGGTCAAGTACTTGTTGTTTTCTTGGGAGACATGAGCTTTTTTATTGGTATTGATGCTTGGCTCTATCATAAGAGTGTGTTTTCCCACACTCTTGGTACTAACCTACTCTTGTAGTGGGAAGCTTTGTTTGTGCTTGCTTTGAATGTAGGCTTGATGGTTTGATTTCGAGGATGAAATCCTTTCAAGAAGGGGAGGATGAAGCGGGGCAAATTGGAGCCAAAGTGCCATCCATCAAGAGCCAAGCTTGAGAGCACAAAGAGTACCGTCATGGCCTCCGGGAGCAACTTGAAGATCATGCAATGGAGCTCCAAGGAAGGAGGAGCACATAGGCACCAACGGAGAGGCTCGGGGGATACATTTTGAGCCATTCCAAGAACCCCAGTAAGGGGCGGACCGCCTACTCAAAGGGGCGGACAGCCTAGTGATTTCAAGCCTCTGGATTTTGAGGCGCCTCTTTAATGGGTAGACCGCCTACTCTGGCCGCCCACTTTTAGGCTGGGGCGCCTACTCTGGGCGCCTGTTATTCAGGCGGGGTGCCTAGTTGCTGAAATGTCAAGACCGGACTCCTACTTATTTTGAGTGTAATTCCAACTATAGCCCTAAGTGACTTGTATTTTTTTTACTAGACTTAGGGGCTATTTAGACATGTCAGTTAGAAGTGTGGTGAACCTATAAATACCACACTTAGTCATTTATTTCATTTAGCTTATTTAGATTTGAAGAATAGACATAGAAAGAGAGGCAAGGCCTTCTTCTTTGAAAAAGCTTGAAGCTTCGGATTATCTCTTTGCTTGGAACCTATGGAGATTCATCACTAGTACGGAATCCTTTTATGGTTCATGTTTCCCTTCCTCTCGCGGATATGCATTCATGGTTTGAATCGTTTATCCATTCTTTTCTTCTATTTCTGTTCTTCCCCATCCCTTATTTCTTGTTATCTTGTGTTTATTGATTCCACATCTTAGTTTATCGCTTTCGTGATTTTGACCCGCATCAGTTCCTTCTTGAGAAAATGGCAATCCTCAGTGTCATGCCCCGGTGCACCTGAATGGAAAACACATTGACGAGAGTTGTCAACCCTATCCGTAGGATGAATTCCTCCATTGATCGGTTTTAGTATGTCCAAAGCTTGCAACTTCTGCAAAAGTTCTGCATAAGATTCTCCAATTGGCGTGAACTCATTCTTTTTTGCTTGATGCACCTTTTTATACTCAACTTTTGGGATGGTCGGTGGAGAAGGTTCGGTGGAGGCTGGAATTGGTTATGTGGAGCTTGGTGAATGGGATGTATTGGATGTGGGGCTGGAGCGCGCCATTGTGGATAAGACGATATTGGAGCATATGGCTGCACTGTAGGAATTGAGTATTGGGGTAGAGGGACGGAATATTGCGGATTTTGTGGGGTGTAGTAGTATTGTGGAGGGAATATTTGTGGAGCTTGGTATAAGTGGGTTTGATTGTATCTTTTCTCGCTCTACTTTTGTGAACCCGAACCCACCATGGCTACATCATCTTGCTTCTTCTTCCCCAAGGCTCTTGCCTGGGCTCGCAAATCTGTTTGGCTGGCAATCTTGCCTGCCTTGATTCCTCTCTCAATCATCTCCCCAATTCTCACTGCTTCACTGAATTGTTTCCCTATGGCGGAGGCCATTGCTTGGTAGTAGGTCTCATCAAGCACCTCAATGAACTCTTCGACCATTTTATCATCGAGTATCAAAGGGCTTACACGCGCTGCCTGCTTGCGCCATCTATAAGCATACTCCCTGAAACATTCACTAGGCTTCTTTGTGATCGTCTTCAAGGAAGCGCGATCTGGAGCGGCCTCAATGTTGAACTCGAAGTGATCTAGGAAAGAATTAGCCATATTATCAAAATTAGCCCATTTCGAGACGTCTTGTAGGATGAAACATTCTGTTGCCGGTCCTCCTAAACTGTCAGCAAAGTACGCCATTAGGAATTCATCCTTTCCAGCGCCCCTCACCTGGTTATAGTAAACCTTTAGGTGGATCCTAGGATCACCTTGCCCGGTGTGCTTATCAAATTTGGGCACAACAAAACCTTCAGGTAAAGGCATATGAGGGAACAAGCACAGGTCTTTGTACGAAACATTAGCTTTACCACCGTGCCCATGTATGCTCTTCACAGTTTGCTCCAAGCTTTTCAATTTTCGAGCAAAATCATTATCTTCTATTTTTCCCAACCTGTTGATATCAGAATGTGATTCTGGGTGGTGTCCCTGATCATACGACTTGGTTTGGCGGCACACATTACCTTGAGCTTGGTCAAATTGTTGATCATGGGCCCTTAACTGTGGTTCACTGTTCGATCTCTGCAAAGTGTGTCCCGTAGGAACGGTGAATGCTGCGGCAGGAACCTGGGATTGGCCATGTTGTCCATGTTGTGTGAATTGTGCCCCAGGTTGTACAGTAGAAGGTCCGGCTTCATTGTCAGTTTCCGGATGTGGACCAAATCCCAGAGGGTAACGGGGGTCTCCTGCCACTGTGGATTGCCCTTGCCCTGGTGGCTGACTATTTGCCATGAAACCAGCAGCACCTGGCGGAACAGGAGGTTTCTGAACTGCTGCCAAGTTACGAACCAGTTGCGTCATCATTTCTTTCATAGCTGCAAAGTCCTCGGCCATCTTGGCCTGTTGCTCAGTTAAGCGAACCAGCTCAGTGTTCTCAATTTCCTCAGCCATCGTTGTTTGAATGCATTCCAGAAGAGGAGCATCAACCACTTCTAGAACAGGCAGTGGTCTCTTGATTCTGGTGGAGTAGGAATGTGGGGCCAACACGGCAGTTGCTCAAGCTTTGTAAACCAAACAGTTTAGCACAAAAGAAGCACAGATTGCAGCCTAAGGTTGTTGTGCGTCATCTCAAAACGGTTCACGGCATATGTCGCGTGTACCGATGGTATCCCAAGAAAGATTGTTGTCGCATTGAGAAATTATCAGAACACAAACAACCGACGACATCTGACTCGGGACGAGGAACAAGCTTGATTCTTTTTTAATCATTTTTCCTGAAACATCAGACATAAATTAAATAATGACATGAGACAAATTCAAAAACAAAAACTCGATGAGAGACATGACTCACATATTCAAACTGGCTAACAAGACATTTGTCGGGTCCACCTAAACTGTGAAAATAACGAGACTCGACTTGAAGCGGAGTCAGGCTATACCACGAGGATTTGTATGAAATGCAACTCAATTGGTCATAAATGACTATCCTTACCTTGGTTTAACATTTAACTAGACAAGCATGTCACCACACAAGAGACTTGAATTTTAATTTGAAAATCGAACATGACATAAAATTGAACAAAACTTGCAAGACCGGACCATGAAAATGGACCTTGGATTATATCTCGAAGATGGACATGGGTACATGATAAAAACAGCCATGACGCAATTTGCTCTTTTTTTCATTTTTTGTTAATTATTATATTTTTTCAAATACTAAGACATAATACAAGGAAACTCGAAACGGGATTATGAAAACAGAACCTTAATTTTTTACCCTAAAAAGGTGACTCAGAAAATAAAAAATTATGGCAACATAAAACAGACACGATAAAATTTGTTTCTCTTTCTTTTAGAAGTGTTCATACTATCTGATTTGAAAAACACGAAACACAAGGTATCTACAAAATTGTTACTTACGACATAAAATGACACACATGCGACAAGCCGTTGACACAAATCTAGACCGGTAAGTGATTCACAAAACATCGCCATTTAATAGGCATAACATGACGACAAAACTATTTTCAAACTTAGGATCCAACCTGGATAAAGACTCGGAAATAAGAATGTTCCAAAAACTTTGCAAGTATAATGGCATAAAATTACTACCAAAAATATTTATTTGAGACTTGGGATTGAAGTCTCACTTTTTTTTTCTTCTTTCACTTTTTTTTTTTATATACATAGTTTTCAAATTTGTTAACCACGTCCTCAATAAACGGTCAGCATAACAACCCCTCGACTGGAACAAATGCAAAACATAATATGTCCAATGACGCATCTTTCGGGGATGCGGGCCCCACTATGACACGAGGGATCAACCTTGAAAAGCGCGGTACTAGTGTACCCCACCTCAATAAGTCTAATGATGTACAGATAAATCGGCCTATATAAAAGCATTCAACTCTAGATAACTCAATGGTTTCATCTTTTATAGTTTCTGGCAATTTGGAAGTGCCTCGGGGGTACCAGTTGACAACGTCTAACGGCCTAACCTAATGCGCCTCCTCCTAAGAAGTGTTAAATTTTTGTGTCCTGAGACACGACAGAAATTCCTGACGTCGAAGCGAAACTGGCGTGCATGTGTGCAGTGTTCCAGAAGACTCAGAGGTGTACGAAAGAAGACAGATGTGTATATACAGTTCAAATATATCAAAGTAGTAACAATCAAGGCAACATAGACAAACAATATTCAAAAGCGACAAATTAAAAGCCGGAGACTCTCATTTTTCACTTTCCTCCCCAGCGGAGTCGCCAAGCTGTCACGACCTTTTTTTTTAACTTAAAGAGAGAATTATGTTTTAAAAGGTCTGTGACTATGTTACAGGGTAGAGAAGTTTATTAAGAGATTTCGGAGTCGCGACTTGACAAGTTGAACGTGTGCCAAGTCACCAAAGTGGTGTACCTAGAACACCTTTGACTCGTAAATGGTCTGCGTCAGAATTCCGGGTAAGGAACTCGGTTGACTCTCAGGAAGGTGTTAGGCACACTAGAGTCCTGTGCCAAGCAGAGTTTCTTCGTTGACGTATTTCGACTCTTTGAATTTTCTTGTACATTACGCCTTTATTTTATTACGCCTTGATTTGTAATTCAATTGTCTGTTCAAATAGAAAACTCAAATCGAGATATAATGGCGCAAACACTTCACTCGTTCGAAATCTTCCGACCTAAATCAGTTATATCGCAAAGGCACTTCACCCGTTCGAAATCTCCCGATCTAAAATGAGTTTCAATACGAACAAATGACATGTTATTTAAATTAGGTGTTAATTGCACGCCCCCTAAACATTGCCTTTTCGTGAAAGCTTCATTTAGTGCGTTTCTTTGCCCAGATGCCTAACATAAGTTTGAAAACGTGAGGTCTGCTTAACACATTTTTAGGATAAGAAGACTTCCCCAATCAGCATTAAAATAGTTTCCGCTCATTAAACATAGTGAATAAATCGTTGTTCCTTATCACTTCTGATTTTGTTTCTATTGTAGCGAGATTCCTTAGCGGGTGTAACCTTTGTTGATATGGTTTAGCATTTACATTTCTTTTTGGCAAGGATTCAAATTTATATTGTGCAAGTCTTTGGCTAAATCTGCCTACTGCTTGCATTTGAGATAAAATTGCTTCAAAGGAATGGGCTTAGCCCGGGTCACAGGCCCTTAACATATTACTTAAAGCTCAAACATTTGTGGTCCACTTTCCTTTGATGTTCGAGTTTTCTTAGTTTTAAACATGATAAACAGAATGTAAAAATAAAGTGCAAACATAGACTAACATAAATAAAAGACCTCCTTCAGGTGATGGTTTCCAAGAACTTTACACAGGTCTTTTCATACAAAAAACTATCAAAGAAAATATGTATACAAGGCTAGAGAATTTACCTAGTGAAGATACAACTCCCAAGCAAGACAACAATGAAATCTCATTTGCCAACCAACACAGGATCACACAATGTATACAGCAACCAGCAGCAGTAACAAACCTTAACAACCCCCTTTTAAATCTAAACTTCAACTCTAAAACCTTTTTTTTGTTTCTTACTCTCCCTTGTTTCAATTTTTTATTATTGAGTTTCTTACTCTTTTTACTCTTTCAGATTTGACTTTCTCACAAACTTTAAGAGTAGTCAATTTTTCAGATTTAAACTTATAACCCTAATGACTCATTTAAATTCAAAAATAGTCAGAATGACCACTTGAACAGCCTAACACTAACAAAGCAAACAACTCTCAGTCGCCGTCGTAAATGTAAGAACGTCAAAATCACCCCAAATTCAAGTTTGAACCACTTTAAATTCCAGTTTGAACAACTTTAAATTCCAAATTGCAAGCTGGATTCTCTATTCTAGCATGAACTCCCTCACTTCACACAAGTATTAACTTAATTATGAAACCATCCAGACATTCAGAAAAAGCAACAAAGGTCAGCCACCTCTCTTATACTAAAAGGAAACCAACTGACAAGGAACCACTAACATTCACTTGAACTAACTTGATAAATCTTACGCAACTCAGCAGTTTCAAATCATGAAAATACAACAGAAACATACACTTTCTACTCTATGACAGTGAAAAGATACAAACCATTAAACTCATGTGTATACACATACATACATTACTATGCTTGAATCAAGGAAAGCAAAACCATGTTCGAAACTAACGAGATTCTCATAGGCTCAATGATGTTATATAGGATTTGAATACAAAAGACTAATGCTAACTAACAACTAATACAAACTGAAATTGCAGAGGGAAAATAAGGATAGAGAGGTTAAGGTTTAATCGTCCTAGCAATACCTCGCACAACGGGCCATTGTCGAAGCAATGCCTCGCCTTGCAATCGACACCGCTGCCTCGTCAAAGCTCATTTCACAGCCTCGGAGCTAACATAAAGCCAAAGCAAACAGACACCTTGCTGCGACAAATTTCCACAGCGACCACTGTCCTTAACAAAGCATCAACATCATGTTTCAGCGTCTCCGCACCCTCACAGCATCAAGCAACGAGAAGCACCATTAACAACTTCGCTGCCTCCGCTGCCTCGTTACCTCTACATCGCTACACCAATGTCTCGAACCACGCTACATCGCCTCGCCAAAGCTTCACCAAAATCCCTAATTTCGTCACTATCATCACGTCCAGCCACCAACGCAACGTCACTGTCGCCATCAATGCCTTTCCAAAACCAAGCTTTTACAGCAGCACCCTTAAACTGCCTCGCTATCGAGTGATCATCATCACCCAAACACTGCCTCGACACCACTGCTAATATCAACATCACAACCCCCTCTCCCCCTCCCGTTTCATCACCAGAACAGCCGCATCAACAACGCTATTTGAAACACCCACTTCCCCTTTCAAGACTATATCACCACCATAAACAGATGCCCAAATCCGTCGCTTCACCATAGTTGAAACACCACTGACCACGGAGAAAAATGGGAACGAGAAAGAGGAGAAAATTGGGGGTGGGGGATTTTGGTGAAACTAAGTTTACAAATGTATAGAGACGAGTGAGAAGAACCTAGTAATGTATGACTTGACCAGAAAAGAGTTGAGTTCACCGGAGCTAGGGATTTGCTACTTCTATGACACCCGATCTATGTCACATGGTAGATTCTTTGAGGAGTCCGAGGTGAGGAGTAGATAGAGGAAGCCGAGGAGTGATGGGTGGTGTGATATTTGGCCGAGGATGACGGCTGTCCTCGCCGTTGGTGGCGGATTTCGGTGGTGGTTTTTATTTAGTCTTCTGATTATGGGAAAAAGAAGCAAAAACACAACAAAAAGCTTTTATATTTAGGGGGTGGGCCGGGTCAAGTAGCTATTGGGCTGGGTTGTTTCATTCTCTGAATTTGTTGATCCAATTACCATTTCAATCAATATTTAGCCCGACTTTCAATACCTCATAAGCTAAGCGATTTTCATTAATTTATATCTAAACAATTACCAACGAAATCTTAAAAGAAAAAATCAAAATATAGCCATATAGAACCACATTAAACAATTAATCACATCACAAATATATATGTTTGGTAATTTTTTTAGTATTTTTCTCCTAACTAATGACTAAAATTAGCTATGATACGTATAACATTCAAGCAAAATGTGTAAAAATCTAAGGACAAGTAACACGACTATTTCATTAACTTTATTTTGGTGCCAAAATTAGGTGATTGCAAGAATGACGAATCCAACCTAGATAAGGTTAACATGCTCGAAACAATCGAAGCAAGCTTGGAAAAACAGAACTACGCACGGTCTGATTCCCAAGGAGGGATACGTAGGCTTATTTTTCCCAAAGATAGCAACTGGGGCAAATTTTACAAAGCAAGTAGAAAACGTGAGAGAATGCAATCAGGGCAGATTTTGTTAAACAATTTGAAGTTTTTAAAGTCGTAACTGGGGCAAATTTTGCAAAATAATTTAGAGTATTGAAAGTCATAACTGGGGCAGTATTTGCAAAGCAAGCTGAAATGTTGAAGTCATAACTGGAGCAAAATTTTGCAAAGGAAAATTGAAGACATTGAGTTGATTTTATAGTTATCAGAAGTAGCTTTTCTATGAATTGGTGCAGATTGTTATTCTACAAGCAAGAATTGATAGTTGAGGAAAGCATTGATGTTCAAAATAAGCCGACCATTTTAGCAAATTGTGCCAAAATGGTCTAGCACGCATACTGAATTAGTAAAAATTTCCAAAATTATTTTTCTCAATTCTTTTTTTGAAAGATCAAATTTTTTTGATCATTAAGTTTGGCACTCTCAAATATTTTACTCCTTTGTTGAGTCGGGATTTTGGTCCCATCCATTCGGCCTAATGGCCTATTTTACACTTCAAATTTTATGAATGCATTATCATTTTACGTATTAACTTGCTTTTGTTCAATGTACAAAATTCATTTGTTAAAGGTTGGCTAGCATTGAACACTGAAATGGCTGAGAATCTGCATCAAGGACGAAACAACATAGCAAAGCAGCTTCAGGCAACCAGTTCAGGTATGGATGTCTTGCAAGCGCAGAATGATGATGTTGAAGAACATGTGGTCCAAAGGAATAGGATTGTCAACTTTGTCAACACTAGCAAACCTTTGCCAAATGCAAGCTCTACCCCAAATCTACCCTACTTAACAATGCCTCATTACCCAATGCCTATACATACCATGTATCCACAAATCCCACAAGAATATCTTACCAATCCAAATGCTTGGGCAGTTGCAACTTTATACCAACCACCTTTTGTCACGATGCCCGCTATGGGAATCAATCAAATCAAGTGATAGTGCGTCCACAAGAATTGCCTAGGAAATAAGTTGAGGCAACTGATTCTCCCAACATGGATGAACGAATTCGCCAATTGTAGAAGGTCATTAGAGACAAGTTGCGCTCAAGGAACATTCAGAGTTTATGTTATGAAGATTTGTGCATTCACCCAGACGTTGAGCTTCCACGTGGATACAACATACCAAAATTCAACATTTTCGATGGAAATGGAAAACCCTACATTCATTTGAAAGATTATTGCAGCAGATTGATCGAAATTGGAAAGTATGAAGCTTTGCTGATGATATTATTTAGTCAAAGTTTAACTGGATTAGCACTCGCATGGTATACTAAGAAGGATTTTACTAAATGGCACACGTGAGAGGATATGGCCCATGACTTTGTGGAACATTACAAGTTCAACATAGTATAAGATCCTCACTTTTTTTATTTGCGCAAAATCAAGAAGATGCCGCATGAGTCTATCGCAGAGTTTGCTATGCGATTTAGGCTTGAAGCTTCTAAGATGCATCCTCCATTGCCTGAAAATCAGCTGTTAGCAATCTTCATTGACATTCAAGAAGGCATATTTTAGGAAAAGCTACTTCTAACCAATTTAGAGGATTTTCCTAGTTTAATCCAGTATGCCAAGATACTAGAAGAGGAGCTTCGAACCGGAAGGTTGATCGACTACCACACTATGGTGCCAACATTCAGTTTTTCTGATACACATAAGAATAATCAGGATTCCCAGCCTTCCCAAGTACACCACAATCATGATATGCAGAATCTGAGTCACCAGTATCAGCCTCATCAGGCACCATTTGGTCATCAAGGCGTGAAGAAGTTAAGACCTCGTAATTTCACTCCTCTACACGAATCATTGTCAGACATATTCGAGAGATTGAAAGTAGAAGGGCTTCTTCAAGCAAAGAAGGGATGGATCCCAGAAAATCCGCCTCAAGGACTTGATATATCAAAGAGGTGTGTGTGCATATCACTCAAATATTCAAGGCCATGACATAGAAGGATGCTTGGCACTTGAGCACAAAATTCAAAATCTGATTGAAAAGGTCAAGATAAGTGTGAGGCAAGAGCAAACAAGCAATTATGGTCCTTCAGCAGCAAATACAATTATCATCAGAGGTGATTCATCAAAATTGGCACCAAGGCATTTCAAAAGGAAGCGTGAAGTTTAGCAAGAAGATTAAATGACAGCACTTTGTTTGTTTCAAATGGAATTTTACTGTCTGACTATCTTATGTTTTCCAACACTTTTGAAGTTTTATGTAATGAACTATCTTGTACCCTTTACTGGGTTTTTAATCCCGAAATCAATGAAAGTCCATTTTCCCAAATAAGCCAAGCCAAAGCAATTTTAGATGATATCTTTTGTGCAAAAGAAGAATTTCGAAAAACATCATGCTCTCGCAGCAGCAATACATCTGAGTGCCATAGAAGAAGATGCAGATTTGAAGCCGCATTAGGTGTTCAATCAAGCCAGCCACTACTTATTCAAAACTAACAGATTTTTCTTTAAAAACAGGGGCAAATTCGATTTGGCGCTACTGCAAAGTTCAGCATAAAGACAGAAGGAGCAAAGCAAAATGTTGAGGCTTTTGGGCCCATCTTTCAGAACTCATGATTTTTTCTTGGATGCAGGAATTCCAAAAGCAGTAGAATGAGGAGAACTAGCAACCATCAATTTCTCAAAGATTATTTGCCTTGTTGCATATGCAGAGCAAATCTATTTCTTTCTTTTCCATTATAGCCTTTGCTTCATTATTCACTCGTTTTCCAACGCATTTACTCCAAATTTTGCAGGAATTGAACATCAGTTTCAATATGGACCGAAGGCAGCATTCAATACTTTGCAGCACTATCAATACAAGAAACACGGCCTAACTCACAGCACTATCAATACAAGCAACACGGCCTAACTTTGCTTATTTGTTTTGCATTATTTTACCTTAATTAATCCAATTTGCAACTTTATTTTGCAGGTTACTATAAAATGTAGGCTCGTTCGCCTTATAAATGAATGTTTAGGGCTTGTTCGCCTTATAAAGGAATGATTTAGGCTCGTTTGCCTTATAAATGAACGTCTTAGGCTCGTCCGCCTTATAATTTAATGTTTTGGGCTCATTCGCCTAATAATTGAACGTTTTAGCCCTGTTTGCCTTATAAATGAATGATCTGGGTCCATCCACCCGTAAATCGGATATACAAATTTACTTCAAGTTGCTTTGGAATATTGGATGCTTCCAGACTGGATGTCTCATTTGCTTTGTCAAGTGATTGGAGCACAATTAAAGATTAAATTGCAAACTGCCACTATATGATTAAAGCGTTATGCTTTTAACACTTTATCATAGTTTATTACCGAAAGGCGGCATTTCTATATCCTATAATTCTTGCAAATTACTAAAATATCAGTTTCATTTTTATCCCACTATGAGAACACTTACTAAAATTCCATTGTTGTGATTTGCAGATATTGCTAAGTTTGAAGAAGCACATGCATTAATGAATTTTGTGTCTTTTGCTTTATCTTATGATTTAGGCTCGTTCACCTTATAATCGAACGTTATAGGCTCGTTCGTCTTATAAATGAACGTTTTGGGATTGTTCACCTTATAAATGAACAATTCGGGTTCATCCACCAGTAAATGGGATATGCAGGTTTATTTCAAGTTGCATTGGGACTCTGAAGGCTTCGTAACCAGACACCTCATTAATTTATCAAATGATTTGAGCACGGTTCAAGTTCAAGTTGCAAACTACCTCTTCATGATTTAAAGCATTATGCTTTGTCATTGTTTATTGCCGAAAGGCAGCATTTCTATAATTCTTGCAAATTGTTAAACATATCCATTTCATTTTATTTCGCTTTACCAGAATGTTAACTAAAATTTTATTTTGTGATTTGCAGATATTGCTAAGTTTAAAAAGTACCCTCTTTAAATGATTTTTGCATTTTTTGCTTTATCTTACGTATTTTAGGCTCATTCACCTTATAAATGAACGTTTTAGGCTCGTTCGCCTTTTCAATAAACGTTTAGGCTCGTTCGCCTTTTAAATTAAAATTTTAGGCTCGTTCGCCTTATAAATGAACGTTTTTGGGTTCGTTCCCCTTATAAATGAACAATCCGGGTTCATCCACCCGTAAATAGGATATGCCGGTTTCCATGTTGCGCTAGGACGTTCGATGCTTCGGGACCCGACGCCTCATTACTTTATCAATTGAATTGAGCACATTCCGAGATGGCATTGTAGACTACCTCTTCATGATCTAAAGCATTATGCTTTATCATGCTTTATTACCGAAAGGCGGCATTTCTATTTCCTATATTCCTTGCAAAATGTTAAGCCTATCCATTTCATTTCTATTTCGCTTTATGGGAATGTTTACTAGAATTCCATTTTATGATTTGCAAATATTTCTATGTCTGAAGAAGTACCTGCTTTAATGAGTTTTGCGTCTTTTTCTTTACCTTATGATTTAGGCTCGTTCGCCTTATAATTGAATATTTTAGGCTCGTTCGCCTTATAATTGAATATTTTAGGCTCGTTCGTCTTATAATTGAGCATTGTAGGCTCGTCCGCCTTATCATTGAATATTTGAGGCTCGTTCGCCTTATAATTGAATGTTTTAGGCTCATTCGCCTTATAAATAAATATTATGTTACCTGCATAGACTGTAGAACTGGACAGGTCAACTTGAGACATGATGTCTCATTAGTCAACTTATTTGTAGTAGCCTTGTATTTTGCAATTCGTACCTGCTTTACTTATTATTTTACTTTATTGTTTCAGAATAATAATCAGCCTAGAGGTTCCCCGAGAGGAGCACCTCGTCAGTTGATTGAAGGAAGAACTTACCGATGATATGGCTATCCGCATTTACAAATTTATGTTATCTCTTTATTTTATTCCTTATTTCAGATTATCCAAGTTTTATTAGCAGTTACTCGCTTAACGTGTGTCGAGATTTTACAGAATTTTAGCAATGTTGCAGCAGCATTTGGAGCATAATGTGGAACTTTTTCTTAGCTGTGAACTGGGGCAATCGTTGATATGAGCTAGACTCGTCAATGAGGATCTGACGAATCGCACTAGAACAAGAAAGTCTTACCTAATCTTTCATTCCAGATTAGGGGTCAGTTGGAATTCATTCCTGTTCGTGCGTTCTTTTCTGTCAATCGTGCGAATCTTCGTATCTAAGTGTCGTTGAACTACATATGGCCTGATTCTCTTTCAGCCCGAGATATGTAGGCAACTCGAAAGCAGGAGTTCGGCCATGTCCATAAGCCTCGCACTTTGGTCCTTGAATCGAAGTCTTTGGTTTTATCGTGATAAAATTGGTTTCCAGTCAACTTCTTTACCCTGAAAACTCTTTCACCCTTTACAGAAAAAAAGGGGCATCTGTTCACACCCAATTTTGTCTCGAAATTATTAAAATTGATAATTTATTGTGGAGGGTCATAATTAAGGCTAAAAATGGAAGAAATTGATATTTTGATTAAAAATTGGCTAAAAATGAAATGTATGCCCTAGTTCCTATCCTACCCACGCAACCCCTCTATTTCTTAATTTATCTAAATGAGGCTAAAAGTGCACTACATAGCCCAAAACTCGACCTACCCGTGCAAAGACACCCCACAACATAAAATCCCTAGTTCTCAATTCTGATTATCCAAATCAGAACCCAGGACCCGTTTTTAGAACTCAACCTGCGATCATCTCATTCAAATCTCCCAAAACGCACAGATTATCACTCAAAACGATATTCCTTTAGTTTCTTGTCTTCTTCCTCCGTACAAGGCATCGCTGGAGCTATCCTAGGCGTTAATTCATGTACGAATAGATCTGAAACATCCAATTTACTTCCCAACGGATATTTTCTTGAAGATAAGAATCAAAATTGTATGATCCTTTATGGATTGACAATTGAGGCCCTAATCTCTCAAGTAAAATGTCTAGTTGAGGCATATTTTGAATTGGGAAAAGAGGGAAAAAACCCTAGTCTAGCAGGTGTGTATATATATACTTATTTGTTCAATTTTTTTTTAAGTTCTAGAGCCGAAGGAGAGGGGAGAAGCAGAGGAAAAAAATAGAAAACATTTCGATAGGTTAAGTTTTTTTTCCTAACATATACATATACAGAGAGCATTCTATTTTCTGGTCTTGATTCTGATGCATTGATCTAGTATTGTTACTGTTTTCTTTTGTATCGTCGCTACACATTTCGCGTCGTCTTTGTTTCGAGTTGAATTCGACTGATCCTCGCTCTCTGTTCACTGCATCGCAGCAGGTAATAAGTTCGCTTTTTTAACTCTTGCTTCTGTATAAACGTGGTCTGTAATAATGTGTATATATATGTTTTATGAAATATTATTTCAATAGTCACCATTGGAACTGAATAAATATGTTGATAGGTAAATGATATGTTTAAGGAGTACCTAAGCTAGAACTCTATTTGTCATATAATGCTTTTGAATGCTGATTTGTTTAGAAGGGAAAGGGAAGTTGCAGTTTTGTGTTTTCGATTTCAGATCAGCTTTGGTGTGTTGATTTTATGGTTGTTCTGTTGGTCTTAGAATGGAAAGGAGGTGGCTTCTATGTTGTATCCAGATGTATGCGTGTGCGTGTACATGTAGTCTTGATGTATTGTAGGATGGTGAAAGTTGTGTCCATTTGTTTTTTGTTTGTGTGTGCTGGTTGTTCTAGCTACTGCAGTTTGTGAGAGGAGTAGAATGGATTTCAAGATTATGGTTTCTGGTTGCTTAGAGAATCTGGTTTCTATTTGTTTGTGCAAGTTCTTGCTCTTTGTTTATGTGAGAATGCGGGAGCCGGGTGGAGTAGCTTGCAAGCAGAGTGAGGGAGTCTGCAGTTTCTAGTTTAGGTAGTGAGGAGTGTGTGAGTTTGGTTCAGGCAGAGAAGAGTTTCTGAAGGTGTGTGAGTGTGTTATGGTGTTCTGGAGTTGCTGAAGAGAGTGTGAGGGGGAAGCCTGATGTGTTCAGGGATTTTGCAGGCCTGAGTTCTTTGCTTTGGGTATTAGGAGGTATCCAGGTGGAATAGGGGAGTGCAGGGGTGTGTCTGGTATTTGAAGGAAGTGTGTAGGGAGCTAGTCTTTCCAAAATTATTTCTGGAAGATGAAAGGTTCTGGAAAGAGTACTAGAGGGGCAGTGGAAAGTTTAGGAGGTTGTGTTTGGTGTTGCAGGGCCTATAGCTGGTAATAGTGCAGCAAGGTTTCAGAGAGTAGTTGGTTCTATGAGAAATTGAAGATGTCCAGGAGTTAGGAGTTTGGCTTGGATAGTGTTTCTGGTTTTGTTCAGCTTTATCGACAATAAAACTGAAACCTTCTTTCGATGCCTACCAAACGAGGTCTAATTTAACTCAAATTTTATAGATAAGTCTCTGTAGACCTTACGAATATTTTAAAATTATCGACACGCCAATCGGAGTTGTAACTTCTGAAATGACTAACCGAGGTCGTTTTATTCTTCTCGACTTAAACTTACGTTCGTCCTCGTACGAGCTTAAGTCTAAAGAAAAATTCGTACAGATAACAAAAGAACTTCCACGACCTTCATAAGCTACTCCACGGACATTATCTCATGATTGCAGAATCAGAATTTTAACACGTACACCGAACTCTTCGAATAAAACATATATGGTTAGTATGATAACATCATTGCCCGGATTATTCTGACTAAGATGTTCCTTCCTCGATCACGAGAGGAGAGTTCTACATTTTTGAAACAAAGATACATGGAACTTTGGATGGATTAACATGATCCAGCCGATAATCACCTCTTTGATATACCTTTCAATATAAAACAGGTCGATGGAACTAAGAATTAGCTCACGCTTGATGCAATAGGGGGAGCTTTTGAAGTAATTTGTCATTACACACTATAGAAGATTTGATGCAAGCTATATTATTTTTACGAGTGCACTATGCAACATCTCAGTTGATGTTAGTGTTGTTCCACAAGCTCCTTGTGGGAATGTAGTTACTCATATCCTTATGTATGTCAAAGGTTCATCTGAACAGAGTATATCATATAAGGATAAGGATCGTGCAAATACTACTGGATAGTATGATGCAGACCAGGAATGATCTTCAGACTGAACATCTATTTCAGAGTATTTGTCTTTGAATTGGAAGTATTATGACATGAAAAAGTGAAAATAAAAGATACATATAGTTGGACCATGAGCTGAGGCAGAATACAAGCAACAAAGTTGATTGCATGTGCATTTATAATGCTAAAGTAACTTCTCAAAGAGTTGAGGTGTGAAGGAGACCTGACAATGATGGATGGACAATAAGCTGCACTAGACCTTTAACTCTAAATTTTCATGAAGTAAAAAGCATCAGTATGAGGATCCAGTTCTAGTTGAATACAGACAGATAGCCAGAAGAAAACTGGAGTCACCATATAGGGTTACTACTGGCGGTGTTCTCATGTATAAAGATAGACTTCGTGTCCCTGATGTTGCAGATTTACGTGGACATATTATAATAGAGGTACATTATTCAAAATACATTGTTCATCCAGGTTCGACTAAGATGTACCATGATCTTAAGCAGATTTATTGGTGGGATGGAATGAAGTGTGACATAGCAGAATTTATGGCTCAGTGTTCTAATTGCAGCAAATTAAAGTCCTGTCATCTTTCCAGAATTATAAGGTTGCAAGCTTATCTCTAGAATTAATAGATTATTAGTGGGTTTAGCAATGATCGATATTTATTGTAGGTTTCTGCCGTGGCCCTAGGTTGGGTCGTGACAAAAGTGGTATCAACGCCTTAGAGATATAGTATTACCATTCAGTATTTGGAGGAACACTCCTCCACTTAAAGCACAAACTCATGCAGCTATTTGAATAGGAATAACCATCCTCGCACAGTTTGCTGGACTAAAGAAGTTTTAGCTAAAAGTTGAACGTAGGCTGACCTAAGCTACCAACTACCCTTTCGAGTTGCCAAACAGCTGTAACTCTCGAGTTCACAACTCCATACCTTTGTTGTAAACACCACCTCCTGATGGATGGCACTTCTATTACCCTTAGAAGCCTTAAAAAATAATAATATGCTTACCCGGCCACAATAGCACGTACTCTGGCTCAACACAGGGAACATCACAAGCGGCTACCAACCGCCCAAGCTCACTAATGCTGGATGAAGAAGAAATGGAAATGGACCGAGGATAGAAATAATTAGAGCTTCAGGAAGCTCATTTTCTTATTTGCTTGGCTACCAAAGCTAGACTACTTACAAGTCAAAGTAGCCCAAGAATCGCAATTGAAGAAACAGCTATTAAATGAGCTTTATGGAACAACATCCATGCCAATTTGACCTGCCAATAAGAAGGAAACTCTGACAATTTACAAGAACCCCTTTTAGAACCCAGACACGCTCATAAGATAACATGACTTTACTAGCGTTTTGAACCAAAAGGAGATACGTAGATCGAATATAACTTACTAATCACTTTGCAACTGAAGAAATGATAACACTTTCTGATGGTGACGAGTTAGGATCCCATTATCCTACCAACATTGAATTT
The DNA here is from genome assembly GCA_037355625.1 of Petunia x hybrida. Taxonomy (NCBI): domain Eukaryota; kingdom Viridiplantae; phylum Streptophyta; class Magnoliopsida; order Solanales; family Solanaceae; genus Petunia; species Petunia x hybrida. The sequence goes on along the minus strand of JBBBVM010000995.1, from coordinate 729,151 downwards.
CGAGGAGAGAGATAAACTGAATTGACATAATAACATAAGGTGGCGTAACAAGATGCCAAGCAGACAATACCGACACTCACTCTCAAATCTCTCACATTTAAATCAGATAAACTAGTAGGGTCTCACAAAATCCCTGAATAAATCATACTATAAGCTCACCCCTCTACCGCAATCGATTCTTAATAGAAACAATATCCAAGGAAGCCATAGAAACATGGTAAGATAAACGAAGTTCAGACCGATCGAAAGAATAAAATCTTACTCACATATAATGGAAGAAGAATTACATGGGTGTACTACATCGGATATTCCTACCAGGCTGGCAGTTCATAGAACTGCCTCTACAGCTGAGCTGAGCTACTACCCTGATAATCACCTTCTGAAGAACCACTGCCACCATGCTCTCGACCTCTACTGGATGGTGGCATTTTGCTGGCTTATTGAGATCTAAAGGAAATCCCTGCGACTGTGCGGGTGCCTGAGGACAGGAGAAAGGACGACTGCCTACTTGCCGGAGTAAGGGAAAACTTCTCAAAGGATAACCAGACTCACGACAATGATAACACCTTTTTGACTAAAAATGGAAGCTGGAAAAATTGTTGATAGCTGTAAAGAGAAGACTGAATCTGATCTTGATGACTGCACCCTTAAGCTTTTTGCTAAAGCAAGTGATCGGCTTCGATTCTTGCATCAGCACTCCTCCGATCCCAACTCTAGACGCATCACACTCGACCTTGAATGCTTTCCCAAGTCAGGGAGTTGTAACAACGGGGCATAGCTAAGCCTCTGTTTCAACTCTTGGAAAGCCCTCTCTTGGGACTCTCCCCTCACAAACAGATGGTCTTTCTTCACCAGCTCGGTTAAAGGAGCTGCCACGGTGCTAAAGTCATGAAAAAACCTTCGGTAAAAGCTAGCTAAGCCATGGAAGCTACGAACTTGAGAAACCGAGGTTGGAGTCGGCCAATCTTTTATAGCCTCGACTTCAACACCATTAGCACTCACAATAAATCCATGAAAGACTACATGCTTGACAGAAAAGACACATTTCTTGAAGTTAGCATATAACTTCTCTTCTCTAAGTTTATCAAGCACTAGCCTTAGGTGTTCGACATGTTCATCCATATATTTACTATAAACAAGTATGTCATCGAAGTAAACGATGACAAACTTATTTATGAACGGTTTGAGCACATGGTTCATCAGTCGCATGAATGTGCTTGGTGCATTAGAGAGGCCAAACCGCATCACTAACCATTCATAGAGACCGAATTTGGTCTTGAATGCGGTTTTCTACTCGTCTCTAGGTTTCATTCGGATTTGGTGGTAACCGGACCTGAGGTCTATCTTCAAAAAGCATGAAGAACCACTTAACTCATCTAACATGTCATCTAATCGAGGGATAGGATGATGATATTTTATCGTGATTTTGTTTACTGCTCGGCAATCAACACACATTCACCATGTTCAATCTTTCTATGGGACAAGGATAACTGGAACGGTGCAAGGACTCAAGCTCTCTCGAACAAGGCCCTTGTTCAGCAACTCATCCACCTGCCTTTGGAGTTCTTTAGTATCTTCGGGATTACACCGGTATGCAGGCTTGTTGGGGATTTGAAACCCCGGAACGAAGTCAATTTGGTGCTTGATTCCTCTCAACAAAGGTAATCCACCTGGCATTTCTTCGGGAAAGATGTCTCTGAAGTCCTACAAAAAACTTTGAACAACACTAGGCAAAGGGTTATCGTTAGAAAAAATCATCATTAGAGTTTAGAAAGATACCCATGTGCACGAGGAAAATCATCATTCAACCGGTGTCATTGCCTCGTAAGTACTCACCTAGTTGCATGATTGCAAAGATATTGTTGACCACGGGTGGTGGAGTTTCGGCTTCGGCCACAATTGGTACTCCGACATGAGTCTTTGCTTTGGCCACTTCTTTCAGCTCTCTCATTAATTTATAGTCCTCGCTGACTTGTTTCGGAGACAAAGGTTTGAGTATAAAACTCTTCCCTCCGAGCTTAGTAGTGTAAGCGTTGGTCCGGCTGTTGTGGATAACGGATCGATCATATTGCCACGGTCGCCCAAGAAGTAAATGACAAGCTTGATTCGGGACCACATCAAACATCATTTCATCATGATAGACTCCCACTTGAAATTTGATCAACACTTGCTTCGCCACTCTTAATTCTCCATACTCATCCAACCACTGGAGCTTGTATGGTCGGGGATGCTTAATAGTAGACAGTCCCATTTGTGAAATCAAAGTTTGGCTTATCACATTCAAACAGCTGCCTGAATCAATGATCATCGAACACACCTTCCCCTTCACTCGACATCGGGCATGGAAGAGATTTTCCCTTTGACTGTCATCTTCCTCTTCAATGACCATGGTACTCAAGTTCCTTCCTACAACTAAAAGAACTTTTGGATGCTTAACCTCAGTTGCATCACACCTATCATCTTCGAATTCAGCTCGATCGGTCTCCTCGACCACTTCCTTTTCGGAGTCGCTCACTTGCTCATGGATGGTTCCATCATCGAGCATTACGATGATATGATGAGTTGGACAGTCTCTTGCCATATGACCATAGCATCTACACTTATGACACTGAATTTTCGAAGCACTGGAGTATTTAGTTGAGCTTTATCTCCCATGTCTTTGGATTGGTTAACGGTCACTCCCCCTCTCAAAGGGTTTCTTTGGATCTCGAACAGTATTTGCACTTACTGGATTCGGACTCTTCCACTCTTTTCCTCGGTTCAAGGGAGTCGAAGTAACTCCTCGATACCGGCTTGCTTTATCATCCTTCACCCATTTCTCGGCTTCGATGGCAGCATGAAACACATCTTCCAAAGTTTGATACACATGCAGCCTCAATTGAGATGACATATTTCGAGCCAATCCATTTTTATATGATCCGCTCGCTCGTCATCTTCTTCCCAATCAAGGGCCAATCGAATTCTTTCGAACACATCATGGTATTCTTCAACCGATTTGGACCCTTGTTTCAATTCGAAGAGCTTTCGAAGTTGTTCCTGCCGATATCTGGCATTCACATACTTAGCATCCATTACTCTTTTCAACTGCGTCCATGTGTTGACATCGGGATATGCATTACTTCGTCTCAACCTTTTGTTACCCTCCCACCATGTCGATGCATATGCCTCGAACGAAGCAATAGCATGTGCAGCTTTTCTCTCTTCGGTCATCTTATTTGTTTCGAAGATGCACTCCAATTGAATCTTCCTATCAAGTTATTGGTCCGGATCACTAGTTCCTCTTAAAGGTGGAATATTGATCTTGACACTGTTCAAGTTTGAATTTCGAGCACCTCAGATCGATTACGGATACTCATCATAATAGTTATTACCTCGATAATTTCCACATCCTCATTAAACCTGCCTTCGTTGAATAAACGGTGGCTCATATTGAGCTTCGACCTCGGGAATTCTCCTTCATCGACCCCTTCATCAACGACCACAACTTTTCTTTGGACCCTTGAAAGTGGTATTCTTTCACCTCGGGGAATGCCCAAGTTTAGATGACCAACTTAGGGATTGCCCAAGTTTTGTTGCTCCGCTTGGGGATTGCCCAAGTGTTGTGCAGCTTGGGGATTGCCCAAGTATTGGTTAGCTCGGGGATTCCCCATAGCTTCATTTCGAACCGCCTCGTCCTTCAACTGTTGTTGTCGAACGAGCTCGGCAATTTGCTCTGGTTTCATAGGAGTGGAGTTGCTAGTTCCAGCACCGGAGCCAGGTAAGGCCACAGACACAATACCTTGCTCGAGGTTAGCTATTCGAGCACTCACTCCTTTTACCTCGGCACTGAGGTCTTGTATCGCAGTCATGAGATCGGCTAACGGCACCTCGGGCGCTGCAATGCTCTTCTCTCCGTTTCCAGCCATTCCACCTGCACAAATCAAAGACTAAAAATAAAGTGTTAAGGTTAGAAATCATCTCACATACTCCCTCACTTTTATTGGGTGGCACTCAAGTCCAGTCAAAATTTGGGTGAGGCTTTAGTCACTCAAAGAAATTGTTAGCAGGGGCTTCGTCGGATTGACCAATGTCCTCTAAAATCATTCAAGTTCAACAATAGTCACCGACTTTTCGTGAAGAGTGAAGTGATGTTCGACTCGATGGAACAGACGTTGTTTTTACTGCATTCGGGAAGTCAAAGAATTTTCTACGAAAGCTTGGACTTCGGTCATCCCACGCACGAATTCCTAAAAGCTCAAATTCATTTGTATGACCTCGAGTAGAAGAGATTACTCCAGAGATCCACTAACGAGAATTTTCGATTACAAGGAAACTGAAAACCTAGGAGATTCTACCCTTCGATTCCTCCTTTGGAATCCTTCGATCACACCAACTCTTGTACAAACAAAAGTGATCCCTCCTTGGTACGGATAGGGTTTAACCTTATCCACTTTCCCATTTCTAGCCGACAAAATTTTCACCTGGGGTTTTGAATGTAACAATTTATCCCTTTTTCAATGGAACAGTGACTCAAAGATTCCGACGTACGGACAATTTTTCAACACGTTCACTGACTACGATTTAACATAGATTTTGGGTCGCTTTTCACTCCGGTAACTTTAACGTCGGAGGAGATTTAAGTTTCTAGTCAAGCTAAGAACTCAGCTGCACTTATCCGTACACTGTTACAATGTAACAATTTTCGGCGTACGGACGGTGGCAATTCGACGAAACTTTAAACTTTAAGCTCAAAACACAACCCAAAATCAAACAAAAACCACCACTCTTCAACGATAAAAACCAAAACACACTGGGGTTCGATATCAACACCAACGTCAAGAACAGTCCAAATAGCATCGAGAAACCTTAGTCGTCAATCGTGTACGATAGGTACTCGTTGGATTCCTTTGACGATGGAGATTACGAATCTGTGGTTGTTCGATTCAAACAACCAACCAAAAAATTTAATTTTTTCTTCTTTTCACTTTTTTTTTTGAAATAAGAACACCAACAGTAACACAATAACAACAAGAACACAAAATGGAAATCAAAGACACAAATGCACGAAAGTAAAGATAACGCCGAACAAGATTGGGTGTTGTAGAAATAAGCTCAAACCATGCTCTGATACTAAAATGGTGCAAGCTAAATCAGAGGATCGAGCTAAGCAACCGAAAACAACATCAGAAAGTAAGATAGAAGCTTGACACAGCTTTTCTTGCTTGAACGACACTAAGGAACTGGTCTCGGTACGATTCAAGTAGAAGGAAAGGGTACCTAAGCTATGCAACAATCCTCAAGAGAACAATGCCTCTTTCAAACAGAATGATTAAAGAAAAATTGTTCAATCGGATTCACCGAAAGCCACAAGTTCCGAAGACCCCATCGGGTTTGCTCACATCTGAGACAAAAAGAGAAAGTACTCACGGCTACTATCATTCAATAATCAATACTCAAAATCTAGGTATTTTACAAATGAAATAAAAAGGAGTTTATATAGACAATACTAGGGGCAAAATAGTAAAACGGTCACATGCGACAAATAAGGATAAGCCACGCAGGGCTGAATAAGTTAAGTGTTCGATCTGTTGAATTCGAACACTTGAAATTCGGACGCTCTCCCTTCGATTCCTTTTCAATGCTTGGCGTCAATGTGAAGTGTTCGGTTGTTCTCTTTGATTCGAACACATGAGCTCGAACACTTGAACTCTGACGCTTTTCCTTTGGTTGCTTCATTGTTCAGCGTCGATGTTGAGTGTTTGGTTGCTACCTTCTTCAGGCTCGTGCTTGTAGATGACGCCTTCGAATCTTGAGCTTGGCCAATCAACTTTGGAACGTTGCTTTCTCCCGACCAAGCCAATTGAATATGAGTATCATGAAGCAATTTTACTTGTCTTCATATTATCGGCCTCGATGGAATAAATGTCTGATCAGAATGGAGTTGGGCTGCATCAACCTACCCCCAAGGTAGGGTAGCTTTCAATCAGCATACTTCAGAAAATCACCATCAAACTTAGACGTCTTCAACGCCACATCAAGCGGTAGCTTATCTTCTTACGCATCTACTTCCACTTGGTATTAGCGTTTTTTCATGTTTGTCAAGAATGCCATATCCAAAATGAGGTCACATTGATCGTAATGACATGGGTACTTCAAATTTCTCTCCCGCATCATTGTCATCACAACTTCAACATACTGCAGAACATATAAGAGACAAAAATAAATTGGGGTATAAGTGAGTGAAGGAAAGGTCTGTCGTTCCGAACATCTCGCGATGTTCCGAACGAATGTGCGATGTTCTAGAAATCTATGAGAAGTTAGAAATGCGTGAGGTTTTCCAAGCATAAGCACGATGTTCCGAAATCACTCAGTATGTTCCGTACAACTATGTGAAGTTCAGAAAATCAGTAAAAAATAAACTTACAATGTGCCACATCCACTCTTTCTTGTCCATCAGCATTTGGAAATCCTTAAAATTCATCGGCAATCCAAGAAAAAGATATTTTTGTTGCTTCCTCTTTCTGATAAATGCGTTCATAGCATCAATTCTTTTTTCCACTTCAATGGCTTGTAAATATCAACCGAAAACCTCGGAGCAACTTTTCTCTGCTTCTTCTTCTCTTCTGTTTGTGGTGATTTCACAGTCTTTGCAGGTTTTATAATTTTTTTTCTCTTCAACTGCTCAATCGTCTCTTGTATGGCCGCCATCTCCATCTCCATGCCTTTACGTCAATCGTTGCAATATTTGCAATTTTCTACATTTGGAGATGTCGAATCCATCTCTACCAGAAGAATCACCTTTGCTTTGCTCAGAAGCCACAATATTTGTCTCATAAGCCACGATCTTTTGCTCATAAGCTAGAATCTTTTGCTCCATTGCTTCCTTCTGTCCGCTGCATTCATCACATTTGCAGCCTCTGCAATTGGAGCTCCTCTTCACTGTACCAACTTCAGTGATACCGGCAACTTCAAACTCACCAACAACTTCACCATCAGTTTTGTATCCAATGTCAATATTCACATCTTGCAAGCCATCAATTCTCTCTTCATTATATTCCCCATCACTTCCAAACATCATCACAATTTCTCCTTCCTCAGCTTTACTTTCTATCACTTGTCTTGGAAGGGTTGCAGGATTGTTTTTAAAGATACGAATTGTAGTGCCACCAACAAAACCAATGGTGGAAGCATCTGCCAACACTTCACAAAAAGGATCTATAAAGTCATCCTTAGAGTCTTCAAATGGCATAATGGTTTGATATAAATCCATCTCCAGCTCATCATCAATACGAATAAGGAAAGGGTGAAGAACCTGTTAATATACCCGACAACATTAAATTAATATCAAATAAATTTTAAAAAGCTTTTCCAAGTTGTTTGGAACAAAGTTGAGTTGTTCAAAAACATCAAGCCATGATGTTCCGAACATCGTAGAGTAAAGCAGTTGATGGTGCTTCATGTAGATATTCCGAACATCAATTAGAAATATCTCAACAAACATAAAGTTGTCCCAACATTACATAACATATATGGAAACTGGAATACTTACAAGAACATCATGTTGCTCAAACAATATGTCTGTATCTCTTTCACAAGTTTCAGTAAGCCTGTTTATGATCCCTGGGATTGTTTTTTCTTTTGGCAAATCCTTTGGCCTCAAGGCAGGTATAGCTTCATGAACCCAGGCACACCACCCATTCCTCTATTCATATTTATAATCCCTCTCACAAAGAATAGTATGAACAAACCAAGCCATGCACAGATTTCAATACCACTTCTTGGATACTATTCCAAAACATACTAAGTAACGCAAATCACCAGACTTCACAGCTTTGTTTTTCTTCGGCTGCTTTTATTTTTGGGGCTTGTTGAACTTCTTCTTGGTGGGCGAAGGTGAGGGTGAGGGTGAGGATGAGTGCGAGTGTGAGGGTGAGGGTGCGGGTGACTCCTCCACCTTCTTCTTCCCCCTTCCCCTTCCGCTTCCCCCTCTCCTTCTCCTTTTCCTTCTCCTCCTTTTCCTTCTTCTCCTCTTTTTCCTTCTTCTCCTTCTCCTCCTTTTCCTTTTTCTCTTTCTCTTTCTGCTTCCTCTTCTTCTCCTTGAAATAATCAACAATAAACTTCCACAATTCCTTACCCTTTTTTTTAATTTCTTTCATGTACTGTTTATCTGGATAGGCACCACAGTTTTGCCCTGTCATTAGTGCAAACTCGGATAGGCCAAAACGTGCTGGCAATTCATTGAAGGATATCCAAACCTCTCTCTGCTTCTTGCAAAGAATACTTCACATGAGAAGGTTATGCACCAACTTGATCCCAAACAGTGGATATTCCGGTAATTGCAAGAAAGGACCGAAACAACTATAGGCAAATCCCTTTCTCACTTGCAATTTTTTCAAAACCTCCTTAAACTGTATCATACCTCTAGCCAACAACGATCGAACAGTAATCTTCCTATTAAAAGGTTCATTGTTGGTCAGGAATGTGTCGTAGAGAAAATCAAGGTTCCTCTTAAAAATAGCATGACCAACGTCTTCATAATGCACATAATTTTAGCATAAAATTAATAAAATAAATCACAATGATAGTAAATCACATTAAAGCAAAAACTTAAATGTTCAGAACATGGTATAATGAGGTTCTGAACGACCAGAACATCACGTAATGTGTTCAGAACGACAGCTACCAGCCTTCATACTAATGTTGCGAACATTAACAGGTCGTGTAGAGCATCAACATAGTTGTTCCATACAATCACGAGTTTCAATTCAACTACCACCTGGTCTTCCTCCAGTTTCAATCCAAATATTCCTTCAGTTTCCTTCTCTTCACCTGCTTCCTCTTCAAGATTTCCACCTGCATTATTTACAGCTTTCTCATCTATTTTAACTCTTTCTACACGATCCTTCAAAAAGTTGCTTTTTAAAATTACATCCTCCGCATCTCTTCTACTTCTTTTACTGCTTCTTGGACTCTCCCCTGACTTTTCTGCTTCCCCCTCTGCTTCTTCTCCTTTTACTCTACTTAAATCATCAGCTTTTTTATTTTTTTTACCACCATTTTCCTCTTCGTTTTCACGATCACAATCTTCCTCTCCAGTCCTCAAAAAATTACTTTTTAACAGTTCATCAATACCAACGTCATCTTAATCCGCCCTTCTTTCACCCTCATCTGCAGCCTTCTCCAAATCATCCCCACCTTTACTTAAATCATAACATCGTGCTGGACTTTGGCTTTCCTCTTGTTTATCACGTGCTTCACTTTTGTTTTGTGGACCTACTACTTCTCCTTGGCTATCGTCAGTCTCGACAACCAATTTTCTTTTAGTTGTTCTAGTTGTTCTTGGTTGCGTTTAGGAGTAGGTTCTAAATCTATAGGAGTACGTTCCGAATCTAAAGTAGTAGGCTTCTCAGGTTTCTTCTTCGGCAAAGGGCCGTTCCTTTTAGAACCTTCTTGGGAGTCTTTGTAGGCTTCTTCTTCTGCTCATCTTCATCTTTCAATGTTAAATATTTCGGTTTTAAATTTACCATTTTTTTGAACATCCAATGAGGTGTTTAGAACATCATATGAACTGTTGTGAAGCTACTATGGTGTTCGGAACATCAAAATACATAACAACAATAACTTCTATCTGCAACTAAATAAAGCAGCATTGGTTCACAGAAAACCCAGAAATCGTCACAATTTAACCAACAAATGTAAAAAGCCTAAAAATTTCAGTTGAACTACAAAAATCCCCTTTGTAGTTCGGAACTATTTTACCCATTAAAACACATAATGTCATTCAATTTCAAAACAAAATTATACCATTTGTACAAAAACATACATCCAAAGCAGCGTTAATCACTGTAAATGAAAAAAAAATTTAAAAAAAACCTAGGTTCAAGATTTACACCACAGTTTAAATGATCATGATATTGTTTACCTTTTATATTTAATACTTTGTTGTATTACTGGTCGGATTCCTTGAAAACCCACAGAGAAGTTGAGAGAAATTTGGTTGAGATTTCGTGCAAGAGAAGATGAAGTAAAGTGATGGAAGATGAAGAGAGTAGAGAGAGCCACGCGGGGGGAGGGGAGGTTATGTTGTTCCCAATATTTGAAATGATTAATTAGCATATTTTAAGAACGAACCTCATCTTTTAAAAATGTTAATTCGGTTCCTGATTAGTCCTAATCAGCTTTACAAAAAAAAAAAAAAATAGAAAAAAACAAGCGAGGCCCTTTTCTGCCAAAAAAGACTTGAAAAGTTCCTGAACGTCTATTATTACAAGTTTTAGCCTGTATGCTATTTTCAAATGTTTGCAGAGCCGCTAACTACTCATCCCCCACCACACCGAGATCCATTGCAAATTGCATCTATTATCACTATTAATTGTGACGAACATATTTTCTTGTAAAGCTTTTAATTTTTTAATGGATCCATATTTTCTTGTAACGTTAGTTGATACAGAGATAAAAATGTAAACAAAAAAAGCAATTCAGAAACACTCTAATCTTTTTATTCCAATCAATATTCAACCACTTGGTCAAAAATTCCAAGAGTTCAACAACAATACTATAACTACATGAATGAAATAAGAGAGTTTTCATCTTTACCTCGATAAAACATGATATTTACTAATAATAAAAAATGATCTATACTAACAGCCAAACATACAAAAATAAAATATGAATTGGTATAAGTTAACCACCGAAAGCTTAAATGGAAGATAAAGATAAATGAATGGATAAAATTATACCTACTGTTCCAAGTTCCAACTTTGGTTTTCCTGGTGCTGAGAAACCAACTTGATCCAAGAAGAATCCAACAGCATACTTGTAGAACGGATAATACTCATCACAATAAACAGCTAAAAGCCTAGTTATTCACATATGCACAATTGCCTCATCAAATATAAGAAATCTATACATGTAGAACAAATTTTAGTGTTGGCAAAAGAGGTTTGTTAGACCTTTTAATACGGTTCTTCTCCTCATCGCTTTCTAGTATATATAAGCAATGTATATGTTTCATCTCGTGTATTAAACATGATAGAAGCGATGGCATCCAACTATGTGATTTAAAGTGTCAATATATCTATCCACAAACAAAATAATGTAAATAATATTAGTTCAAATTTTACAAATATATGAATATGACCTGAGAATCAAAAGAAAGCAAATAATAAACAATGAGCTTGTGGGATTGATTAGGGAAAAAGAGGAAGTAAATAAAAATTATATCGTTAAATTTAAAGAAAACTTCGTGACAGGCTACTCTAATGTAATTATAGTAAATTAATGTTAATTATTGTAAGTTCTATATAAACATAGAACAGTTTAGAAAGAGTAAAATATAAAAACTAAAGAAATCTTTTTATGAAAAGGCCAGCACTAATAAAGCGATAATAGTTTTGGAAAGGGTTTACCAGCCAAAATCAGCCGTAGATTTCTACCATTGTGTAAATTACAAAAGAAAACATCAAATCTGCCATGAGAATCATGAAAATCTGTACCTATATAGATCAAATATAAAATTATTTTCAAATATAATCTTGAAATCTTCAAGATTTGCATCATATTTCACCTTCTTTAGCAAGTTGTCATGTGTGTCATTTGACAACAATATTGTAGGAGCTTGTGACTGCATTCTCGAATTGACTACTATATTAGGATCCTAGTATTATAGATTGTTGCTACTTAAAAAGACTAACTTCAATCAATATTGCACAATTCTTCATTCATGTACTAAATCTTCTTTTCCGGCAATTATTTTCTTCATGATTTCCTGCCCATAGAAACAACACACAATAGATTATTAATGGATTTTTTACACATATATACAAGCATACACCCCTATTTACAAAAAAAAAATAGCAATATTATTCAAATTACAATACATAGCATTATTTTTATAACACATTTTTACAATAATCAATACACCCACTCTTCTAAAAATCCTAAAATACTTTCTCCACATCTCCCAAACTAAATCAGCCACTACCCACTCTCAGATCCAAACATACAACTCCACCACAACAACCACTGATCCAACACAGAAACAGAGCCACCACCACCGCCGAAATATCCACTGGTAAAACACCCATCTCCGGAGACCCCCGCTCCTTGTTTCTCTCTTGTTCTCTTTGATTTCCTAATGCGATTGAAAAAAAGAATGGGGGAGTGGTAGAGACACCACTGTCGCTCCTCCCTTCTCCGCTGTCAGTCTGCTTCTGTCGTTTCTGCCTCGCCGGAAAAATGCCGAGTTCCGGCGTACTTGTTTTGTTCCTTGGTCCCTCGCTGCTAATGTTGTTTGCCCTTTGGAGACCATTTGTAAAGTTGTTAAACTTTTTTTTTTGTACGCTTATCTGATGAGTAAATATTGTATGAAATCTAACAACTCTGAAATATTTTGAAAACTTGTAGTGATTTTAAGTTAGTAAATTTTGTCAGTCATCTTTTGTTCAATGCTGGCTATAGTCAGTTCATATAGTAGGTGAGGAGGTCATGTACCAAGTCCCTCTTCTCTGTGAATTCACAACATTGTTCAATGAACTTGCTCAACACTATTCAATGAACAACACTGGCTATTGATGCAATTGTTTCTCTATTTCTATGTTGATTTTCTTTTATCAATATATTTCGTTTATTATTTCTGGGTTTGATATCGTATTGTTTTTGCCATTTGATTATGCAATTCTTCTGTCTGTTCACTGAAACATAGTTGAAACAATATGAAACAGCTATTGAAACAGCCTGATACAGTCTGTAACAGTGTTGAAACAGTATCATACAATCTAAAACATCGTTGCAATGATGTGAACAACAGTTGAAACTGTCTGATACATTCAAGAAAATAGTTTGATATGGTGTAAAACAACCTGAAACGGTACTGAAACAATTTGAAATAGTGTTGAAACAGCGTAGATACAGAGTGATACAGTTTGATACGAAGCAAAAGTGCAGATACAATGCTGAAACAGTCTAAAACAATTAGTGAAAAAGTCTGAAACAAAATGTAAAAATAACGTGAAACAACGCAAAAAAGGGTGAAATAGTTTTGAAACAGTGAGAAACGACGCACAAACGGGATGAAACAAATGCTAAAATAGTCTAGAAACAACGCTGAAATGACGTAGATACAGTGAGATAAGTTTGATACTGAGCAAAAATAGTGCAGATACAGTGTTAAAATAGTCTGAAACAGTGCTAAAACAGTCTGAAACAACTAGTGAAAAAGTTCGAAATAAAATATAAAAAATACTGTGAAAAAACGCAAAAAGGTGAAATAATTAGAAACAGTGAGAATCAGCGTACAAACGGGATGAAACAATGCAGAAACAATCTAGAAACAACTAGATACAGTCTAGAAATAATTAGATACGGTGCATAACAATGCAGATACAGTGAGATATGGAAAAATACAACGAGATACGAGGTGGTTGGTAGTTCAAAAATATCGAGATACAACGAGATACAGTATGGATGAGGTGAGGAAAAGTAAAATAGGGAAAAATTGGAGGAGTAAAAGTGAAATTGGAGGAAATGATGGGAGGAAAAGTAAAACTGGGGGGAAATGGGAGGAGCAAAAGTGATATTAGGGGAAATAGGAGGAAGAATGTAAGAGTTTGCTATGTATGGGAAAATATTACTATTTTTTTTTTATATTTTGTAATTAACTTTTCGTTTCCTCTATAATAGGTAATTTTGCTAAAATATTTCTATATTTTGTAAATAACTTCTAAAACTTGTACTTTTATATAAAATATCCATTAGTAATTAAATCAAACTAATTGTTCATTATTTTTCATGCACAAATACGGTTCCAAGAAAGAAAAAAGAAAAAGTTTAAAAATTTATGGTGATACATCGCTTTCGCCATATTCCAATAGGTATGGGTCCAAAGAACACACACATATAGATCAATTATTCCCTCATAAGAAAAATGTAAAAATACATATAGAAATAATGCAGAAAAGATTATATAATACCTTTGTATTGAGAAAAAATTCAAGTCGCACAACTCAAACCTCAAATTCCATTGATATAAAGAATTCAAACTTTGATGATTCAATCTGTAGAAAAGAAAAATTAGCGAGAGAGAAAACTAAATCTATGTATTGTTTCACCGCAACTATGAGAAGTTTTTTTTTCTTTTTTGCCAAAAATGTTGAAGGTTAGTTCACGTATCACAAAGCAAAGAGAAGTTATCATCCACAGAAAACTGTTTCATGCTACTACTGTTTAACACGATCTCCTTGGGATCCGGATTGGCTCCAGTATTGTTGGTAGCAGTAAAGGATAGCTTGCTTGACACGTGTCCATTTTGCAAATGAAAGGCTGTATAAAGGTTTTAATTCACAACTCTATTTTTTTATTATATTAACTTCATTAAATGTAATAATTAAAAGGCAAGAAAGTGCCAAAGTTGCGCGCGTTCCATGTGAAGTATTACCCCCCACCCTGCCAAAATTACCCGCTGAAGTACAAACTTCCTTTGACTTCGCCAAAAGCTGCAAAGTAAGGTTTCTCTCATTTTTTTTATTCAATTATTATGTAGTAGAAGTAAGTAGAGTGATGTACTAATTATTGATGAAACCCAGTGCAGTTCCACCACCAACAAAATGAAAACATATACCAGCTTAGGTTTTTGTTTAACATGTAGCTATAATTTGCTTAACTTTTTACCAAATTAATCTTTATCTTGTGATATCAACACAAGTTTAATTAAAAAAATACGTATTTATAAGTTAAAGTGTAAATTTGAACCACCAGGATATCTGACGCATTAACTCACCCAAAAAGTAACATTGTCAATAATGAATATTAACGTAATGCAACAATTAAAGAAATAATCATTGTTGATGATAGGATTAACAAAGATTATAATATTCTTGAAAGAATGTATCACAATATATGTTTCAATGACAAAAGTATAGTTCGAAAACTAAAAAACTAACATAGATCATAAGATTATTGTTTTGAAAGGTCTGTTGTTCTTGGGTCACTGAATAGTTTGCCAGTTAAATATAAAAAAATCAATAAAATAATAAAATCTAATCTATCATAAAAAATTAGAAAAAAAATATTACTTACCTGGACATTAGGATGAGAACTAGAATTGTCAAAATATTGAAAAGTATGAAAACCCAAAAGTCCATGTAAACACACCAAAAAAGGACAGTGAAAAAATTTTAAATGACAAAATTTTTCTTTACATTAATGAAATGCCTTGATATTACCATCATCATTCGGGTAAAACTAGAATATGCCATGGAAAGAGAAGATAACTCGGAATGTTGGGATGATGGTGTACAAGCTATATTTTGAGTGGCACTTATATAAAAATTATAGATAATATTTCTATTTGGAATGGAATTCTGCCAATATAAATATAGGAATAAATAAAAAAAAATAATTAGATAAGCGATTATCGATTGTTCTATTGAATCGAAAACTCAAATAATATATACCTGATTAAAATGACTTACATTGCCAAGTCTGCTGCTATCATATATCTGTGATGGATTATCTTGGTTAATAGAGCTCGATTTTCCAGAAGCTATCTTGCGCTTCGGATTTACCTCAAGAGAATTTTAATTCTTTTTTTTTTCTACGCCCCAATCCATCTTTTTTTCTTTTTAAACATTTGGCTCGTTTCAGAACTTCTTTGGTAATATATTCTCCTATTGTGTTTCTTATCAGACTACCACCAACAGCAGTTGTAACGTCCACAATTTATTTCATTTTTGAACTTAGAACATTTGCATATGACACCGCTAGCTTAAAACCTTCATCTGTTTCAGAAGCTTTTGCTGCGATTCGAACAAATATAGGACAAAGGACTTTATAACGGTTTATTCTAATTAACTTGTTCCTATGTCTTGCCCATCACTTTCCCTTATGCTACATCCTTTGCATTTTTCATCCACCTTTTCAAAATATACCTTGATGGAATTCTCGTAACTCCTATTATCACATCAAGAATTCTTATTGTATGACAATAAAGTATACCCATTGACTCAAACTTCATGCAAGAACAAGAAATCATATCACTTATCTCTCCCACCTTGATGGTATGCTCCCGACTAAACCCATGCTTGCTAACCTTGTACAAGATAAAGGAATTGTCTCTTTCTTGATCATTCACTCTAACTAACAAAAACTCATATCTTCATCTTGAAATTTTACAAAAATATTTGGTGTATATACCTCTCGGGCATGAGCCAAAATAGTACCTCAACTTTTAGTACCGGTAACAGTTGTAATGCATCAGAAGTGTCTTGTAATTCATTATATATTTTATCCTCAATAGCACGATCATAATGCTTGAAAAATCACCACATTATAGTCTGACTGCAAGTAATCCTTTAAATCACCATTCAAACTTTCGCTCAATTGGGTGTTGTTCATACCACCTGAAAACATTTGCTTTCTATATGCTGCAAATAATTTTTCACTCGATGCATATATTCCTTGTAACCATTCATTTTCACGAAGACCATATTTATCAAGCATATTATTCCATGAATTAATAAATTCTTCTTCATCCTCATATTCATAAATGCATTTTCTAAAATCACCACGGGAAGAGGCATACCTTTTGTATACTTGATTAAGATGCTTAGTTGCATTTTGCTCCATATGCCAAACACACAGTTTATGATGAACCTCGGGCATGACAATGGAAATGGCCTTACTCATAGCAGCATCTTTATCTGTAAAAATTGTACACGGTCTTTTTCCCAACATCGCTCTAAGAAATGTTTCGAACAACCATTGAAAGGATTCAGAAGTCTCATCATACATTAATGCATCTCCGAAAATTATAATTTTTCAATGATTATTCAATCCCACAAAGCTAGCTAGAGATCTATACTCTCTATTCGTCCGATAAGTGGTATCAAACGAGAGTATATCCCCAAAAATTTTATAGTCCATTATCATCTTCGAATCAGTCCAAAAAATATTGGTAATCATATCATCAACATCAAACTGCACCGCAAAAATGAATGATGGATCTTCCGTTCTCTTCTTCTCGAAATACTCTAACAGTGCCCCTAAATGACAAAAAAAAAAATTAATATGACAACAAAATAACAAGGGATTACACAAAAACAAATGGAACAAATAAAAGACGACAACAAGCAAATCATGCAGCGGAAGGAAATTCTACAACTTATAAATAACGGCGCGACTTTAATAACTATTTTCATGTATAAAGGATCCTTAACCATTAACTTTGAGCTCAATTATAAACACCTAACCTTCTTCCTTCCACAACTATGATAGGAAAACTATGACTCCTCTATAATTCCATTAGTAAGGCTAGCTCCTATACAAAGATGTGTATTCATAATTCTATTAGCACTTCTTTCAAGTGACCCAGATTCAATGTCTTCATTTAAATTTCAATATTAATTTACAAATTGACCCAGAAAGTTGCATAAGACTTACATTAAAGCAAATACCATGAAAGCTCTTAAAAACTATTTTTCAGTTTATTACATGCAAGAAACAAGAAAAAAAATATCATCTTTTAAACTCCTAAAATTAAATTTTAATATAACTAAGAAATTATAGCATACTTATAAGAAAACGTATTACCTGCTTCTCCTTCTTTCATAGCTTTTTCTCGTTTGGTTCGAAGATCATTTTTCTGATCCTGCTTAGTGTAACCCAAATTTTCTCGACCACCTGCTTCAAGACTCATAAAATCAAAAGTAGCTTTTTATAGCAATCCAGCATCTTCTGCCAGATCAATTGCATCAGCATGAACTTGATTTATCTTTTTGTGTGACGGTAACATGTGCACCATCGACAGTGGAATGAGAGGATGATTATGTTCCACGTCAACCTTAGTAATACGATACTTTCCAGAAGGTTGATGCGTAATGACTATGTGAGGTTGACAACCACTTCTTATTTGTTTTCGTGGATTTTTAACATATGTTCTTCTTTTATCATATTCATTAAAACCTTCTTTAAAGCAAGTCATCTTTCTCGATGTCATATAACCAAATTTATTATTCGTGTTAGCATACTCTTTGAGAGTACTGAACCCAATCCTTCTTGCATATTCATTATAAAAGTTAATTGCATCATCATCACAGTCAAATTCTAGTCCAAGTTTGGACTCAAGATCAATGTGCACCTGAGACTTATTTTGTAGAACTTTGTTGTGTGCAGTATTAAACATGTTTTCCTCAACATTATCCATCAAACTACAAAGAATAACAAATAAATAAAAAGTAGTACTGCAAGCAACATAATACTAAACACATAAAGAAAATAAAAGTTAAACATAAAATCATATGAACAAAGTGTGCTTATTTATATGAAAAATTCTTTTTGGGTAAATACTAGAGTGTGCTTCAATAAAGAATTACTAATAAATTGAAGATTTAGTTTTTCCTTTTGATCGAAGGGGAAGTTTGTTGTTTCTTGGATTATGGGCTGCCTTTGATTTGATAAGTAATATAATAAATTAATATGAAAGAAAAAATAATAACCTGGCAATGTTCTTTTGCTTTTAGCAATGACACTTTATTGACTTTTTTGAGTATATAGCTTAATGACGTGATTTAGGAAGTCAATAGTTAAGTAGGTTAAACTTTGGCAGACTAGGGTACCTTCAGCAGGTAATTTTGGTGGGATGGGGGGTAATACTTCACATGATAACGCGTGCAATTTTTGCACTTTCTTGTCTTTTAATTGTTACATTTAATAAAGTTAATATAATTAAAAAAATAGAATTGTGAATTACAGTCTTCATACAGCCTTTAATTTGCAAAATAGACACGTGTCAAGCAGCTATCCTTTACTACTATTTACTGCAGCCAACAATACTGGAGACAATCCAAATCCTTTGACCGTGGGTAGTGGGTCCATAATGAGTGACTTCTTTTAGCTAATGATAAAGTACCAAAAAAAAATTAATAATAATAATAATAACAATAATAATAATAATAATAATGTATAGTTATCTCAATTCAAACACCTACTTAAATGACAGCAGGGTCACGTAGTTATCTCATTTTGAAATATCAAAATGAAAACAGAACCCTTCGTACTGCAATTTACGTTTATTGATATATATTAAATTTTGAAACCAACTAACGGTTTAAATTAGAACCCTTCATACTGCAATTTACGTTTATTGATATATATTAAATTTTAAAACTAACGGTTTAAATTAAAAAACAAACAACTATTTTTTCCTAACCACTTTTCTAACTACTGCCTTGCTTTTAATATATAATAGATAATAGATACTAGAATAGTACATGCGCATCCCACTATACATATCGATATACATAGAGATTCACCGACTACATTTCAGCCATCCAGCGATCCAGATCTATTTGAAAATTGCTAGAATTTTTTGAGGAACGTATCGAGAGAGAATTGGATTTGGTTAGACAATGTGTGGTTGGTAAACAAGGATCGGTTTTTTGATTTGGGCATTTGAGAACCAAATTTGCTTGCAATATCTTTGATTCTTTCATCGACCGTGACTCGCATATCAAGTGCATCATTGGCATTCTTGGCTCTCCTGTCCTCTTGGCAATAAGATAAGAACAGCAGCCACTTCATCTTGAACGCGGTCGATATCATCAGAAAGTAAACGCAACAAAAAGAATAAATATATAATGAATTGATACGACCCGAATTTTTGGCTAGACCCTGCGGGTACCCGACATCCTCCCCTAGACCCGTCGGACGAACCCTTAATAACTGAATTAGGAATGTGAATATAAATCCAACTCATAAATAAGAATAAGACTTAGGGAAAAAAAAAAAAAAAAGACATACTGATACCTCTAAGCTGTACAAAAGAAATTACAGCTAACTACCCAACATACTAGGTTTAGAGCTATCCCGACTAGACATCTAAGAGCACGAAAGAAGACATATACCTCCTGAAGGGAGCAAAATAATACTGAAATAATAAACATGAAACTGTGGCCATCCTGAATAAAAGCTGGCTCACCCTGACAGCTGAAGTCGTCTTCGCTCCTTTACAACGTGGCGAACTCAATCCTGGAGCAAACCTGCCGAAACGAAATAGAAAGACAAGGACAAACAACAAACAAGGGTGAGTCAAAATGACTCAATAAGTGGCGCAGACTAGCCACCTCAAAGAATAGGATAGCAAGCCAGGGAGAAGAAAAACAGATAAATAAAATTCTTCTTATTTAAATTATAAAAAGGCAGAGCCAGATAATAACTGGAAACACGTACGGAATCATAAACTCATAAACAACCAGGGACATAAGATAGACAGTACGTATAGATTTTTAAGTATCCCGAACATAATACTGTCACGGTGTGCAACCCGATCCACATGTTCATACTGTCGCGGCGTGCGACCCGATCCATATAATCATACTGTCGCAGCGTGCAACCCGATCCATATATTCATATTGTTGCGGCGTGCACAACCCAATAAATACAATAGCCAGTATGCCAGGCAATGAGATGTGATGAATACGGTACGATGCAGTGCAGTCACATATGCCTGATACCTATCTCCTGAGCGGGACTCTTATTGTCTACCAGGAGATATATGCAATAATGACCCTTCACCAGCTCGGAACTCTCATCGATTATCGGGAAGTATATGCAATGATGACCCTTCACCGGCTAAGGACTCTCATCGATTACCGGGATGTATATGCAATGATGACCCTTCACCGGTGCGGGACTCTCATCGCCAACTGGGAAGTATATGCAATGCTCGAAACCAGAGTGCAATGCTCATATGCTCAATGCAATACGAACAACAGGGCATAACATATAATATATAATGTAAATTCGAAGCTAAGGTGTAATGAGTACGTCTATCGGCAGCTACACATGTAAGGAACACGTGGTAGAATATCCACAAGGCCAAGGGCCTCCAAAGAAATGGATACAAATACTTGCCTTATTTCGAAGTGCCACTCATTAAAACTTCCATTTTCAGGGTCCACAAGGCCAAGGGCCTCCAAACTATTAATTGAACTTATTAAAACGATGTCTAATATCCAATTTTTTACCGTTAAAATATATTCAAACATACATAATAAACTAAAATAATGAATTAACATCCTTACGTGAATGCCTCGTCGTGAAAATTCTATCTTTTTCCTGCTCTTTTCTTATTTTCTGGTATTTTTTCTTTCTCCGTGTTCTCCTTCGTTTTCTGTTTTTGTTCCTGTTTCTGTTCTCGTGTATCTTGTTATATATATAGGTGGGAATTCCACCGCCTAACTCTTTTATTTTTGTTTCCTTTTTCTTTTCTCTTTTCTTTTATAATTTCTTTTCTTTTCGCGACGAAAATTACAATAGAACCCTGCGAAATTCGAAATGATCCCAAATTTTTCAAGCAAGTCATACAAAATATATGTAACACACTTGTTAAGGCGGATCTCAAATCGAACTCCCGAAACTAAATATGCAAACTAAATAGAAAAAGGTCAAATTATTTAACTTTCAACATTTTAGCGGAAAATAGCCGAACAACCTCGAAATTCACTTTCGAAAAATCACAAAAGTCACAAATAATCATACGAACCTAACGGCGCTTTCGAATTTCGAATCGGAACTCATTCGCCAAAACCGAGCTCGAAAATCTCTTTTTAATATTTATCGACAATAAAAACTGAAACCTTCTTCCGATTCCTACCAAACAAGGTCTGATTTAGCTCAAATTATACAGATAAGTCCCAATGGACCTTACGAATATTCTAAAATTATCGGCACGTAAATCGGAGTCCTATCTCCCGAAACGACTGATCGAGGTCGTTTCATTCTCCTCCACTTAGACTCTGGTTCATCCTCGAACGAGCCTAAGTCTAAAGCAAGATTTACGCAGATAACAAGAGAGCTTGTACGACCTTCATAAACTATTCCACGGACATTGTCTCATGGTTATAGAATTAGAGTTATAACGTACATCAAACTCTTGGAATAAAACATATCTGGATAATATCATCACAGCATTGCCCATCTTATTCTGACTAAGCTGACCTTTTCTCGATCATGAGAGAAGAGTTCTACACTTTCGCAATGAAGATACATGGGACTCTGGATAGATTAACATGATTCCGCCAATGAATCACCTCGCCTATATACTTTTTGATACAGAACAGGTCGATGAAACTAAGAACTAGCTTACGCTTCAGCAATGCCTTAGAGATTTAATATTAGCATTCTGTACTGGAGGAAGACTCCTCCACTTAGAGTATAAGTTCATACAACTAATTTGAATAGGAATAATCATCCTCGTACAACCTGCTGGATTAAAAAAGAATTAGCTAAAACATAATGCGGCTCAGATCTGAGCTACCAAAATACCCTCTCGAGTTGCCAAACAGCTGCAACTCTCGAGTTCACAACTCCATACCTTTGGCATACGCACCACCGCCTGATGGATCAAATCATAGGTCAAATGATGCCCCTCATTACCCATAGTAGCCTTGAAAAACAACAATGTGCTTACCCGGCTACCTTGACACGCACTCTGGCTCAACACAGGGAACATCACAAGAGGCTACTGACCGCCTAAGCTCATTAGTGCCGGACAAAGAAGAGATGGCAACGAACTGAGGATAGAAATAATTAGAGCTTCAGAAAGCTCTTCTTCTTATTTACTTGGCTACCTGAGCTAGACTGCTTACGAGTCAGGCTAACCAAAGAATCGCAGTTGAAGAGATAGACATTAAATAAGCTTTATGGAACAACATCTATGTCAATTTAACCTTCCACTAAGAAGGAAACTCCAACCATTTATCAAAAAAATTCCTTTTATAACTGAGACAAGGTCATAAAATAACATGACTCTACTAGTATCTTGAATCAAGAGGAGAGGCGTAGATCGAATATTACTTACTAATTAGTTTACACCGGAAGAAACAATGACACTTTCTGATAGTGACGAATAAGAATCTCATCATCCTATCAATACTGAATTCCAATGAGAGATAGACTAACTTGACATAATAAGAGAAAGTGGTACAATAGGATGCCAAGAAGACAATACAGACACTCTCTCTCAAATTACTCACATTTAAACCAGATCAACTAGGAGGATCTCTAAAATACTAGGAATAAATCATACAAGAAGCTCATCCTCTACCGCAACAGATTCTTAATAGAAACGACATCCAAGGAAACCATCGAAACATGATAAGACACAACATTTTCAGATCGATCGGCAGAATCAAATCTTACTCACATATATAGGAAGAAGAAATACTTGGGTCTACTGCATCGGATGCCTCAGCATCCTGCAAGACTGGCAGTTCATAGAACTGCCTCTGTACCTGAGCTGAGCCACTACACTGATAATTACCTTCTGAATAATAACTGCCACCACGCTCTCGACCTTTACTGGATCGTGGCATTTTTCTGGCTGATTGAGATCTAAATGAAATCCCTGCGACTAAGCAAGTGCCTGAGGGCAAGAAGAAGGACGATTGTCTACTTGCTGGAGTAAGGGAAAACTCCCCAAAGGATAACCAAATTCACGACAATGATAACACCTTTTCGCTGAAAAAGAAAGCTAGACAGATTGTTGATAGCTAAAGAGAAAACTGAGTCCAATCTTGACAGACTACTGGCGCACTATGAGAATCATGCGCCACAGACTAAGATAACCTGGCAAGTGACCTCCAAAAATAATCAGAACTCTTACCTCCAAAGGAGGTATGATGCCCACCAGGGCCGTAGGATCTCTTGCTCTCCCGCTCTGACTCGTCCTGCACTAACTTTAGGTATGCCTTATATCTCCGAGTAATATCAACAATGACATCAAATGAAGTTCTGACCTCAATCTCTCGAGCCATCTGAGACCTCAAGGAAGAAGAAAGGTCATCAATAAATCTTTGAACATTCTCGGAATGTTCATGGACTAGTTCTAGTGCATATCCAGCCATCCTAAATATTTTAATCTCATATTCTAAAATCCGACAAGCTACCCTATCCAATTCAATCAAATTGGCGACTCTTTTCATCTCGCTCGTTGTGTGAACGGAACTTTTCCACGAATCTAGAAGAAAATCGAACCAAGTCAGCTTAGGAAAGCCTTGCCTAGCTGATAAAATAGCGGTCCACCAATCTAAGGCTGGACCCTGAAACTTGAAAGCAGAATAATCAATGCCATACCGCTCGATATGATCAAGAGCCTGAATGATACACTGACATCATTTTATTTTAAAAAACTTACACAGGGATTATTTGATGCATGGCCTAAGAACATCAGAAGGTTCAATTGGGTAGAATAATGCAGCCTCTTCAGACACTCGGACCAAGCCATTACTCGGGCTAGCTAACCAGCCAAAATAACTAGAGGCACAACACATGCTGCTTTCGGAACATAATTTACTAGGGCAACATTAGGGACTGAAACATGAGCTCCCTGAAATCGAACGCCTCCATCTGCGACAACCTGATAAGCTACCTACTGAATAATAGGTTCTTACGGTATTTGCGTCGCCAAGATTCTCGTAAAATCATCGTAGAGAGCCAAGGAAACCACAAGGCCCTGCTCCCTTGCCCATCGCGAGCTCGTACAGCTTGGGCCTGCGCAACCAGATCGTCAGCACGATCCACAACTCTCGGGGCTTGAGTAGCTCTAGCCGCAGGCTACACTACTTCGTCATGAACTCCTACCCTTATCTGATTTGTCATACGAGGGTTTACAATTACCACAAAGGAATTTACGAAAATACTTTTGCACCCTAGACCGACGCACGATCAGAAAAGAAGAAAGTGGAACTTCCTAAATGCCATCATAGCCTCTCGTAGATAAGTACGGACGTCTATGTACCCATCAGCGAGACTCTACTAGACACTGTCTTAGTCTGGATAGACTCTAAATCGGGCACTGATACCAACATACACGACCCCAAAATATTTGGCTAGGCCGTGCGGGCACCCGACATCCTCCCCTAGACCCGTCAGGCAAACCCTTAACAACGGAATTAGGAAAATAAATATAAATCCAACTCATAAATAAGAAAAAGACTTAGAAAAAGTACAGACATACTGATACCTCTAAACTGTACAAAAGAAATTACAGCTAACTACCCAACATACTAGGTTTAGAGCTATCCCGTTTAGACATATAAGAGTACGAGAGAAGACAAATACCTCCTGAAGGGAGCAAAATAATACTGAAATAATAAATATGAAATTGTGGCCATCCTGAATAAAAGCTGGCTCACCCTGACATCAAAAGCCGTCTTCGCTCCTTCATAACGTGGCGAACTCAATTCTAGAGCGAATCTGCCGAAACGAAATAGATAGACAAGGACAAACAACAAACAACGGTGAGTCAAAAGGACTCAATAAGTGGGGCAGACTAGCCACCTCAAAGAATATGATAGCTAGCCAGGGAGAAGAAAAACAGATAAACTAAATTCCTCTTATTTAGATTATAAAAAGGTAGAGCCAGATAATAACTAGAAACACGTATGGGATCATAAACTCATAAACAACCAGGGACATAAGATAGACAGAACATATAGGTTTTTAAGTATCCCGAACATAATACTATCACGGTGTGCAACCCGATCTACATGTTCATACTGTCGCGGCGTGCGACCCGATCCATATATTCATACTGTCGTAGCGTGCAACCCGATCCATATATTCATATTGTTGCGGCATGCAACCCGATCCATATATTCATACCGTTGCGGCGTGCAACCCGATCCATATATTTATACTGTTGCGGCGTGCAACTCGATCCATATATTTATACTGTTACGACATGCAACCCAGGATACAAGCAAGAAATATATAGGCAAACTGAGATATGTCCACAATATGGTTTACATACCGCATACATAAAACAAAACCCAATACACACAATAGTCAGTATACGGTGCAATGAGATGGGATGAATGCGGTACGACGCAATGCAGTCACATATGCCTGATACCTATCTCCGGCGCGGGACTCTCATCGTCTACCAGGAGATATATGCAATAATGACCCTTCACCGGCTCGGGACTCTCATCGATTACCGGGAAGTATATGCAATGGTGACCCTTCACCGGCTCGGGACCCTCATCGATTACCGGGAAGTATATGCAATGATGACCCTTCACCGTCTCGGGACTCTCATCGATTACCGGGAAGTATATGCAATGATGACCCTTCACCGGCTCGGGACTCTCATCGGTTACCGGGAAGTATATGCAATGATGACTCTTCACGGGTACGGGACTCTCATCACCAACCGGGAAGTATATGCAATAATGACCCTTCACCGGTGCGGGACTCTCATCGCCAACCGGAAAGTATATGCAACGCTCAAAACCAGAGTGCACTGCTCCTATGCTCAATGAAATACCAAAGACAGGGCATAACATATAATATACAATGTGAATTCGAAGCTAAGGCGTAATGAGTACGCCTATCGGCAGCTACACACGTAAAGAACACGTGGTAGAATATCCACAAGGCCAAGAGCCTCCAAAGAAATGGATACAAACACTTACCTTATTTCAAACTGCCACTCCACACCCGCTTTATCCTTTTGATTCACTGCCCAAATGATCCTGCCTATTCAATAAGCAGAAAATATATCAAATTAGGTTAAGGGCTTCATCCCCTATATCTTAGGGCACTACGCAATATGCAGGTCAGGCCTATGTACAGGGTTCAAAGTCACATAACCAAACCCTAAATAAATTACATTTATGGATTACCCATAACTTCCTGAGCACGAATATATAATCAATTCCATTATCAGAGTCCAATTAACCTTTTAAACTATTAATTGAACTTATTAAAACAATATCTAATATCTCAATTTTTACCGTTAAAATATATTCAAACACACATAATAAACTAAAATAATAAATTAACATCCTTACCTGAATGCCTCGGGATGAAAATTCTATCTTTTTTCGGCTCTTTTCTCATTTTTTTGTATTCTCCATGTTCTCCTTCGTTTTATGTTTTGTTCTTGTTTTTCGTTCTCATGTTTCTTTTCTCATGTATCTTGTTTTATATATAGGTGGGAATGCCACCGCCTAAATCTTTTATTTTTGTTTCCTTTTTCTCGTCTCTTTTCTTTTATAATTTCTTTTCTTTTCACGACGAAAATTAAAATAGAACTCTGCGAAATTCGAAATAATCTCAAATTTTTCAAGCAAGTTATAAAAAATATATGTGACATACTTTCTAAGGCGGATCTCAAATCGGACACCCGAAACTCAATATGCAAATTAAATAGAAAAAGGTCAAATTATTTAACTTTCGGCATTTTAACGGAAACTAGCCGAAACCTCGAAATTCACTTTCGAAAAATCACAAAAGTCAAAACTAATCATACGAACCTAACGGCGTTTTCGGATTCCGAATCGGAGCTCATTCGCCAAAATCGAGCTCGAAAATCTCTTTTTAATATTTGTCGACAATAAAAACTGAAACCTTCTTCCGATGCCTATCTAACAAGGTCTGATTTAGCTCAAATTTTACAGATAAGTCCCTATGGACCTTACGAAGATTTTAAAATTATCGGCATGCAAAATCGGAGTCCTATCTCCCGAAACGACTGACCGAGGTCGTTTCATGAATACAGGGTACAAAGCAAGTTTAAAAAAAGTAAATAACAAGCAGTGAATTAAGTAGTACAACATGACCTTCAATGCCGATGATTCCTTGAAATTTTTGAGAACTTCATATGCAGTCATCCTAGGCAAAAAATAGTCTATCATATTTTCCTTCAAACAATTAAATATCAAATAGCATGAGGGTAAACAATCACTAAGAATGACACAAAACACAAAACTCCCCCTGAATAATTGGTTTCTAAATAATCACTAAGACGATGTTGTGTAACAAAAGAAAAAAAAATTCATCCTCTTCCGTGCGTGGCCAAAATATCATTGAAAGAAACTTTAGTACTCAATCCGACATGTCTTGGATCACAATCTAATTTGTTTCTAGATATTGCTAACGACAGGAATACACATAACATTAAAACCAACCTATACAACTCAATAAATTAGTTGCCTTAACGAAATGAAAGGCTGCCGACATGTTGACAAAGTTACTGTAGTAGAACGAACTTGACTCAGAAGCTATTCCATGGCCAGAGGAATTGAGATGGCCAGCAGAAATAACAATAGGAACCGAGGTGTGGAGGTATAAATAGTAACACTTGCTGCTTGTGTTCATCACATCTGGAGAAAGGATTGGTGGACTATCTATTCTCTGTTGGTGTCATGGATTAGGAATTCCATTGAGTCTACCCTTAGGACCACCATATCACATATGGAGGTTGCTTGGATTTGTGGGAGAGCATCCGAGAGCGTTTCTTAGTGGAAAACAGACCTCGGATTCAGGAATTGAAGGCTGCTCTGGCCGGCTGTAAGCAAAAGGGATTAACCATTGCTGCTTACTATGGGAAATTGGCTAAGCTGTGGGAAGAATATGGAAACTATGAAAAGTTTCCAACGTGTTCGTGTGGAAATTGCTCGTGTAATCTCACAGACCGTAGCATTGGAATAAGAAGAAGAGAATGTGCGAGGCAGGGGGTGTTGAGAATGATGCTCAAACGACTCCGGACTAATGTTGCTCCCGGATACATTGAAAATGATGTGTTGGTGGAAGATTTAGGCCATGAAAAATGGACTAAGAAGGAAAGTGTTTTGTTGAGAGACTTGGTTACTAATACGGTCCAAAAGTTGAGTCACTGGGTATCTTCCCGCGTCCGAAAGTCTGATTGTTCATCCATTTCTCAACAACCCTTTGGTAAGCCTTATCCTCTAGCATATAATATCAATTGTGATAATTTTTCTTCGAAGCATGTGAGTTTTCATGCAACTATAATGTAAGGACATGAGCCTACCTCCTATTTGGAGGCGGTGAAAAATGCAAAGTGGAGAACGGCCATGGAACAAGAGTTGAAGGCATTGGAAGCGAAAAAGATGTGGGAGATTGTTCGCTTGCCCTAGAAAAGAAGACCCTTGGCTGCCGATGGGTATATAAGATCAAATATAACTCAGATGGAACTATTGAAAGGTACAAAGCACGACTGGTGATTTTTGGGAATCATCAAATCGAAGGAGTCAATTACACGGAAATATTTGCCCCGGTTTGAAAGATGGTGATTGTCCGAGTTTTTCTAGCCGTGGCTGCAGCTAAGAATTGGGAATTGCATCAGATAGATGTGCACAATGCATTTTTGCATGGTGATCTTCGTGAAGAATTATATATGAAATTGCCTCCGGGGCATCACATGAACGGGAAAGGAACTGTGTGTCGCCTCCAAAAATCTTTGTATAGTTTAAAACAAGCTCCCAATTGTTGGTTTGCAAAGTTGTCGGCTGCTCTTAATAAATATGGGTTACGACAATCGTATTCGGATTACTCATTATTTACGATGAAGAAGGGAAATGTGCGTTTGAATGTGCTTTTTTACCTAGATGATTTGATTATATCTGATAATGATTCGAGAGCAATTCAGATTTTCAAATTGTATCGCTCGAAATATTTTTATATGAAGGATTTAGGTACTTTGAAATATTTTTAGGGGGTAGAAGTGGCAACGGCTTCGAAAGGGATCTTCTTTTGTCAGAGGAAGTATGCTTTGGATATCATATCGGAAGAAAGATTGTTGGGGGAAAACCGGTTGGTACACTAATAGAGCAGAACCATCAATTGGCGCTTGCGACTGATCATTTTATCAAAGATCCCGAATGCTTTCGGAGACTGGTCGGAAGATTGATTCACTTGTATTTTACACGCCCGGATTTTTCCTCTAGTGTGCATGTGTCGTCACAGTTTATGCAGAGTCCCCGTGTTGAGCATATGGATGCAGCGTTTAGTATTGTTCGATATTTAAAAGGTTGTCCGGGACAACGCATCGTACTGAGTTCTGAGTGTGATCTACGATTGCACGGATGGTGTGACTCCGATTGGGCAGGTTGTCCGTTGACACGTCGATCATTGACTGGGTGGTATGTATCTTTAGGGGACTCACCGATATTGTGGCGAATAAAGAAGCAACAGATTGTGTCAAGGTATTCAGCGAAGGCAGAGTATCGGTCGATGGCAATGACCGTGTGTGAATTAAAGTGGTTAAAAGGGATATTATGGAACCTAGAGATCGAACAAAACTCTCTGATACATTTGAAGTGTGGCAGCCAAGCATCTTTACACATCGCTCAAAATTCTGTTTTTCACGAGCGCACTAAACACATCGAAGTCGACTGTCACTTTGTTTAGAATGAGATTATCGGAGGGACCATCCGTCCAAGCTATGTGCCTACGACCACACAACTGGCTGATATTTTCACGAAAGTACTGGGACGGGCACAGTTCGAGTATTTCCTTAACAAGTTGGGCATAAGAAATCCTCATGCTCCAACTTGAGGGAGTATTAGAATATATTAGGGGTTATTAGTGCAATTGTATAGGTAGGATAGGTTATTTATACATAATTAGAGTAAATTGTACATTTAGTTGGGCTAAGCCCATTAGGAGTACTTGGTGCCCAAGTTAGGGTTTTCTACTTTTCTTGTATAAATAGGGGACTCATTCATCAATAAGAGGCAAGAGTTTTTAGTTAAGTTTTTGTTTGGTGTGTCAAATTTTACATAGGCAAAAGTACAAAGTAATGACCGTGGAATACATGTAATTTTGTAGTTTAAAAGGCACGAACAGTTCGGATTTTAACCAACTTAAACCAACCATATTTCAATTTTAGCTAAAGTTAAACAAACTTAAACAAACCATGGGTGAATAATACAGTGATGGTGGTGTAGAGTATCTTTTCAGCAACTCGACCACGCTTCTATGCTTCTTCTACACTGATATTTTGAGCCATTTCTTGGTTGTTAGCAATTTTCAGATGTCCCTCTGAGCCTCTGACTACTGCTCCTACACAAAACTGGATCCTTAGCAAATTGCAGCTATCATCACTGCTAAATTTGACTAAAATATATTCTTGTAAACTAATATGCTTGGCTAAATGTTTACAACACATGAAACCTTTGAGCCTAAAATTAAGATGAACAAAAGATTTGTTAAAATCAGTACCAACATGATAGCATGTAATTAGTTCCAACATAGTAAAGTAAAATACAGATAAAACTATACAACATCTAAGTTAAATAACATTGTTTTTACAGAACTTAAATAGAAAAACATAAACACAGGAGAACTATCTAAACTAGGTAGATAGGTAAAACATCCAGTAACTATATTCAAATGGAAATGGTGAAGCATTCTTTATTTTTTTCTCCTTTTTAACGACACATTTCACCCTGTTGCTTGAGAGCTATGCGTTGATATCATCGTCAATCTCTACTATCGAGGATTTGTTGTCACATCTACTTCTCTTGGCAGGGTCTTTGTAGCGAAAATCATATTATTGTTGTCGCTCCAAACACGCACGCAAGTATACGCGGTCGATCAAGTAAAAAAGTGATAAGAAAATTTCGTTCCTACGAGGACTATTGATTAACTATTAACTAGACAAGCTCTAGTTCAAATATTGTTCAAGAGAGCTCAACCAAATTCCGAGTGTTTTAATTAAAACTAATTAACAGAAATTAAATGAAGAAAAAATTGAATGCAAGACAATTTCAAGAGTTTTATATATAAGTGAGAGGAAATATTCCAGGATTATGGGATATTCACCAATCAGTTGCACTCTTCCACTAATTGAATTAACTTTATTTATCTGGGTTGCTAATCACAGGATTGATTATACTCACAGGACTCTTTCGATACCCTTCTTGCCTATTCAAGCTAACTTAACACCTATATGTCTATGGAATTAGAGTTAACAAGAATGCATGTGCTTCTCCTTTATACTGACTAAGCGTGACTGTTAGGTATATTTCTATCATAACCGCGAAACCATTCCCCAATGCGCAAGTTCAGGAATACGCTCTATTTAATTCTATTGCAACCTATGGTTCCCACTTTCGAGTTCAACCTTAGGTTCATGGATAGTACTTAACAACTGGCCAGGAAATCAAGTAATTCAGAGCAGAATTAAATAAACAACTCAATTCGATAAATTTAATGGATTTCAATCAACTTCAGAGTACAACTTTCATGGTTAACCCATAACCTAGAATAATAGAGTCTAGCTACTCATAGGAATGGTGGCTTTCTCACAAAATAATCTAAAATTCATGAAACAATGAAGAGGAAAGAAGAATTACAACTCAATTGATGAATCTTGATTGTTCTAGCCTCTACTATGTTTCTTGCCTGCAAAAGTACGTAAAGAAGGTCTAATGATATGTTTACAAGGGTTTAAATATGGAATAATATGAGTAACTAGCACCCTATGCTAGTCCAAATTCTGGTAGGAAAGTTCCCAGTCGTACAACAGTCCATACAATGTAAGAATCCTTGTATGCTCAATTCTCAGGTCTCACAGCTTCTCATACAATGTACGCCTGTTGTAAGGTTCATACAATGAGCATACAAAACTCCTAGTCTGCTGATTTTTTACACTAGCATTCTTCATTTTTCTACTTTAATTTTTGACTTCGGACTTCTCCAAAATATGTAGCTATCTTGCTCCAAATTCCACCAATTCATGCCTAAGTCATTCAAACACACCAAGTTAAAATCATGTCACAAATGAGCATTGTTGGGCATGTATTGCTATGAAAACTATCTAAAAGTGTTAAATACTATTGCTAAAAATATAGAAAATATGCCCAACATCAATTGTCAGCCATAGAATCCTACATAAGCAAAATCCGAACGGGAAACAATTTATCTATATGAATCATTTAATAGAATAAGGTTTCATAAGGTCTATTTTCAGGTTAGTGTCATGCTCACAGTGATTTCTTTATCTCCATCCATGAGTGATTCATTGTTGAAGTCTGGAACGTATTAATATAAACAAAAAAAAATGTATGTAAGTATACACTATAAATTATAACGACTTGTATAACATAAATTACCATAGAAGTTCAATGGTAATTATAAAAACAAAAATGTGCAAGTTAGTGGAGGCTAGAAAAAATGAATAAATATGAAATTACAAACTTATATTTGTTAGAGATTTGTATGAGTTTTATATTTGAAGAGCAGATAAGATAGATACAAATAAGTGAGTGTCGAAGTTACTGCGAAGAAAGCATATTTGTTGAAGGTTTGTATTCATAGGTGAGTGACGAAGTTAGTATGAATTCTTTAGCTCCATTTCAACTGTTAGATTACTAAATAATATCATAAAGAACTAAGCATAAAAGAAATCATCCAAAAGTAAATAAAATAGTATGAGTGTTCAAGATTTTGGAACATAGAGTGGATGGACTTTCACGAGGAGATTCATCATACTTCTTCAGCACATCTTCTTAAACTTCATCTTTTCTGCTCACATTGCTGCTCTTTACCAGAACTATAAACATTACCTTCCTCTCAAAAGGTGCATCTATCTCCAACAGATTGTCAAACTGAGCAGTCTGGAATATAGTTTTAAATGAATGTGATGAAAACTACAAAAAAAAAATTAGGTGCAACAACTTACCTTTATGAACTCTTCCATTAATTTGTGTTCTAACTTCTCGATAAGCTTCGTCGCTTCAGTAGTCCAAAGTAACAATTAAATAGGACCTGACTTATCGACAGCTCGCACTTGGATTCTATACCTGAAAGAGATGATTGATTAAACATCACAAAGTTTTATGTTTATGGAAACATAGATTAGAATAAGACCTATGAGTAACTGAAGGATCCAGGCGGATCCATGCGGTCACATTTCTTTCATTTAAATTTATTCCCGATTTTGTCAACTTTCTTTGTGCTCTACTTGCATGCAGGATATGACCAACCAAACTCAAGATCTAAATGGATAAGTGTTGCCAAAATTCATAAGCTTTCTTCCTGGACAATAGAAATAGGAGTAAAAAAATTAAGTAATGTAAACATCATAAAAAAGCTACAACTACACCAAATTAAAAAAAGTTATACTCACAGGCTGACACTGAAGTAATTCACGATTTTTTTCTAACTTCCAAATGTGCGAAAACAAACTCATCCGAAACAGCAGAATTAGATTGTGAACAAATCTGACTAACTCTAATAGAGTTATCTCCTCGCACGGCAAGCAATCTGCATTTTCAAATATGTATAAGATTAAATTTTATTCAATTATTTAAAGTCCATATTAAATATAATATAGGACTTTATTATATGATAGACCTGTTTTTAAAATCGGTCACTTGAGGTAGATCCGAGTTTATCCAAAGCTTGGAGCCAGACCAAGTATTGCGAACAAAATATTTCTCTGCAAGCATCATATATCTATAATTAACATAATAAAGTATAAATAAATTTACTAATAAGGTAGTTAGCATACCTTGAAAATTGTGAGCTTTTATCAATTGCATCACCACAATCACAGGTTCATCACAAGATCCATTAAGTATGTAAGATATGATCGACAAACTCGCCCCAGAAAGTTGCCAAAATTTTCTTGCGTCTACGTTTGTTAATTTTTAATTTTAATCTTAAGAATGTAAAATAGTGCAGTTATAAATTAATATTAAGTTTGCAAGCTTACTCGTAATTTTGCATCTCAACGTTTATAAATACCCTTGCATTTTTCCCTTGCTAACATGAATTAACAACACCATAAGTAACAATCTCTCCAATGAAATCTACAATTATTTAAGTAAATAATTGTGAGTAAACTGATATTACCAAATTTAAGTAGAGCCGAAAAATAATTACCAAAATGTTCATCATTGTCCATATCCACTACATTTATCAAATGCTCATACGAACGGAAGCGAAATATTGTAAGGTCAAATTGTGGATTATTACTCTCCTCTATAGTGGTCCTTTGCGTAAATGTTAACATAAATTTGTGATCAGTCTTCTTCAATTTCACCTTATTTGGTTCAACCAATAGATTCCTCATATGGTACAATCCAAAGTTACTTATTTTGCCCTTGAACGTATGGATGACAGATTGTCTGACGTTAGTATGGATATGATCTCCCCGAGAAAAAATTGAAGATGTAAGTGTGAAAACAACAAAAATTGTTAAACTATGGGAACAATTAAACAACGATCCTGTTTAGTGAATAATGAATTGCATAATTTTGCTGCAGAAACATATATTTACCACTTATCGATGATTTTACACGTCCGAAGTGGAAGATCCATTATGTATTTGGAAACACTAAGATAATTTATCAAACAATTAAATTGTAGAACTCCTTAGTAGAGCAATGTCGAAAGTGTAATTTCTCATCAGAAAATCGTATCAACAATTAAGACGAAAATAAGGAACTTAAGGAGATAGAAAAATACTTCAACAAAACGTTTAACTTATATGTCTAAAAAAACTATTGCTAAACCAAAACGACATACTCATATGCTTGACTAATTTACGTTTAAGTATATTTACTTTCGCTTCTTGTAGAACCATTTCTATAGAAAATAAATTATTTGCATTTAAGCGAACATGAACCGACCAAAGTCGAATGACGCAAACCTTCAGGTTGCATTAAATAGTTGAACTGTTTATTTCATTGATGTATTGGGTAAAGTAGCACTTATATATGTGGCACCTCGAATGTGTGACGTGAGGCATGTTCTCATGAAGATTCGTAAGATGATCACGAAGCAGGCAGCTTAATCTTCGGTGCGGATCACCGAGGTCAGAGTTCAACACAGACCTTGGGATAAGGCTACCTCGACTGGGTAGTGATTCACTTCCCCGAGGCGAGTAACCCAAGCCTCGGGAGACTGTTATATTTCAACAGAAGATCAGCCCCACTACTCTCCCCCATTAATCCAGCATTTAATGAGGAAAATCGTGCGCAAGCCACGATTTGAACATGAGGAAATGACTGGATAATGGCCTCGATCGCCTCCGTGTAGATGGGCTATAAATAACAGTGTAGAAATGATGTAAAGGCATTCAGAAATACTTCCAAAAATACTATCAAATTGTAATCTCATTACAGTTCTTATTGAAATTGCATTTTCATTCTTGTTATTCAAATATCTTCACTGATTTTTTGTTAATTTAGCAACTTTGATACATCTTATTGTTTGTAAACCCTGTTGAACCCCCCAAAAAAAACCCCGAAAGGCTAAATTTAGGAATATCAACGGAATGGATTAACTCTTTTGGAGTTTTTGGAGTCGCCACCCAAAGAAAATACAGGGAACCAAAAAAGCAAATGCGTGCAAACCTCCATTTTTGGAAAAGCAAGGTCTTTCAGATATTCTAAAGTAAGAGGTTTTATTAATTTCAAAAGAAAGTTTTTAAGACAATTTCGAAATTCCATAAAGTATGGTTAATCCGACAGGTTTCCAAATTAATTTGCAAGTGCCATTTATGCGCTTTTCTTAAAATGATCTAAAAATATTTAATCGAACCATTAGTTAAATCGACAAATTAAATTTAGCAAATTTTTAAAATATTTAACAATTTATTCAAAAGGCTTTAACTTGTCTTTAAAAATAAAATAGAATATATAAAAGTAAAATAAATTAAAAGTGCATTTTCTTTTGAAAAAGAACTATTTAATCGTCCTAATTTCTTTGCCAACTCGTATGTGATAGTGCATAAATGGCACTTGCTTAATTTCAACTTTAAAACCCGAATCTCTCATCATAAAATGAAACTTAGGTTTCAAGTCGCTTTTTGCAAAGTTGTTTCGGGACATTCACAAGTTAATTAAAACTTCATTATAAGTTTTGACTTTTTAAAGAAACTAATTCGTATCAATAAGATAGAAGCCTTTTCTATAGTCATTTATTAATTATGGTTTTAAAAATTTATGAAATTTTGCACGACAGTCAATAAATTATTCTAATAAGAATTCCTAATAATATGCAAATTTCTAAAAGATGGGATAGATATAAGGACTTAGAAGAACCCAGAAAATTGACCAACTCGGGGGAGCCTTGATTTTCTTAAAGTTTTCTATAATCTTGAGAACTTGAGCTCGAATCTTGACCCCAATGTAAACTCCAAACCAATCCAAGTTGGTGAGTTTAGCCAACTCGTCCCCAAAGTATCATGCCAAAGAAATAAGAAAATAAAGATGAGTACACGTGGTAAGATTGAGCACATTATAGCGATATTCATCACATAAAGGGAAGGAAAGCAAGCAAATCACACACCGTCCTTTATAAACTATTTCACTAGTTTGGATTATAAATTTATAACCTTCAGTAGTATAATTTAGAAAAAACTTAGGTATGAAGCCTAAATTACATAACCTTTCAAATGAAACTACCAACGCACTGAACTAACAAAATGAACGGATTAATATTGCACTGATAGGATATCACACTACTAAAACAATAATATTGAGGCAAAAGAGAGTCGAAATAAATTTTCAGTCAACCTGCATGGAAAGCATTGGTTATCATGAGCAAAATATTTACTGTGGGCAATAAAC
This sequence comes from Petunia x hybrida, assembly GCA_037355625.1. Taxonomy (NCBI): domain Eukaryota; kingdom Viridiplantae; phylum Streptophyta; class Magnoliopsida; order Solanales; family Solanaceae; genus Petunia; species Petunia x hybrida. The sequence continues at coordinate 691,787 of JBBBVM010000995.1, read as the reverse complement.
GAATCAGCAACATAACTTGCTTTCGATTAATAATACCTATTTTTTGAACCATTTAGTAGCAATCTTTCGTAAAACAAGCAATGATAAAACATAGGAGTAGTAACCTGTAAATTTCTAGAGGTAAGAACAAACACCATCCTCAAAGAGAAACATAATCTGCAGCTCTCTAATAGCCCTCTCACAGCCCTTCTCTTCTACTTCATTGCCTAAGATAACTACCAAAACTCCTTTACCTCACCTCACATAAAATAACTTGAAACAAACTCCCTGCACCTATGCCACACTTACTCACCAGAACACCTCTCCAAAAGCCATATGCAGACTCCCTTAGAAAAACCCGGAACCCATATAACAGGCCCTACCCTTTCCCATGACCTGCAGCAACAACAAACTCAACCCTATACATGCACACCTACCTGAAACAATCTCCCCACCAAACATTCACATACACCAGCCACTCTTCAAACAAACCAGGACACACCTTGATTCCCTGAACCAGAAACAAACATCGACACTCCCTCTAGCACCCTAAAACAACTCCCCCACCTCTGCTACTACACCTCACCAAAACAGATCCCTCTACACTCTCTCCCACACCTGAAGAATATCAGCAAATAGCTGAGAATCATCTGCAACACCAAAAAAACAATTTTCTCCCCTGAACTCCAGCAAACTCCCTGCTACCACTACACTCCTTACTGTCAACACCTTTTCCTAACCAAAACACCTACAAACACCCTTTATAAACCTGGAACATCATAGCAAAACAGAGCAGAAAATGCACCAGGGAAAGAAAGCTTGGAAACCTCAGATTTAAATTGATCACATATCACAATCAAAATTTCTTAGATTCAATCTTTAATATTCAGATAATGACAGATAACAACTTATACATCATGATATTTATTTCTAAGCTCAGAAAACTGAAAACAGTTAAGGACTTCTCGCAGGTTCTTCTAATGAACCCAAGATCCGGGGAAACACCACTGAACTTCTGCAGCATAGCAGATCAAAAAGCAACATTCATTCTTTTTTTAAAAAAAAAACTATGTTTGGAACAAGAATACCTAAAACAAAACAAATATGAATAGTTTTCTACTACAGCCCTATTTCAGATTCTTAAACAATTATTTTTTTTTTTTTATAATCTTAAACAGAGCTGAACCTGAATAAAGGAACCATACACACACCTATACAGCTTCAAACACATCTTATGAGCTAAAACAGCCCCTCGCCTGCACTCCAAAGCTGCACAAACTCACCATAAACTCCTACAAACAAAATACATCATCACAACCTCCAATACTCAACTGAAGCAAACCTCTCACCCTACCTGTAACCAACTGCGAACACTAAACAAACTCCAAACAAACTGGCAGACCCCTAAACTACCCGGCAGCCCTTTTACACTCACAACAAAACAGAAATTAGCACTGCACCTACTCCTAACAATCAAGAGACAAAGAAATAGACAGCCCCTGCATCTGCCTAGCCTCTCCACACTACCTAGGAACCACCAGAATCTTTCCTAAGCTCCTCTATATTAACTCACCACTGCCTGAAAACCAAAACAACTTCCACCAAGCTCCCTCACATAACCAACATACTCCCTGAAAACCATAAACCACTTGCACTTACTATGAACAAAACCACTTGATACAAACTCACCAGGGGGCCTGCTATTGCTACCAGATCACCCTCCAAAGACCCCTCACTGAACTATTCAGATTCAGAACCATCTTCTACAACTTCGCAGACCCTAGCAAAACTTCTTAAGAAGACTACTACACACAGACGGAACAAATCAAGCTAGAGGAATCACCTCCAGAATTGCATAGACCAGAAACAAAAACTAAACATACAAGGACACAAGACTAGATGAGCTTTAATTAATGCATAAAAATTGAAACTTCGCTTTGACTGATTCGAACACAAGATTTCATTAATGACGAAACAGTATTCTCTAACTTGAATAACAGTAAAAGTATAAACACAGTATCCAATGATGGAGAGGAATTTTGTATACTACTCATGTTGCACGGAATAAGAGTTAAGATAAAGTTTATTACCTCTTGCGATGCAGCAATCCGGGGTGAGGATCCGAAGAATGCGACTTGAACAAATCGAGCGAGGTTGACGATTTGAAGGGCAAAGTGATAACACAACCAAAATCAAATGAAACAATGACACTATGTTTTGTATAAACTTAAAACTAAAATGTATGATGTGAGCTCTGCTCCTTGTTCTTATTTTTTACCCGGCTGCTGATTTTTTAATATCAACGGCTAATTTCTGCCTCTCTAAAAAAAAATCTTCCCCGTAAGAACATTTATGATACAATATGATACATTATGAAACTATGTTAACAACCATCCAAACAAGCTATAAATCCAATTTCTAAATCTGCCTCAACGATACGCCAAAATATCTATTGCTAATTATATAACTACTCGTAAGTTGAGAGACTAGAAAGTAGTAGAAGATTTACCAAAGGTTCGCCTTTATGAAACAGATTAGAGATCTGGAAATTAGAATTGCCTATTGCCAATACTTGAAGGGATAAATGTTGAAAAGCGGAAAAATATAACGGGAAGTCTTGGCCCCGAATTATTTTCATTAAATCTTAACGGGGGTATTTTTGCAAACTATTTCTTAGCGCGGGCAAAAAGGCAAACCATTGCTTCCCGTGTCATATTTTTGCAAATGAGCCATAGTAAATTGTGAAATTTGTTAATTAGAGTGGGAATGTACATGTGCAGGCTGATTTGGGGCTACGTTATGCGATTTTGGCCTCCTTTTTTTGAAATTACTCAATTCGCTTTTTATTTTCTAAAATTAACGCTATTTAAAAAATAATTTGACATTAATTCAAAATTACGGGACAAAATTGGGTGTCAACAAACCCCATACAAATTCGATTGATTGTCTTAATTTGATTTAGGCCAATACAAATTAGCGCCGTTTATGGGGATCAAACAATTATGCTTTGTCCCTACGGGCGCGACAACAAGGGGAATTTGTAACGGGGCTGCATCTGGAGGCTTGGGGACTTCGAAGCAAGCGTCTCAATAGACCTTGAGAAATGGAAAAGGGATTTTGAAGCTCAATTTGAAAAATGGCTCGAAAACGTCCCTGGGTGAGGAAAACACAAAGAGCTTTGGACATTGATAAATGTAGGCAGTTGTCCTACAAGCCCGCGGCCACCCTGGCAACCATCCCAATGCATTTAAGATGCACATCCTGAAAAATTTTTGACGGTACGATCGACCATGTTCAGCACGCGACTGAATCTATGGCTATGGTGAAGGGCAACGATCTGACTCCAATGGAGAATGAATCCATGTTCCTAAAAAAAATTTGGTGATACTTTGGAAAAGGAGCACTGCACTGGTATATTCACCGACCCTCCAAGTCTATCTCAAACTTTAATGAGCTGGCTGATTTGTTCATTAAAGCTCATACTAGAGCGCAAAAGATCCTCAAGCGAAAGAAGGATATCTTCGAGGTTAAACAATGGTTCAGAAAGCATATCAAGTACTTCTTCGAGTGCTTCCAATCAAAGAGAATGGAATTGCCAACAATGGATGATAGTTTTGCAATCAAGGCGTTCGAAGAAAACATCACTGTCAAAAACTCTGAAGCTGCTGCCGAGTTGAAAAAAGAACTTTAGCAATGGCAAGCTCAAACATGGGATGAGTTTCAAAATAGAGCTACTGCCAAAGTAAGACTGGAGGAAGCCGAGTGGAGAGCAGCTGGCTGAGGCTCTAGTTATAGATTTCGCCCCGAGTCCTCACCACGCGCCGAAGCGCCACATGGAACCTTGAAAGGTCAGTACGACCCTTACAACTCACAAAAGCAACACGTGAGTCAAAGGCTTGGGGGACAACATGTAAGCAAACGGCTCGAAAGTAGGGTTAACGCAAATGTTAATAAAAATAATGCTAGGGGGCCTTCGTTAGTGTCCAAGGATAAGTATTTGCCTTGGATCTCGGAGTATAATTTCAACATCTCAAACATGGAGATAGTGAACGCATTGAAAGAGATGACTGATCAGGGGGTAAGACTCCGAAAAGATATTAGAACAGCCCTTAGGAAGAGCGACCACAACCTATATTGTGATTTTCATGCTGATTATGGGCACCTTACCGAGGACTGCAAGGCGTTGCGCCTCGAGGTGGCCCATTTGATAGAGAAATGCATGTTAAAAGAATATCTTACTGACAAAGGCACACAGAACTTTGCAAAGAATAGAGGGGATGGATACTCACCGAGGGCCCCATCTCCCAAAAGCGTTGTTAAAATTATAATAGGGGGCTCGAAGGTAAATGGGATAAACTTCGCCAAGCTCTCAATTACGACGGAGAAAAGAACTCGAATTGGAGGTTCGGGTAAAGAGGTTGTTTCTGATGATGAAGATTGTGATGGGATAATATTTCCCCATCATGACGCTTTGGTCATTATGTTGAGAATCAACGACTCTGATTTCAAACGACTCTTGATTGACCCCAGTAGCTTGGTGAATATTATAAGCTACGGGGTAGTAAAAAAGATATAGTTGAAGGACCTTATCATCCCAAAATCAACCGTCTTAACTGGATTTAACAACTCAACGGAGAAAATTTTGGGTGAGATAACACTCACCACATATGTTGAAGGAGTTGTTAAAGAAACCAGGCTCCAGGTTATGCCCGAGGACATTGCATATAATGTGATCCTCGGAAGACCCTGGATTCATGCGATGGAAGCCGTGCCATCCACTCTTCACCAAATCATCAAATTCCCTACTCCTTGGGGTGCTTGTTAGATCCGAGGTGAGGAACGAGTAACTAGATACTATTTGGTTGCCTTGAAAAGATGAGTTGTCCCAATTGGACCATCGAAATAACAATCAATGCACCCGGGTTCTGACGAAGATAGAGGGTCGGCTCTTTAAATGGACCCCCAAGGAGATGTGATGTAAAAGATCCTGGTGTGTATTTAAGAACCTTGGAAGTAGTAATCTGAGGACTCAACCATCGAGGAGTAGGAATCATTCAAGCTATCGAATGAATTTCAAGATAGAAAGGTGTTCGTCGGCTCGGAGTTGGACCTAGAGTCGAAGAAAGCTGTCGTTGAGCTATTAAAGTCCAACGATGGAAGTTTTGCATAGTCCCACGCTGATATGATTGGGATTGATCCGGAGATTATGACACACAAGCACAATATGGACCCTCACCACACACCGGTGAAGCTAAAAAAGAGGATACATGCTGGCGTAAGAAGAAAGGTGATCGAAGATGTAACAAAAAAACTACTCGCTTCGTGAGGGAAGTCAAGTACCCCAAATGGCTCGCCAATATGGTGGTCATGCCAAAGAAGAATGGCAAGTAGAGGATGTCCATGGATTATACATATTTGACCAAAGCTTACCCAAAAGATTTATATCCACTGCCACAAATAGATAGGTTGATAGACTCCACGATTGGACACAACCTATTAACCTTCTTGGATGCATATTCCGGTGCAACCAAATCGTGATGGATCCGAAGAATGAGGAGAAAACTTCGTTCATCACCGATCGAGGCACGTATCCCATCGGACTCAAGAATGCTGGAGCAACATACGAAAAACTAGTATGTCGAATGTTTAATACAACATGAAACGTAAGCCCGAGAAGTGTGCATTCGGGGTTGGTTCGGGAAAGTTTTTGGGTTTCACAGTATCTGAACGAGGCATAGAGGCGAACCCTGAAAAGATAAGAGCTATCGAAAAAATTCCCGACATTCTCTCGGGGACTAAAGAAGTTCAACGCTTGACAAGCTCAATGGGCAGTCGAGTTGAGTGAGTATGACATAACTTATCAGCTCCAAATAGCCATAAAGTCCTAAGTGTTGGCAGATTTCTTGGCTGATTTTAGTGCTAAGATTCTCCCCGAGGCTGAAAAGGAGAACTTAATGCCTAAGGGACAAACTTCTAGGGTTTGGACACCCTACACGGATGGAGATGCTAACTCAAAAGGCTTGGGGCTAGGAATAGCTTTGGTGGCTCCCACGGTGGAAATGATAAGGCACTCGATCAGGTTTAAAAAAGTTACCAAAAATGGGGCGGAGTACGAGGCCGCAATAGAAGGATTGGAACTGGCAAAAGAAATAGGATTGGAAAGGATTAAGTTGCGAAGTGATTCACAACTGGTGGTGAATCAAATACTCGAGGACTATTCAGCTCGAGAGCCCTGAATGCATCAGTTCTTAGCCCTAGCTCAACACATTTTGGCCAAGTTTCAGGAGAATTACACATATTCCCCGAGAAGAAAATGTCGAGGCTGATGCCTTACCCAATCTAGGCTCGGCCATCAAACAAAAATACTAAGGGACTGATTCAATCGTTCAGCTTCTTTCATCTGCTGTGGAAAGGATAAAGTTGGAAGTTAATTCGGTGAATAATACTTGGGATCGGCGAACCAAGTTATCTACTACTTGGACTTGGGGACTCTTCCAACAGATAAGAAGGAAGCCAAAAAGCTCAGGACCCAAGTAGTCCCTTACTCAATGATTCAGGGGCAACTGTATAAGAAAGTTGTATTGTGGCCCGATAGCCAAATGTTAGTCTCTGAGGGAAGTCTAGTATGTAATGAGAGAACTGCATGAAGGTGAGTCTGGCAATCACTCAAGAGGCAAAGCCCTTATTCGTAGATTACTTTGAGCAGGTTATTATTGGCTAGACATTAGCACATACGCTAAGGCCATTGTAAAAACATGTGACAAGTGCGAATGACACACTCGAATAATTTACCAACATGCCAAGGCTCTACATTCGGTCGTGTCACCATTGCCCTTTATGTAGTGGGGGTGGATATTATTGGACCACTTCCAAAAGCTAAAGGTAGTGTTTGGTTTATCCTAGTGCTGACTGATTACTTCACCAAATGGGTAGAAGTAGGGGGTCTTTTGCTCGAGTGAGACAGACCGAGGTAATTAGCTTCATCTGCAAGAACATCATTTGCTAGCTCGAATATCTAACTTTTCTCAATAAATGAGGCATCAAAAAGGATTATGTCAACTCTATATCATCTAAGTATAAATGGTCAAGCTGAATCTTCAAACAGGGTGATTATTGAGAACATCAAGAGAAGACTTGATGAAGCAAAAGGCCTGTGGCCCCATTAATTGCCTGGGGTGTTGTAGGCAATACGAACTACTGAAGAACAGCACAGGTGAAACTCAATTTTCTCTACCTATGGAATTGACTCTTTAATTTGTATCGAGGTTGGCGAACCTAGCATTCAGTATGCACATGCAACCGAAGAGTTAAATTAGCAAGCGATGTGCGTGGAGCTAGACTTGCTTTAAGGTCGACGAGAGATGGCTTTGGTTCTATTGACAGCCCAAAAGAGGCAAATTGAGGCTTACCTTAATAGGAAGGCTAGACTCAGGGCTTTACAAGTAAGAGATTATGTGTTAAGAGCTTCGAACCAAACCACCAAAGAGAAATATCCTGAAAAGCTTGCTATAAATTGGGAAGAACCTTATCATATTAAGGCAATTGTTGGCAAAAGGTCTTATCAGTTAGAGGACATTAAAGGCAAGATAGAGCCCTCGAATTGGAATATTTCCAATTTGAAGCAGTATTATTTCTGACACCAACGTATGTTACACCATGTCTATGAATTTTTACCTACGGCCCGAGCCGCAATTTCTTTAATACTTAGGTCAAAAAACTTCAACTGACCTACCATTTTCTTTGCTTGATCTTCTCAGGAAGTGGAGGGAACGAAATATAGTGCTCAGGTCCTCACTCGCACTCGAACACTGAGGGACTGGAAGGGATGGTGTGCACTTAATATTGACTCAAAGCCTCTCATACCGGGGACTGCAAGCGAACTTGAAGACCAGCTGTCTTGAATCGGGGAGTGTCTCCCAAATATTAGCCTAGTATCGTTGTATTTGTCGCCCGATCGTGGCGTTATTTCAAAATTTTGCCCAAGTCTAACCATGACTGGGTTTCATGTAAATTCCAATTACAACTCATCAATGAAAAGAAGTTGGATTAACATATCTTTGTTTCAATATCTAACTTCTAAAGTTATATTATTCAATTGAGATCGTTTCTTTATGCCACAGCTCGGGAACGAGACGTCGTTCTAACTTAGCATCAGTTTGTTTAGAATTTTGATTTAGTCTTGCAAACAAAAATTATCCTTAAGTGTCTTGTCGCGCTTTTAAACAAAGTAAAGAGTAACACGAAAAGAAAAATAAACTTCATTAGAAAAAGGCCCGAAGGCCATAACTGATACGGGGTAAAATACACGAAAGCAATAAAGTAGCTGAAGCAAAAAGTAAACACGATAACAAGAGAAGTAGGGATGGGGAGGAACAGAAATAGAAGAAAGAATGGATAAATGAATCAAACCATAATTGAATATGTGTGAGAGAGAAAGAAACTTGAACCTAATGAGGATCCATACTAGGATGATATCCACTCGATTCTAAGCTAACGGTGTACACGAAGCTTCAAGCTTCAAACAAGAAGGGTCAAGCCTCTTCTAAGTTCTATTTTTCAATGTCAAAATCTAGCTTAACAAATGAAATAACTAAGTGTGGTATATATAGCTTTACCACACTTCTAAATGAAATGTCTAAAAGGCCCTCAAGTTAGGTTAATACATTAAAGGCCACTAAGGGCTAGAACAGAAAATACACAAAACTAGCTAAAAATCCCGTCATGGAGTAATAGGGCCAGGCGCTCCGCCTGGACAGTGGGGAGCTCCGCCTGGCCAGCGGGGCGGTCCGCCTCAAGCAAGATCTAGAGAGTGCATCATCAACTAGGCGGTCCGCCTGGTGCTGTGCCGTTTCAGGCGCTCACGTGAAAGTCCTTTAACTCATCTTCAAAGCCTTAGATGATCTTAAAGCAACTTGGATTGCATCATCTCCCCTTCTCCGAAGCTCTTGAAGCTATTGATCCTGCAATTATGAACCCTTCAACCTTGGCTCTTGATGGTTCGCGCTTTAGCTCAATTTGCCCAACATCATCCTCCCCTTCTTGAAAGGATTTTTTCCTCGAAATCACACCATCAAGACCTATAAGACATGATAAAGACAACCTCAACTTCCTACTACAAGAATAGGTTAGTGCAAATAGTATGGAAAACACACTCTTATGATAGAGCCAAGCATCAATGACAAGTAAAAAGCTTATGTCTCCAAAGGAAACAACAAGTACTAGACTCAAAAAGAAAGTGCATCCAACACAAGAACAAGAAAAGAGATCAATAGGACATGGGACATTCAAGATGCAGCAATCAAATTCTGCACTACCCCTAAGCTCATGATCAATATACCAAGCCTTCAAATCAATATTATCACAATGTGACACTTCGGTTTTGGCATGCTCAAGACTCAATGTGTGATCAACATATGGGATGGACTAAACAACATAATTTAAACAACAACTAATATCAAATACTCCACTCCCCTTCTTAGAAGCACTTTTATACACACCAAGAGGTAACTCCTCACCCTCACTTTTGCATCCAAGACAATCCTCCTCACTACACAAGCTACCAAGGAAGGTCCTTATCATAGATTCTTTATCATTATAGTCCACACAAGAAAGATTAGGACTACTAGAAGATGAACCATCACAATCAAACAATGGATTGTCAATAGAGTTAATCTTTCCAATCCATGGAGGTTCAAACTCACACTCTACTCTATGATACAAATCACAATTTCCATTGAAGTTGCTCTCATACAAAAGATTAGTATAGGCACACTTATCAAGCTCAATAGTAAGCCAAGGTGAAGTATCCAAACTAGAGACAACATCCATACTCGAGGAGTCATCGAACACAATTCGATCCATCTCATACACTAGAGACTCCTCAAGGTCACAACCACCCTCACTACGACACATAAAACCACCACCATCAAGTAAGCATTCTAAGGGAAGAATAGGATATTCATTACACTCATATTCTCTTCTATCAAATATGCATGGGGTGTCATAACTAGGTCAACCACAATATTTTCACTAAAGAGATGTTCAATAAAAACCGAGCTCACATCATGATGTGGCGTTTCAACCCTCTCAACTAGTGGTTCACATTCACACACAAGTTGATCATTCGACTCTACACTAGTTGCAAACATATTGTAATCATACAAATCATCAACTAGCATAGAGTTTTCACAAGCACTATCATAAGACATGGAAGTATCATGCTTAAGGAAAGAAGAACTAATACTTACACTTGAGTTGCCATCTTGCTCACTCAATGCATTTGAAGTATCATGGCTAGCTTCTCCACAGCTCACATTTGGAATCATCTTCACCTTGCCTTTCCACTTCGGAACATGGTTGAGGCTCCATCGGTTTGCCTCCAAGAATTCCTACACAAGAATTCAAACAAATAGAAGAAAAAGATAAAGGGTTAAGGTCAGAATAAGGGGTGCCCTCACTCTCAATGATTATTTTTGCCTCTCTCTTTTCCTTTATTTTTTCTTCAAGGTCGGGTGTGGATTCGGGTGGTGACAACCCACTCATATCACTCAACACAAACTCTCCTTTTTCCACTCAATAGTTGTCACCGGTCACTCCCTTACTCCTCTCAATCTTTTGTCTCTCATATTCGGGCGAGTTGGGACGAGGCCCGAGAATACCCATAGCCGGAGTAGGTGGACTCTTTACATCAACCCGGAATATAGGACTTAGAGACTCATCACTTAAGGTCTCTTTCTTCTTTGTTGGTGAACCACTTGGCTTTGGAGCTTGTGGTTTGTGGTTCACCTTTTTGACATTTGTCAACCCTTTTCTTGCACTTATCCCACCATTTCTTATGTTAGTAAGACTTCTTGATTTCACTCTTTCAATCATAGGACTTCTTCTCAATGGTGTTCCACTATTTCTCATGTTCGTGGGATATCTTGCTTGTACTTATTCTTTCCTAGGAAGGAAGAGTTGTAACTTCCCTTGTGCTTGAACATGGTATCCACCTATGGCATGGGTGAACTTGAAGTATATATGGAGAATCCTCGTCTTTCCCAACATAACATCATATCCCTCTAAAGGACCCACTTTGCACTCAACTTCTTCTTCAAAGTTCCTTTGCGAAACAACTACTCAGGCCACTCCATCAACACTAAGTATTCCCAACCTTTTTACCACAAGAGGACTAATCCAACTTGCTTCACCTTCATCCAATTGAAGCACATACCCACGATTCTCATTAAGGCTCACTATGAATTGGCACTACTCTCTTTTTCTTAAGAGCTCATCGTAGTAGTGTCCCTTAAATTTCCCATCAATAGTAGTCTCACTTGAGCCACTACCACGAGATGGGTACTTCCTTATTTCTCTACTACTTGTAACACCACAAGAATAGTGTCCACATCCCGTCACTCTTCCAATATTCGATGTGTTGTTGAAAGTCGAGAAATGAGTCTCATCATTGAACCTATAGGAGCTCCTTGAAATAGGAGTTTGGTAGAAACCTCCTCCACCCTCCTCGGTTCCACAACCCATAGAACTACTCATACCATCCCATCCCTCGGTCTCATTCTCATCCCAATAGTCCTCTGAGTGTTGAACTCAAGTACTCATTGCCTTTACCTCAGTCATAATGTCCCAAAGTTAAGCTTGAACTAACTCGGTCTTGCTTACACTTTCCTCACCATTCCCACTTCCATCCCAACCTCCCTTATGGCTTCTTGTACCTGTAAGAGACATTTTAAGAAAGCACAAAGGTTAGTATTAATAACCTCACTTGCTCTGCCTCACTTTTGGTGATGGCATCAACACTCTTTTTAGGATTCACACTCCCAAACCCCCACCCAAAGATGCCCCTTATCTCATGAGAACCATAATGGTAAGATTGCCAACTAGTACGTTTAAGTACTGGTTCGAAATAGAGTTGATGTGATTAGATGTACAGACGACTATTTTAAATGCGCACTTGAGGCCAAAGAAAGTTCTACGACTCTTCTTTGAAATCTAGTCTCCTCTACGCACGAATGTCCTAATACGCTCAAGAGTTAGTGTCAATGGAGTAGGACAATTACCCAGGAAACACTAACCAAGAAGTACGGAAGCAAAGGAAACACGAAAACCTACGAAGAAACTACCCGAAACAAGATTCAGGTGTGAGGCACCCCGCCCAGAACTTGGGGTGCTCCGCCTGAGCACTGGGGCGCTCCACCCAGAGAAAAGTCCAGTGACTTGATATCTGGTGGGGGCGCTCTGACCAGCTGTGAGGCGGTCCGCTCGGCACTGTTCTTCGGCTTTTTCAACAAAGTGTTTTATGGAATTTCAACCCAAAATTTTCGATGATTTCACCTTGTTTCTCAAAATCAAAGGTACCCAAAGTTGTATTAAGTTAACCCCAACAATCCCCAATGATTTTTAGCATCAAACACCCAATAATAAGATCACAATCAAGATTCAAAGCCTTTCAAGCTAGGGTTTCAATTTGCGGTTTTCAAAATTCAAATTTCCAATACACAACTCCAAATCATGTAAAAATGGTACCAAATCAATGGGTAAACATGAAATAACAATCCCCAATACATATCATCGAATGGGTCTTCATATCCACGAAGTTCTAGCAATTTTTTTGTGTTTTTTTTTCAACTTTTCACTTTTTTGTTCTTTTTCTTTATAACAAAGCAACAACACGAACAATAAACTAAAGATACGAGATAGATGACCAAGGAACGAGGGTTTGTAAGAACAACACCCGAGCATTTCTCTGATACAAAACTGATACGGGATAAAACACACGAAAGCAATAAAGTAGCGGAAGCAAGAAGTAAATACGATAACAAGAAAAGTAGGGACAGAGAAGAACAGAAACAGAAGAAATAATAGATAAATGAATCAAATCATGATTGAATATCCGAGAGTGAGAAAGAAAATTTAACCTAATGAGGATCCCTACAAGGATGACATCCACTTGGTTCCAAGCTAACGGGGTGCACGAAGCCTCAAGCTTCAAACAAGAAGGGTCAGCCTCTTCCAAGTTCGATTCTTCAATGTCAAACTCTAGCTTAACAAATGAAATGACTAACTGTGGTATTTATGGGTTTACCACACTTCTAAATGAAATGTCTAAAAGGTCCTTAAGTTAGGTCAATATATAAAAGGCCACTTAGGGCTAGAATAAGGAATACACACAAAACTAGCCAAAAATTCCATCATGGAGTAACAGGGCCAGGCGCTCCGCCAGGATAGTGGGGCGCTCCGCCTGGCCAGTGGGGCGGTCCGCCTCAAGTAAGATCTAGAGAGTGCATCATCAGCTAGGTTGTCTGCCTCAAGTAAGATCTAGAGAGTGCTTTGGCGGTCCGCTTGGTGTTGTGTTGTTCCAAGCGCTCACGTGAAAGTCATTCAAATCATCTCCAAAGCCTTAGATGATCTTGAGGCAACTTGGATTACATCATCTCCTCTTCTTTGAAGCTCTTGATCTTGCATCCTATGAGCCCTTCAAGCTTGGCTCTTGATGGTTGGCGTTTTGGCTCAATTTGCCCCGCATCAATAACAAAAAGGAAAATAAATGGAAAGACGAAAGGAAATAGCTAAGCATCAGGTCGTCTTCCCCCTCGGAAGTCCCCTCTTCATTGTCCTCATCTTCTTCATCCCTGATTTCATCGTCGCCCGAGCCTTCGCTTGAAGAAAGCTCATCTATGACAGATTTGGCTTTAGCAACACTGCTTTCAGCCTTGGTAATTTCAGCTTCCAAGTAAAGCTCGCCGTCCATGCATTGTTTAAGAACTTTCAGCTGAGTCTTGATAATAGCCCAACTTTTTTCCATCTCAGCTCTCGTAGCCTTAGCTTTAGCTCTTTCCTCCGAGTCAGCTTTCTCGCCTTAAAGGCGTTCAACGTCAGCTTCGAGCGTCGTTGTATGACCTTCCAGCTCGCTCATTTTAAGTATGTGACTAGCCAGTTTGTAGTGATTTTCTTTAATGAGTTCCAAAACATGGTGTTGGCTTGGTCTAGCTCGCCACAAAGTTCCTCGACTTCGGCAGTCAGCTTCGAGCTCTCAGCTTGATGGCTCTCTCACAGAGTTTGCATTTGTGCCTCAGAGGCGATGGTTGTCTCACAGAGATCAGAATTAGAGTTGTCCAATTTAGCCTCTAGGGCAGCAATCTCAGCTTTGTACTCTGCTTTTTGACGGTCCTAAGCATCTCGAACGTGCCGAATTTCCATGGTTCGGTCATGTTCTATCTGCATTGTCTTGAGCAAGAAGAGGATGGTCTGCACAAATTTTATTAAAAGTTAAAATACGAACGCTAAACGAAGAAGGAAGTTGCATTTATTAAAGCCTACTCAAAGTGCATTGGCTGTAGAACGGGCCATTATCCCCGATGGGGACATCTCCTTGATGAGGTCTTCTTCTTTCGACCCGAGCAGCTTGTTAAGGCTCGAGAGAACAAGCGAGCCTTGGAAGAGATTCGTGCCAGCACTACCATCTCAGAAGTCGAGGCTTTGTGGGGTTCAGAATTGGCTCGAGCAACGCTTGGCGCCGCCCTCTCCTCAGTAGTGTGAGGAAATTCAGCCTCGCCTACTTTTGCCTTACCCTTTGCCTTCTCAATCGGATTGTTAGACCCCTCGAGGTCTACAACTTCCGTAGCCTTAGGGACCTTGGACCCCACTTCATCTGACTCGTCCCTCAACATGAACCAGGATCTAGCACCAGGTTGATCATGTTTCGCCTCAGTGCGCTAGCGTACTTCTCGAGACGACTTCACCAAAGCTCCTCTCTTCCTCTTTGAACCTACATAGGGATAATTTGGAGTCTTATAAGCGAAAGACCAATAAAAATGTCATCACCACTTTTAGAGGTCCCCTGGCGGAGGAGCCTTTCGAAAGCTTGGAAAACTTAGCTTTTCTGAGAGTACCTGCCAAGTTTTCTATTGTAGCTACACAGGCATCAGCATCGGGGGCATCCCCCTCCTTCTTCTTTCCCTTTCCTTTTTTGCTTTTCTTATTTGGCTCGGTGCTAGCCGCCTTGTTGAGAATACCTGCTAGAAAGAAGAACAAATAAGCAAAAAGAAGACTTCATGTGATCCCTGTAGAAATTAAATCGTGACAAATCACTCACCCTGTCTCTTACACGCCCATTTATTATTTGGCTCGGCAGCGATACTCATCCAAGTCCTATTAGGGCGAGTTCAAGCATTCGTTATTTCTTTGACATAGTTAGTCAAAATCAGTAGGAGGATTGAGGGGAACCTTGTTGGCTGCAAAAGGGGAGTAAGTCATGATTAAGTAATAACCAAAGGAGCCAAGAGAAGTAATTTGAATAACAAAGGAACATCACTTACGCTTGTCATTCCACACCTCGGGTGATGCGGGCCAACTCGAGCCTTGACGCCATCCATCAAGAGTCAAGCAAAGAGGGAGAAAAGAGTGTAAAAAGGAAGAACCTTAAAGATGGAGGCTTCGAAGATGATTAGAAGGCTATGCACTTGAGTGCCTTAGAAGCTTCAGCAATGGCCGGGCCGCCTATTCTACTAGGTGGAGCGCCTACTCTACCACGTGCAATTGGCAAGACTCTGAACTTTAATCAGGCGGAGCGCCTACTTCTTGTGGCTCCTTTGAAGTTGTGTAGGCAGAGTGCCTGGTTCTAGACGGATGCTTGGCTAGTTTCTGTATGAAATTCCTATTTTAGCCCTACATGGCTTTATTGTTTAAACCCGACTTGTGGGCTTTTTAGACCTTTCAAAACATGTAAAGGGAGACTATAAAAGCCTTTCTTAGGGCATTTATTTCATTACTTTGAGAATAGAAGAAATTGAAAGAGAGGCTTTTCCTTCTTTGAAGAAGCTTGGAGCTTCATGTATCTCATCGACTTAAGAACCTGTGGATTTCATCACTAGTTTGAATCCTTGACTTGGTTCAAGTTTATCTTTCTTCCTTGGAATCAATCTACTTATGTATGTTTGATTCATTCTTTCATCTATTTCTGTTCTTCCCATCTTTGAATTTCTTGTTATCGTGTTTTACATGCTTCCGCGTCTAGTTTATTTGCTTCCACTATTTTACCCCCATATCATTTTGGTATCAGAGCACGGCTAGGTTTTGTTCTTAAAAACCCTCGTCCTTTTTATCGTGCCTATTATCCTTACTTTGTTGTGTTCTTGTTGTTTGTTGTTCTTGAGAAAAGAAAAAGAAGGAAAAAAATTGAATAACTTGAAAACTACAAAAAAAATCATAGAACTTGTTGGATTTGATTCCCCATTCATTGAAAATCATTAGGGACTGTTCTATATCATATTACCGTTCTTTTGGTACCACAAAATCGTGATTTGGTGTTGTGAATCAAAATTTGACGATTCAAAGTCCCTAGAAATTTGCTTCAAAATCAAAAATCCAACTTCTTGTTGATTGTTTGGGTTTAAAAATTATTAGGGATTTTTTAGATTAATTGAAAGCATCTTTGGATACCTTTAGATTTGGAAAACAAGTTGAAAATGTTTGAAAAATTGGGCGAAAAATGGGCAAAACCCCTTGTTGAAAGCGGTAGGAAACAGCAGTAGGCGGAGTGCCCCTGTGAAACAAGCGGGCCACTTACTTTTTACACCCTTTCTGGACTTCTAGTAGGCGGACTGCCTACTATGCAGAGGTAGGGGGCCTCTTTCTGTAAAGGGTTCCGGGTAGTTTATTTCCTAGATTTTCACTTGTTCTTTGCTTCCGAGCTTCTTGGTTAGTGTTTCTTGGGTAATTGTCCTACTCCATTAATACTAACTCTTGAGCGTATTAGGCTAACTCATGCGAATTGGAAACTTGATTCCAAGAAGATTCGTAGAAAATTCTTTGGCTTCAAGTGCTCACTTAAAATAGTCGTTCATCCATAGTGTCCCATTAACTGCATTCCGAACCAATAGTTGGACATATTAGTTGTTGATCTTACCACCGTGGTTCCTAAGAGATCAAGACCTTGACCTTGAGTGTTCATATATTGAGTGATACACGTGAAGTCGTGAACTTGTGAGGTCATTTTCTCTTATTGTTGCAACTATGTCCTCGGATGATGATTGTGGAGGTTATGACTCATGTGGAGGCGATGCGTGTTGCTATGATGATGGTGGAGACTATGGTTCCTATGATGATGATGATGATGGGATTTGCTATGATGATTCAGGAAACCATGGCTCCTATGATGATGAAGCGGGTAACTATGATGATCATGAGGCTAATGAAGACTATGAGGATTATGAAGATGAATATGAAGATTCTTATGCTTCTAGTCAAGAAGTGGAAGATAGTGACGATTCAAGGTACCATGTTCCTACTTACTCTTCTTGTGATGAACTTGAAAATGTAGATAGTGACATAGAGAGAATTGATGATGAAGTTTATTATAAAAATTGTTCATTTGCATCTTCTCTTGATGTCTCCATAAATAAACAAGGGAGTAGTAGTGGTCTTTCCATTGGGTTGGGAAGAAGTGGTAATGGAACCATGAGAAAAGGAGGACTTGCATCTTCTACTTGTGCTAGAAAGTTCAATAGTTCTAGTTCTTATGTGAAAGGCGATTTGAGGCCTAAGGTGAGAAGCGTGGATATTTATAATAGGAGAGGCTCTTACGGGTTCCATGGTGAGACTCCTTCCTCGACTTTCAACAACACATCTAATATTGGAAGAGTGACGGGAAGTGGAAGTTACTCTAGCAATGTTGCTAGTAAAGGAGGGATAAGGAAGACCCAAGTCGATGGTGATGCTACTCTTAGGCATTCAGGTCCTTTCTTGGATGTATATTTTCATAATTTGGGTAGGCGTAGGTTCGTTGTTGAGGTAAATGGGTATGAAGGAAACTTGCTCAAAATTGGTGAGGCTGATGCCAATTGCATTAGCACCTCTTTGGTTGATAGGCTAAGGATACCATGCCATGAGCTAGAACATCTTTATAAGTATAATGGAGTGTGGGTTTCCAAGGAAGCTCAAGTGCTCATATCTCATAAGAGCTATAAGGGTTATGTTTGGTATGATGTGTATCCCATGCGACATATTGATATATGGCGAGGTGATCCATGGTTACATGACAAGAGGGTGCAACATAGTGTTATGAAGGATGCGTATCTTGTGGACATAGGTCAAAGAATCTATGACTTTGCACCTTATCAGGCAAGAGACAAGTTACCTACTAGTGCGCATTCTTTGGCTATTCAAAAGAGCAAGGAGCAAGAACTTCATTCCATGGTTGAAATGGTGCAATCAAGGAGTCCTACAATCATAAGAAAGGGTGGGATAAATGCAAGTAAAGAGTTGACAAGTGTCAACAAGGTGAACTCAAAACCGCAAGATTCAAAATAGAGTGGTTCACCAAAGAAGAAGGAGACATCAAGTGATGATTCTCTAAGTCTTTGATTCCGGGTTGATATTAAAATTCCACCTATATCGACAAAAGGCATTCTTGGGCCTCGTCCCAACTCGCCTGAATATGGAGACAAAAGATTGAGAGGAGTAAGGGAGTGACCGATGACAACTCTCGAGTAAAAAATTGAGAGATTATGTTGAGTGATGTGAGTGAGTTTTCACCACCCAAATCTACACTCGGCCTTGAAAGAAAAATGAGGGAGAAGAAAGAGGGATAGAGAGTGAGGGTACCCCTTATTCTAGCAATAACTCTTTATCTTCTTCTTCTACTTGTGTGACTTCTTGTGTAGGTACTCTTGGAGGGAAACTGATGGAGCCTTAATCATATCCCAAAATGGGAAGGCAAGGTGAAGAAGACTTCCATTGTGAGCTCCAAGGTGGAGGGACTAATCATGACACTTCAAGTGCTTTGAGTGAGCAAGATGGAATTTCAAGTGTAAGTGTTAGTTCTTCTTTCCATGAGCATGTTACTTCCTTGTCTTGTGATAAAGTTTGTGAAAACTCCATGCTAGTTGATGATTTGTATGACTATAATGTGTTTACAACTAGTGTAGAGTCGGCTGGTCTACTTATGTATGAATTTGAACCACTAGTTGAGAGGGTTGATAAACCATATTATGATGTGAGCCTGGTATTCAATGAACCTCTCGTTAGTGAAGAAATTGTAGTTGACCTTGTTTGTGACCTTGTTATGACACACCACCCATATTTGATAGAGGAGAAGATGAGTTGAATGAATATTCTATTCTTCCCTTTGATTGTTTATTTGATAATGGTGGTCTCATATGTTATAGTGAGGATAAATATAACCTTGAGGAGTCTCTAGTGTATAAGATGGATAGGATTGTATTTGATCACTCCTCGAGTGTAGATGTTGGCTCTAGCTTGGATACCTCACTTTTGATTGGTAGTGAACTTGAGAAGCATGCCTATACTAATCCTTTATTTGAGGGAATCCTCAAGGGTGATGGTGATTTGTACCAAACTAGAGTAGAGGGAGAGATTGAACCTCCATTGTGTAGAAGGTTTGACTTGATAGATAATCCATTATTTGGAACTCCAAGTGAGGTAAATGACCTTGGTCTTGATTGTGATGGTCCATCTTCTAGTAGTCCTAATCTTGATTGTGTAGGCTATAATGATGAAGAAGCTTTTATAGAGACCTTCCTTGGGAGTTTGTTTAGTGAGGGGGATTTTCTTTGAGGCGAATGTGGAGGTGAAGAGGTACCTTTTGGTGTGTGTAAGAGTGCTTCCAAGAAGGGGAGTGGAGTATTTGATGTTAGTTGTCGCTTGAACTATTTTGCTTACTCCATTCTATATGTTGATCACACCTTGGCTGTTGAGCATGCCACTTGGTATGTTGGTCATGAGCTTAGGGGTCGAAGGAAATTTGATTGCTACATCTTGCATGTTCCATGTCCTATTGATTTATTTGCTTGTTCTTATGTTGAGTGCACTTCCTTGTTTTTTCAAGTACTTGTTGTTTCCTTTGGAGACATAAGCGTTTTAATTGTTATTGATGCTTGGCTAGACCATAAGAGTGTGTTTTCCACACCATTTGTACTAACCTTCTTTTGCAGTAGGAAGTTTTGGTTGTGTTTGTCATTACTTGTAGGTCTTGATTGTTTGATTTTGAGGGCGAAATCCTTTCAAGATGGAGAGGATGATGTGGGCCAAATCGAGCCTAGACGCGATCAATCAAGAGCCAAGCAAAGAAGGATCAAAAGTGCAAAAGGAAGAGACCTGAAGATGGAGGCTTCAGAGATGATTAAAAGACCATGCACTTAAGTGCCTTAGAAGCTTCAGCAATGGGCGGAGCGCCTACTCCACCACGTGCAATAGGCAAGCCTCTGAACTTCAACCAGGCGGAGCGCCTCTGGTCACCAGGCGGAGCACCTACTTCTGGCACCACAGCCTTTCGACTTAGCCAATCCAAGCATTGAACAACCCTCCAGGCCCTCGGGCCAAGTTGAGCTAAACAGAGATTCTATGTTCGGCAAAATGTATCAATAACCTCATAAACGGGGAGTGAAAACCCAATCGTAAACAGATATGTGCACACAAAGGAGAGCCCCGCCACGCGGTCGGAGCTAATATTGTTTGGGGCAATGATAACAATTTGGAGCTCAGGTCCCCATCCTCAATCTTCCCGAACTCGATCCACGTGGGCCTGAGTGATCAGACTCGGTGTAGTTTATATCAGAATATTTCTATTCTTTTCTTGTTGAGCAGCCGACAGGTCTTACGACATGAAATCCTTCTCGAAGCTGGAGGGAATAATTTGATAAGGCTCGAGCTCCTTATCAATAGGTGTTTACTTTGACTTCAAGGATTCTGCCTCGGTTCCGCCAGCCACTCTGACATCAGCATCTTGCACACTACCTCCTTAATGTCATCAGCGTCATGTCCTTCACCATCTACCTCCTCGGATTTATCTCGACCAGCAATGGCTTTGCACCGCCTTGGGATTAAACCACCTGCTTAAGATGTCGTATCATTGACGCTGTCCGTAGGCGCAATGATATTTAAGGGTTCAGGAACGTTAACCAGTTCGTTGCCGGTGATAATAGTGGCAGTGCCTGGATTCTTTCGTCGGAAGGACCTGAAGAATTTTGAACAGAATTCATCGCAGACATTGTTACTAGAAAAAGTGATTTTGAATCTTTGTTGTGAAGAAGAAGAAGAAGAAGAAGAAGAAGAAGAAGAAGAAGAAGAAGAAGAAGAAAGGGAAATGGTTTTTGCTCAGAGAATTTCTACTGTTGCTCAAAGATTGCAAGTAGAAAAGAAAAGTGGCCAAGTTGATGTATATATAGGGGAAGAAACCATTATTGCATTTGCATTGGGAAGGATGATGAAACGGCGTGACCGTCACTACTTGTAACGGGCGAGAAGTTGAAGTGACTGCCATCCTTTTTGTTGCCACGCCTTTCTCCCACGCATTTTCATTCCACTCCTCAAGAACTCTGACAGATGCCCAAAGAGTGGAGGGACTATCTGTATTGGGTAAAATAGAACTTTCATACATGGCACTTCGTGTGTGTGACACGAGACATGTTCTTATGAAGATTCGTAAGATGATCGCGAAGTAAACGGCTTAATCCTCGGTGCAAATCTCAGAGGTCGAGGATCAACACAGACCTCGGGATAAGGCTGCCTCAGTTGGGCAGTGGTTCACTTCCCCGAGGCGAGTAACCCAAGCCATGGGGGACGGTTACGTTTCAGTGGAAGATTAGCCCTACTACTCTCCCCCATTAATCCAGCATTTAATGAAGAAAATTATGGCATGCCACAATCTGAACATTGGGAAACGACTGGATAATGGCCTTGATCGCCTCCATATAGATGGGCTATAAATTGTAGTGTAGGAATGATGTAAAGGCATTCAGAAATACTTACAGAAATAATGTCCAATTGTAATCTCATTACGGTTATTATTGGAATCGCATTTTCATTCTTGTTGTTCAAATATCTTCATTGATTTACTGTTCATTTAGAGACTTTGATACATCTTATTGTTTGGAAACGCCATACAAATTTGATTGATTGTCCTAATTCGATTTAGGCCCATACAATTGATGAGATTAATATTCGTGTTCATAGTTTGGGAGTGAAGTTGAGGATAATTTTTTCTGTAAATTTGACGATGAATATATTATAAGTTGAGAATATGTAGAGGAATGTACCATGATAAAAGAAGTAACTTGTACAATATGAAGCAGTTTGAGTAGTGGATCCGAAAAGTCTGCGTAGGCAAAGTAGTGGGGAAGAACGTGTTTAGAGTAGGGTAAACGTGGTTGACTATCTTAACTTTTATCCTGTAGTTAATATATTATATTCAAATCTAAATCTTAAAAAAACCTATTTGGAGAAAACCACTAAGCTGATTTGTGCTATGTAGAAAGTCAGTTTTAATTGTTCTAAAACTATACCCGTGGCAATATATGTGCCTTACACGTGGCTTAATCTCAAGGTAACTACCTTGCTTTTAATAATGTATGTTTATATATATATATATATATATATATATATATATATATATATATATATATATATATATATATATATATATATATATATATATATATATATATAGAGAGAGAGAGAGAGAGAGAGAGAGAGAGAGAGAGAGAGAGAGAGTCTATTTTGCAAAGCTTCTGGGAAGCCAAAACCGGTTTTTTCTAAGAAAAGCACTTTTAATGGAATTTGAAGTGTTTGGCCAGCTTAAATAGTTTTCTACTGTTGGGGAGAAGCTACAAATATAAATATTGATTTAACCAATATAGCTCACAAATATAGATAAAGTTTTGTTCTCCACTTCCCATAAGCAGAAGAAAAAGCAGAAGTAGAAGTAGTTTATTAATTTTTCAAGACAAAAATATCATTACCACAAATATTTATTTACCATGCTATTTCTTATTGATTTAACCAATATTGCTCACAAATATAAATAAAATCTTATTCTCCACTTCCCTCTTTTAGTTTAATTTTATTCCTATTGATTAAAATTTTAATATATATATATAATTTATTTTATATTTTAAATTTTAATTAAATGAAAATAAAAAAAATTAAATTACATTTTTTGTAAAAAATATTTACATTTTATAATATTGATCACAAAATGAATTTTTATATTGTCCTTTTTCGTAATTTGACACCAAAAATACTTTTTGTAAAACACAATTTATTTAAAAACGTACTTCTGAAATGAGTTTGTCAAACACAAACTGTTTATTTTTTAAAAGGTCTTATTTGAGAAATACTTTTGTCAGAAATACTTTTCATAATAAGCAGTTTTTGTTAGCTTGGTCAAACAGACTCATAGATTGATAGATTTGAATGTACAAAAAAAGGTTATTATATACTCCATCCGTCCCAAATTAGTTGACGCTTTAGCAAGATTCGGTTGTCCCAAATTAGTTGACGCTTTAGGATTTGAAGACATTTTTTGCTCATTATTTCCAAGTATACCCTTAATTATTAAAGGTATTTTCAAGAAAAATTTAATAGTCATATATTAAATAGGGGTAACATAGTAAAATGTATACTCTATTTATTGATTTTCTTAATGGGCGTGCAAAAGCTAAAAGCGACAACTAAAATGGGACGGAGGCAGTAATTAATTAAGTGCAATTAATCATAAAATATCCGAATAAAAATGACACATGTAATAACATTAGCCATCTCAAAACTGCTACATCGCAAAACTCGCAAAACCAACAGGAATAAGTAAGATCCAACTGAAATGATGTCTTAAGCATTTAATAGCCATCGTAGGGACAGAAGATGTTGGATGGGACCATGAAGGAATTGCCCCAAGATGTAGTGAGTTATATACTTGTCATGCTCCCGGTAAAATCTCTACTACGATTCAAATGCAGCTGTAAAACTTTTTGCAATATCATAAAATCAGCCACTTTCATTAATCTTCATCTAAATCATACAACCAACTTCAAGGATGAACTGGTTCTCCTCAAGCGTTCCTTCAAAACAGATGAATACAACTTTTATAAATCTACCATATCTTTTCTTTTCAGTAAAGAAGATTATGATTTTAAGCCATTTTCTCCAGATGTAGAAATTCCACATTTGACAACCACTTCTGCCTGTGTTTTTCATCAACTCATTGGTCCTTGCAATGGATTGATTGCCTTGACAGATTCCCTGACCACTATCTTGTTTAATCCAACAACTCGATATTACAGACTAATCCCACCTTGCCCATTTGGTATTCCACGAGGTTTCAGGCGTTCCATTAGCGGTTTTGGGTTTGGCTTTGATTCAAATGCCAATGATTACAAGGTTGTTAGGATATCAGAAGTATACAAGCATCATTACGATAAAGATATGAAAGTTGACATTTATGACTTTTCCGTTGATACTTGGAGGGTACTGAATCTTTTGGGTCAAAAACTGCCAATTGTGTTCTGGATGCCTTGTTCTGAAATATTGTACAAACGAAACTTTCATTGGTTTGCAACTGCAGACGAGGCAGTAATTCTACGTTTTGACTTGAGCACTGAGAAATTTTACAATATTGAAATGCCTGATACATGTCATTACTTAGATGGAATGTATTATAGCCTTGTGATTTTATATAAGTGTCTAACCTTGATTTGTCACCCTGCTTCTCCAATAGAAGATTTGGTGGAAATTTGGCTAATGCAAGAGTACGGTCAAAAGGAGTCTTGGATAAAGAAACGCACAATTAAACTTCTACATATTCAGTCCCCATTGGCAGTTTGGAAGGATGATATATTGATTCTTGAAACAAAAAGTGGACAATTAATTACCTATGATCTTAATTCTGATGAAGTCAAGGAGCTTAATTTACTTGGTTATCCCACAAGTTTGAGAGTAATAGTTTACAAAGAAAGCTTGACCCCGGTTCCAAGAAATGACAATGGTGCAGAAGTTCAACAATTTTAGATATGTTACGACTTCTTTTTTTCTTTTCCGGTCAAAAGGAAAACTAATATTATTAGTACTAGAAGAGTTTATTACATCACTTGATTTGTCTTGGATATATTGTTTCTAGACATTTATATTCAAAAATAGATAAAGCAAACAACGGGTACATGAAATAGAATCTATATCTATATATTATTAAAAAGCATGCAGTAGCCATTAATAATTAGCCAAGTGGCAAAGTAAAAAGAAGCCACTTGAAAATGTTAGGTAAATTAGTTAGTTTTAGGTTAGATATAGTTAGTTTAGTTAATTTGAAATTTGAATTGAAAGAGTAGTTTCAATTAGAATTTAAGCATAATTTTGGAAAAAAGAATGGAAATAATTTCAAAAGCAGTAGATAATAAAACTGACTTAAATATCATCCCACTTCCTAACTTTGAATTTGCAGGACTCCACAATTAAGATAACCATTTTGTGGGGATCTAGATGGTGCAAATCAGTTTTGAACAAATTAGTGGAGAAAAATTTATTATACATTATTTTAAAAAGTTTAAAATAAATTGACTCCCCAAAAAATAGGGCTTAACACTTGCAGTTAGACTCGATAGAG
Organism: Petunia x hybrida; assembly: GCA_037355625.1. NCBI lineage: Eukaryota > Viridiplantae > Streptophyta > Magnoliopsida > Solanales > Solanaceae > Petunia > Petunia x hybrida. Next base: position 666,418 of record JBBBVM010000995.1, on the reverse strand, counting down.
AACACACGTCGTTTAAACACAAAGTTGACAGTTTTAAAACTTATCCTAACAGTTTTTTTTTTCCAAATTTTATAATTTTTTGTTTAAAAAATAGTACTCCCTCCGGTCCATTTTATTTGATGTTTTTCACTTTTCGAGAGTCAAGTAGACTAATTTTTAGATTTAAATTAAACTAGATTTAGTCAATATTTTAAAATTATAATTTAGATATTAAAAAACTATACGAAAAGTACTACAAGTTGCAATTCTTGTCATATTAATATGGTGAAGAAATATACCTCAAAATATTGGTCAAAGTTTACATTATTTGACTTTTAAAAAAGGAAAGTAATCAAATAAAATGGACCGGAGGGAGTAATACAAAACTATAAAATCTGAAAAGTACTTCAGTTACAGAATGAAGCAGTTTGCTCCATGATGATGTCCTCCTAAATCTTCTCCTCTTAAAAATTCTCTTAAGTGAATTTAAACAGTTCTCTAGGTTACCACATCTACGCATACGCCAATGAGAGGTGGTTTCTCTTCTAAGAATTATGTCTTCTCCATTTTTCAGTTATGGTTTACCATCAAATATGTATTATTCATCTATATTTCTTATATATCCCGAACAAGCAACTACTAGACATTGTAGCAGGTTCTTCGACGTTTGTGTTAGTTTGAAGTAAAGATGAGAGATCTTCTATATATGACTAGAGTGATTTACGCAGCGATTGACGAAGGTACTTGGATCTTTGCAAACTTCAGGCTATTTATCTGATCATGAATTAACAATTCTTTAAGGATATGTTAGCATTATTGTTTGTGGATCCATTTTAATTTTTAATTCGTTAAGTTTTTAATATTTGTGAACTATTTTGTTAATCGTTTCGTTTCTAATAATTGCTCTGTAGATCATACTATTATGATGTGACATGCTTCCATATATTGCGACGGATATATATATATGCCAAAGACCTCAAGAACTGTATCCATAAAAAATATTGTGTGGTATTTACATCCTCATATGTACTAGAACAAAAATAATTACAAGGATGCAAGTGCTTGATCCAGGCATTGACTCGAGTTCGTTTTTAAGTTTCTTTCTTCTCTTCGATTTTTTATTTCTTTTGTTGGGAAGTTTTCGCAACTACCTATTTTATAAGAATTGATCATTCATTACCACAATCATACATATAACTTGGACTAAAACCCTACATATATTTGTCTAATATCAATTATAATCACACAAGATTTCAAGAAAAATTAAAGTTATACAACAATTGCTTACAACTTTTGTATTGCGTAAATTTTTCTTTAGTTTGTACAATCGCACATGTGAGCATTCTGCACATATTTCAAAAAGGTACTTTTGTTAGTTTGTGTATAAGTTTGATGCAGAAAGTTTAGAAGTATTAGGGAACATGCATGTTATGAAGTTCAGAATTTATTGATAAGCCTTATAGATGATCACTAATTGATCCTCGTTTAATTGGTGCAGGTGCTGTTCAAACTTGATTAAGCTTTCACAAATAGTATTATGTTACTTTGAGTTATTCCTAATCCTCCCTAAATGATCTGTACAACAATCCATTCACTCAGGTAAAAATAATTAAAGTATGGCAGAATTGTCAAAATGGCACTCAACCTTGATACCAAATCCCTTTGATGTCAAGGTTGGGTGCTATTTTGATAATTCTACCTCAAAGTATGAACTTTTCCAACTTTATTCAATTCTAATAATAGCCATCAGTTAAATATTTCTTTTCTTGATCCTATTATTACCGATATTAAAGGTACCTTTGATTATTAAAATGGAAAAAAGGATCGGAAATGCATATGTGTTCATGGAATGAAGTACATATGAATATTGATATCTGAGACCTACAAGCTCTACATCTTCAATGTATTCAAATAAATTTATGGGAATAGCAAGGCCATTAGAAGTGTAATAATTTTTCGAATATGTTTTGACAATACACACAGATTTTATTTATTTTCATGTGTTTGACAATTTGGATATTTTTGCAGGTAATTATTCTTATTTTTTAAACACTTAATAATGAATATTACCATGAATTTGTTTTATCTTTCATCATGAAACTGTTCAGTTATTAGATCATTTCTCTCTTCTTTTTTGCTATTTGCTTCTTCCAGATTCATCTTTCGTTTTATAATCCCAAATTATGTGCTATTTGATCATTTGCTTCTCTCCCAAGTTATGAGCTTTTTCGTTTTAATCTGCTTTATTTTCTGTTATGGAGGTGTTGTTTCTATTTATTCTGATGAAATGAAACACCAACTAATATAATAGTAGTTTGATTTTTGTTAAATTAAATAGAACCTGATGATACTTGAATTCATAACCGATGCTGCTCCCAAGGTTTATTTACTATTGAAGTCATGCAAAAAAAATTATTTTCTAAATAATGGGAGTTGATTTGGATTCTTTGATGATTACTTTACAGATATAGAACTCTCCAAACGTTCTACTTAAAACTTATCTGAGATAGATTTTAAGGGTTTGTTTCAAGATAAATGTAACTAGCAGGGGCTGTGTCGACTACATATTATGCATTACCAGATAAATATGAAATGACTGAGGTGACATTGACATACATCAATGGAGCTTCTAACAACATGAGTCAATAGTTATTCACTTCAGTTTTTAGTGGCAAAATATGAGGATATTAAGTTAAAGATGGAACTTGAAATGAAGCACAATATCAACTATACTTCTGGGAACTCTCAAGAAAGAAGCAAGAGGCATTAGTAGGTGCACTTATTATGTGCTATGGTATGAATATTTAATTACGTATGACAATTTGTTTTGCACTAATGTGCAGATAAAAGTGTAAATGTCGATAGACGCATTTTTTTTATTGTCGAAATATTGAAAGTTGTGTACTTGATGCAGATGATTAAGGTGAAGTATATAGTTATTGAGATCGTTGTTGAAGAATAAGTCATAATTGAAAAATGATAAACACGTCAAGCAGACTATCTAACACATTTGAGCTAGCACTAGAATCATTACTTTCCTCCTCTTTTTATTATGATAAATTTATTGATAATGTCTTTAATTGATATGCAAGTCAGATTCAAGAATATGAAGCGAAATTGAAACTCAAGGCACGTCGATATTAAATATGCAGTATAGTCCTCGCGAAAACAATAACATGATATTCTACTATGAAGCAGTTTTCTTTTGCAAGAAGATGACAGCATAAACTAGAACTATAACGTATATATTAAATACGGTAATATTTTATATTAAATTTTACTTATTAGGTTTACAATCCTACTGGAGAGTAGAGTGCATTACTTACTAATAAATATGCTTTAAGTAAAATATTTAAACTGCAAGAGAAAAAAGGCCAAGTATGAACTGAGATCTTAATGCCATCTTCTAATCTTAGAGATGAATCTAAGATGGTTACTCTGAAGTTTGAAAGTGCTAAAGAATATCCTATATTTGTTAGATTATCTAATGAAGATAACAATGGGGAAAAAATGAGAAAACAATGTAAAGACAAGGCTAGAGCTAATCAACATTATGTTGAAGCATACAAGGGTAGTGTATTATTGAGCTTAAATAAAGATACTTCTTTTTTATTCTTTTTAAATATGAATTGAACGATAAACATCTTTTGAAGAAAGGAATAACAAGCTTAATTAATCTATCTATAGTTTCTATTTCACCCAATTCAAATCTCAATATGAAATAGTACCTCGTTCTTGGCTTAATGAGCAAGAGAGTAATAGCTTAATTCGCTTTACTTTATAAATGACTAATATTTTTGTCTTCGCTTTGCAGTTAATTTCTTATGCATGTCACTGCATTTTTGAAAGGTAAGCCAAGGATGAAATTTTTTAATTTTTTATTTAATCTAGAGCTTATTCAAAGAGTAAAAATTTTATGTTATGTCCTGCTAGATTACATGATGGAACAAATTTATGGTGTCAGAAATTCTTGCAGTTAAATTTGACATGGAGATCTAGAAAAATTTATATAGGGTGAGGCTGCTTCATTAGTTATTACATCCTATATTTTCTCTTCTCAATATAATATCGCTTATGAGTGTTGAAAATTATCAACTCCGTAATCTTGCAAAAGCTAGCTTCTTGATTAAGCATATTCAATTGATGAGTTACAGTTAACTTATGCTTAAAAGTTTCAAAGTTTGGATTTTTGAACTATAGTTAGCAAGTTGATGGTGCTATCTTCTTTAGGGAGGGAAAGGGATCGGTACGAGAATTTTGTGCAACTTATTGTGTGGTGGATTTGTAATTTTACAATGAGTTTTAAAAAAATGTGTATATGCTATGATTTTTCCATTGATCAATAATTTTAATACGCTTTAGTTGTAAAAGTTTCTTTAAGACCATCAATATCGCTTCAATATCTTCAATCAATTAGAGATTCACAAAACCACAATAAAGCAGCCAATGGAGCTCTAATGAAATTTGACATTTGAATTGTCTAATATAAATGGTAATGTATGAAATTAGTGAATTGTGTAGTTTGTCAATTCGTGATGCTTTAGTAATTCACCAATATGGTTTAACCAGTATTTTAATTAAAATTTCGTTTCATTTTCTTTTTTCTTTTTAACAGCTTTGTCATACTATTAATCTATTTTGGAGGTGAGTTCGCTTTTTCAATAATACAAATAATTGCCATGATGTTCTTGCAGCTACTACAAGAAGCACATACTTCGTGGGACGTTCTTCGAGAATTATTGTTGAAATAAACCATATTCAACTGCTAATAAGCACAAAAATATTACTCCTTGGCAGTCCAATGTGGGTGAAAAAATAAGTTATATCATGTCTCCATGAGTATTCTTAGTGTTTAAATGCTTTTTAATTATGTCGGCAATGCAAAACATAGAAAAGCAGCAAAATGTTAAATTAAAAATAAATTTCAGCAGTTCTTAAATATTTCTATTTTTTAACATTCAAGAAATCAAAATGCCGATAAAGTTACCATGCGATTAAACTTAGTATAAAATTCTCTTATAAAATTATCTAATATTTCTTTTAGATTGAAAACTAAATGTGGGGATGCCATAAGATTCTTTTATAAAATTGTCTTATATTTATGTAGTTTGCGGTATGCACTATGGCGTTTTGCTCCTTGAATTTATTTTCATGTAAATATTATGTGTCAATACAATTCATGTTGTTTGCATCACAAACTATATGATCACTAAATTATTTGCAACTCAAAGTATAAGATTCTTTTGTGTTTTTACATTTTCGATCTTTTGTATCTTTTAGGGGGTGAGTTTCCATGCAAAGAGAAAAAAAATTTAAGAAACGACAGTGAGAAATACCAAAATCATATCACATTTTCTTTTTTCATATATACTGCTTTAAAAAATAAAATTTGTTATAATTAATTTCTATTAACCGCGCAACCGCGCATCGCGCTGGTACTATACTAGTTAATGTTTAAAAGACATCTAAACTTATTCCATATTCAGTTAGGACATTTTTCATCTTGTTTCCTTCCCTGAATATGTGCTCCAACTCTGGCAGTCCATAGTCACAAGTCACTTTATGTAATAGAGACTTAAAATAGGGGTCGACAGGTCCTTAGTGATTGTACGGCTACACTAGTTGCTAAACAATTCAAGAGGGTGTTTAGCCTAAAATTAATCAATTAATAGTTAACTAATTAAATTTGTTAATTAAACCACAAGCAATATTATCAAAATTATGTAATTAAGATGGTGACAAGATCGTAATAAAGATAGAAAACAGAGGTTAAATAGAGGGAACAACTTATATAGGTGCCCGAAGTACACAACTTCTGGGTAGAGAACTTTATAATACAATAGCAAGTAAATAATCCAAAATATATCAAAGAAAGATATAGAGAAAGAGAGAGTATTTCTTTTGCTTTTGAGTAGTACAATAACAGTGATAACAATAAGATGACCTACATTAGTACATTAACAACTTGTTTGGATGGTTGTAACCCATTGTATGGTATTGTATTGTTACCATGAATATAATATTTGTTTTGATTGTTACTCTAATTACTATTGTCTTGTATCGTTAAATCCATGGTTATGTAACCATAAAAACTATCACTTTATGTAACGACCGATTCTGTGGGATAGCATCATTGCTTATATTTCTTTCCCATCATGCCCTCACTTATTAATAATATTTTTATTTTACCCTTTACCTTATATTCACTTATTAAACCACAGTAGAAAAATACAGCCTATCCAAACATTGTACAATATCATACGATACAATACCATACAATACAAATATTATGAAACGATGGGTAACAACCATCCAAACTGAGTGTAAGGAGTTTATTTACACGATCCGAATTTCAGGCTAAGCCGTGCGGGCACCCGATTACCTCCCCTAGACCTATCAAGCAAACCTTATAGACTAAATCCATTCAAATAATATAAAATTGACTCGAAAATAAAGTGAACTTTACTTAAAAGGAAACAAGATAGACCAAGGAAAAATGATAGATATAAGGTATGCATATATACAAACTATCTGAAGAAATACAGCTTACTACGCACATATATAGGTTTAGAGGTTTCTATATTAGACATCTATGAACTACAAAAAAACATGTACCCCTCCCGAAGGGAGCAGAATGAGATAAAACCATGATAACTATAGCTGGTGGCCTCACCAAACAAGCTTTCTTGACAGAATAGCTGAGAACATCCTGACTCCTCAATCGCTCTCCTGGCTGGGTCTTGGAGAGGAATCTGCTAAATGAATACACAAGTGCAGTAGGGAGTGGAGTCATAACGACTCAATAAGTGACGAACAACTAGTGACCTTAAGGGACAGGTATACTAGCCAAGGAAAAATAGAATCACAGCAGTCAATCAACTACGTCAATCACAAATAAATAATGCAGCAAGTCCATACAATTCACGAAAAACCCATAAAGATATGAAATGAATGCATCATGATGTAATGAGGTTACATGTGCTCAAAACTTGTATTCGGTGTGTGACTCTCGTCAACTGCAATGAGATATCTGCAATAAAAATCTTTCACCATTGCGGGACTCTCATCGACTGACGAGAAGTACATATCAAGCCCAAAAGTAGAGTACATTAACCATATGCTCAGTGCAATAGCGATAACAAGTCATAACATATAAAATACAATGCAAACTCGAAGCTTAGGCGTAGAAAGTACGCCTATCGGCAGCTACACATGTAAGAAACATATGTTAGCATATCCACAAGGCCAAAGACCATAAAGGAAATGGATACTATAACTTACTTTAAGTCCTGGGTTAGAATAGCTAATGAACAACTTCTTTTCCTGCTGGACGTCCCTTAGTATAATCCCTTTCGGAGCCAGAGAGACAATTCACACTTTTAAGTGTCCGAAGAAGAAATATCTAACCTTTATACGATTTTTTTTAACCAAAATATCCCTAGGTCGGACTTAGCCGGAAGCCCATAAATTATACATTTTCGGGCTCTTGATAGTCCCACGTGTCAAATATGTTATTCATTTTTATAATTGAGTTCCATTTCACTATATTTCCTAATTTCATAAATTTTGGGGTTCTAACCGAAATTTTCAATTCAATTTCAAGAAATTCTAGCTAAGAATCATGTATTAACGAAATTGAAGGATTAAATAACATTACCTGATGATTTTGGGATTAATTTGTATGAAAGTTTCACATAAACCAATTTGGAAGGGTTTGGAAATGAGTAAGAACAAAAATCAGCCCAAAATAAGGATTTTGTACTGCCTGAAGTACGCTGCTACAGTGTAGATTTTTGCACCAGCAACAGCTGGTCTGCAATTCGGCTCCAAATGGGACACTATAATTGAAACGACCCCAAGACGGAACTCGAATTGAATCTTCGGAACTCAAGATACGGATCCCACAGAAAGAGGTCGATTTCTTAACTTTCAAGATTTTAGCGAAAACTATCTGAACGACTTCGGAATCGACTTCTGAAAGTTTCCAAATGTCACAAATGACCATACAAATCTAACACAGCTTTCGCATTTCGATTCAGAGCTTATTACTCAAATCGAGCTCGAAAATTCTTTTAAGCTTTACTGACAATTGAAACTGAAACCTTCTTCAAAAACCTTAACAAACGAGGTCAGAATCAGCTCATATTTTATGGACATGTTCTGATGGACGTTATGGAACTTTTAAGATTGTTGGCACACTAATTGGAGTCCTAACTCCCGAAATGACTAACTAAGGTCATTTCATTCTCTTCCACTTAGACCCTCATTCATCCTCGAATGAGCCAGAGTCTTACATGACTGATGGAAATCTTATGCCAACTTTCAACAACTATCCAATGGATATATTTGTGCCATATAGAAACAAAAATATAAATACTGATAAGATCTTTTATGTTTAAGGAATTAAAATCCTACCTGAGTCATCGAAGTGATGAGAATATCTCTCACATAGGCTAGACTCAAGCAAGTGTCCTCCTCGTAAGGACGATTGTGCCATCGCACTGGAAAAATCAAAATCTGCTTCGAAGAAATCTTACAGACATCTTGAGAAAGTATGGCAACTAGTAACTCCTCATAGGCTAGATTCACATCCAACTGAATAGGATCTAACTCAATCACTTCGGAAAGATCCCGAATACACTTCTGAAGCATCAATACATGAAATACTGGATAAACTGGCATAGAAGCCGGTAGATTGAGCCGATAAGCCACCTTACTACTGTGCTTCTTGATACGTAAAGGGCCAATGAATCTGGGGTTGAGCTTCTATTTCCTCCAAAATCTCTTTATATGCCGCATCGGCGACACTTTAAAAAATACTATGTCACCAACCTCAACCTCAAACTCTAACACTCGGCTCCACCGGTTGCAGTATGAAAGTTGCCTGCTCAGAGTAGTCCGCAGACGATCCTGAATAACATGAACAACATCAAAAGTCTGACAAACCATCTCTCAACTCATCACCTCAAAATCTCGAGACTCGAACCAACCGATCAGAGAATGGAATGTACGGCCATACAATGCCTCAAATTGAGCCATCTGAATGGAGGACTGATAGCTATTATTATAAGAAAACTCCGCTAAGTCCTAATGATATGACCAGTGGGCACCGAAACCAACGCGCAAGCACTCAATATATCCTCTAAAACCTGAATAACCCGCTCGGACTGACCATCCAAGGTAGCATGATATTACGCTAACCCATCCATGCCGATAAAGACATCAAAATCAACCATATCTAACACCAGAAGGTCCACCTGGGTTTCACAACCCCCAAAGGACACGGTACAAGCTGGATAAAGTTGATCCACCACAATCGTGTCTCCAATAGGAGTAGAAACATAGAATAGACCACAGAGACGCATATAATCAACATGAAAACCCAAAGAAAAATAAGGAGAGACATATGAAAAGGTAGATTCTGGATCCACTAAAGAATATGCATCTCGACTACAAACAGATAAGGTACCTGTAATAACAGCTGTTTTGATGCCTGAGCATCCTACCTGGCCGGCAATGCATATAGCTATCTCTGTGGCTAAGCTAAGCCAGCACTCTGAGAACCACTGCTGGAGCGATCACAAGAACAACGCCCCCGACCTTTGCCAGTCAGTGCTATACCACAAGCTGGCTGAGACCCTGAGGCTGCTGCTCCATAGGGGCCGGAGGGCGGGGGGAAAGGACGGCTACTACCCAACTGATTAAGATAAGGGCAATTACTCTTATGATGCCCTAGATCACGACAATAGAAACACCCTGAGCCATGCCAGCGCTGAAAAAATTGCTGATGACTACTAGGAGGAAACTAGGGTTGACTCTGTCGAGGCCCTGGCGCATCCTGAAAACCACGTGCTGGAAACTGAACTTGCCTTATAGGAGACCTGCTCTGCTGCTGATAGCTCCTACCTCCAACTGAGGTACTAGAATGCCCTAGACCACAAAATTTCTTACTCTCCCGTTCTAATTCTTCCAGCTCCAATTTATGATATGCCTCATATCTCTGAGCAATATCAACGGCGACATCAAATTTAGTTTATGCCTCAATCTGATGCAGTCCAGACCGATCAAACTAAGGAGCTTCATGATGTTCACTAGATGGTGAAGAAGAGCTATGATGGTACAATGATAGAAGAAGCGGGCAGCATGTTGGAGGAGGCAAGAGAGGCTTTGATTAGCATTGGAGCCCGTCCTAGAAGGATGGTTGGCGCATGGTACTCGCGTGGCACACGGCCTATATTTTCTAGACAGTCCAGCTGCGTGGAGGGCTCGTTTATTGGCCTTAATGCGCTGTATTTTTCAGCACTTTTTCATGCTTTTGCGTAGCTAGACTTATTTATTTTATGGTGCTTTATTAGCCCTGCGTGGCTATTGACATTTAGCCCACTTGAAGGCTATTTCTTTACATTTTAGGCGTGTGAGGCTCACCTATATAAGCCTAAATACTTAGTCTTATTTCATTAGTTTTAGAATTTACAGAATATTGAAAACAGGCGTTGCCTTTTGTAGAGAAGCTCTCTAGCTTCTTCTTTATCTCTTAACTTAGAATCCCATGGAAATCATCACTAGCATGATTCCATATGTTGGTTCAAGTCTCTCATCTTCCATGGATTAATCTTTCATTAGTAAGTTTAATCCGTTCTTTCCTTCTAATTTCTGTTCTTCCTAGTCTTCTTTCTTTATTGTTTGCTTGATTTATCAATATCCATCTTTCATAATTCCGCTTGCATCAGTTGGTATCAGAGCCAACCCGGGTTCGATTCCTGGCTACACCATGCGAAGTTCGGGGACGAACTTGCTTTAAAGAAAGGGGGGATGATGCAGCTGGGCTATCAAGGATTGGGCCCAGGGCTATCAAGGATTGGGCCCGCATTATAAGGAGCCGCCCGTAGTGGGGTCCACCCCCTGGAGGAGTTGCGTTGCTCGGGGTGGTCATGGTGGTGTCAGGGACGGACCTCGATTTGGGGTTGATCCGGCGGTATAAGAGTTGCGTTACGCCTCTACCATCAGCTATGGCTTTTGGTAGAAATGGTTGCAGTGCACTCTTAAAGTTGCCCTAGTTTTAGGTTCTTAGTTTTAGGTTTCCATTAATTTTCGTTTTTATTAAAAAAAAAAAAAAAAAGAAGAAAACAGCCGTGTGAAATTTTTGTGGGACATCTAGGGTTGAGAATATTGAGTGTTTGATTGATTTGGATTGAAATCTTGAAGTTTTAGTTGAATCTTGGCTTGTTTCTTGAAGAATTTGGCCTTGTTTCTTGGAATCTTGAATAGGTGCTGCGTTCTTGGACTTGTAGAACTAATCTTCTTGAGTTCTTGAATTGTTTTTGAACAATTTAGGATGTTCTTGATTGAGTTCTTGAGAGTTCTTGACAAAAGTACTAGAACACGTTAGAAACAAGTGAAAGAATAAACGTGTAGTAAGATTCTTGAACCAATCTTGTTGAAATTCTTGAAACGAAGTTGAGTTCTTGAAACAAATAGAAGTGCAGCGTGTTCTTGATCTCCCATGAGCCTTTGAAACGTGATTCTTGGCTAGAAGTTGGTAGTTCTTGATCAACAAATTGCTATTCTTGAATAGGTTGAAAAATAACTTGATTTGATCTTGAAATTCCTAGCTTTTGCACGTTGAATTGGAGAGGTTGGTTGCTGAATTTCTTTGTTGTTTAAGAGGCTTGGAAGGGCTGCACATTAGAGAAAGAAGGAGGAAACCCTAAGCCTAATTCAAGAGGGAAACAAATCCCAATTCAAAGAGGAGAAGTTTACCCACTTTCCAAGTAAAGGAATTAGTTTTCCTTTGGCTTTGGGAGAGTGTTTGGGCTGCTGATCCAAGGGGAAAAGGGAGTGTAAATTTCGGCCATCAAGTGCATTAGGAGTGGCAAAAGTTCTCCAAATTTGAGTTGGAAAGCAAGGAAAAAGAGGGAAAACTTATTCCATTCAAAAAAAGGATCCAAAACTGATTTGGAAAACAAAATTAGGTGGGAAAAACTTACTCCTACCCACAAAGGGAAGGCTTGAACGTTTTTCCTAAGGGGAAAAAGGGTAGTTTGTTCTAGGAATTTTCTTTTCTTTGTTGAATTAATTCTAGTTAGTAATCTTGGGGTATTTTTCTACTCTAAGCTATACTAACTCTTGAGCTTTTAGGAACTCGTGCTTGCTGAAATTTCCTCCATTATCGTAGAACTTTCTTGACTTCAAGTGCTTACTTTAAAAGAGCCGTCCGTCCATAGAGTCACATAAAATCCACTCCGAACCAATACTTGGACACACTAGTTGGTGAATTTTCACCCTTGATGTTAAGAGATAACGGGAAATCTTTGGGTGGGGGTATTTGGAGAGTGAAATCTAAAGAGTGTGAGTGCCACCACTAAAAGTAAGGGAGTGCAAGTGAGGTTGTTTATACTAACTTTTTCCTTCCTCGTTTTCTTGATATGTCTTTTGCAGGTACACGGAGCAATAAGGGAGGTATGGTTGGATATGGAGAAAAATCAGTTGATAGGAGTTTTTACTACACTCCCGAGGTGACTAAGGCTGAAGTAAAGAGAGTGGCGGGTCGATTTGGTAGTTTTTCCACTCATGATCATTCAGGTTCTTACTTGGATGAAGCTGAGCGAAACCATAGAGTGAGTAGGTTTGATATTGAAGTCGAAGGGTGTAGAGGATTCTTACTAAAGGTTGATGGTACTGATGCCAATTGTATTGACCCATCTTTGGTTGATATGCTAAAGATACCAAGCTACAAATTGAAGCATCCCTATAAATATAACGGAGTGTTGGTTTCTGAGGTAGCTGAAGTGCTCATCTCTAAAGGAGACTATAAGGAGTTTGTGTGGTGTGATGTATATCCTTTGCATTCTTGTGATGTTTGGTTAGGTTCTCCATGGTTGTACAACAAAGAGTTTCTATATAGTGCTAAAAGGGATATGTACCGTTTGGGTACGCGTCAGGGAGAATATTACTTTGTGCCAAGGGGAAGGAGATTTAAGGCATCGACTAGTGAGCACCCTCGTCCTAGTCAAAGCGAAAGTGAGGAGAGGACCTCCAAGAAGGTGAGCTCGAAACTGCATGACTCTATGTCAAGTGGGTCACCTAAGAAGAATAGGGCATCAAGTGATGGTTCTCTAAGTCCCAACTTTCGGGTTAACGTGAAGACTCCACCTACTCCGGCCAAGGGCATTCTTGGGACTCATCCCAATTCGCCCGAACATGAGAGAAAAATGATTGAGAGGAGTAAGGGAGTGACCGGTGACAATCCTCGAGTGGAAAAAGGAGAGGATGTGTTGAGTGATGTGAGTGGGTTGTCACCTTATTCTAGACTTGACCTTGAAAGAAAAATGAGAGAGAGGAGAGAAGAGAAAAGAAAAGTTGAGAGTGAGGACACCATTTGTTCTAACAATTCTTTATCTTCTTCTTCTTGTTGTTTTAGCTATTGTGCAGGGATTCTTGGAGGCAAGCCGGTGTTGGAGCCTCAAGCATGTTCTAAGGTTGAAAGACAAGGTGATGATGATTCTCATTGTGCGCTGCAAGGTGGAAGAGCTGGTCAAGATACTTCAAGTTCTTTAAGTTATCAAGGCAGCAACTCGAGTGTAAGTATTAGCTCTTCTTTCTATGAGCCTGATGACTCCTTGTCTTGTGAAAGTGTTAGTAATAGTGTACTAGTTGATGATTTACATGACTACAATGTGTTCGCAACTAGTTTAGAGTCCAACGGTCAGCATGTGTTTGAGCATGAATAAATAGTTGAGAGGGTCTGTAAGCAGTATTATGATGTGAGCTCTATTTTTAATGAATCTCTCTTTACTGAAAGTTCTGTTGTTGACCTTGTTTTTGAACCTTGTTATGACACACCACCCATATTTGATAAGGGGAAAGACGAGTTAATTAATTATCCTATTCTTTCCTTTGATAGTTCGTTTGACAATGGTGGTCCTGTGTGTCGTGGTAAGGATGTAAGTGACCTAGAGGAGTCTCTAGAGAATGAGATGGATGGGATTGTATATGATGACTCCTTAGGTAGTGATGAACCTTATTTTGATACTTCACCTTTGTTAGGTGGTGAGCTTGAGAAGCTACCTTTAACTAATCCCTTATTTGAGGGTATATTTGATAGAGGTGGTGATTTGTATCGAACTAGGGTAGAGAGCGAGATTGAATCTCCATGGTGTAGAGAGTTTGACTCCTTAGATATTCCTTTGTTTGAAACTCCAAGTGAGGTGAGTGATTCTCCTAGTAGTCCTAATCATGAGTGTGTGCGCTGTATTGATGAAGAAGCCATTATTAATGCTTTCCTTGAGAGTTTGTCTATTGAGGAGGATTGTCTTAGAGGTGAATATGGAGGTGAGGACTTATCTCTTGGTGTGAGTAAGAATGCTTTCAAGAAGGGGAGTGGGGTAGTTGATGTCAGTTGTAGGTTGAACTATTTTTATTTCTCCATTCCATATGTTGATCACACCTTGGGTAATAAGCATGCCATAACCATTGTGTCAAATTGCAAAAATCATACATTGGGGGCTTGGCGTGTAGGTCATGAGTTTAGAGATAATAGATCCTTTGCTTGTATGAGTTTTTATACTTCATGTCCTATTGATCTCTTTAATTGTTGTAGCTATGAGTGTTTTTCATTGTTGAGCCGAGAGCTTATAGTTCCCTTCGGAGACATAGATTTTCTCATTGATATTGATGCTTGGCTCTATCATAAGAGTGTTTTTTTTTTCACTATTTGCACTAACCATTGTGGAGCTAACCTACTCTTGTAGTAGAATATTTTGGTTGTGTCTTCCTTTGCTTGCACGGTTTGATGGTATGATTTCGAGGACGAAATCTTCTCAAGAAGGGGAGAATGATGCAGTCCAGACTGATAAAACTAAGGAGCTTCATGATGTTCACTAGATGGTGAAGAAGAGCTATGATGGTACAATGATGGAAGAAGCGGGCAGCATGTTGGAGGAGGCAAGAGAGGCTTTGATTAGCATTGGAGCCCGTCCTAGAAGGATGGTTGGCGCGTGGTACTCGCGTGGCACACGGCCTATATTTTCTAGACAATCCAGCTGCGTGGAGGGCTCGTTTATTGGCCTTAATGCGCTGTATTTTTCAGCACTTTTTCATGCTTTTGCGTAGCTAGACTTATTTATTTTATGGTGCTTTATTAGCCCTGCGTGGCTATTGACATTTAGCCCACTTGAAGGCTATTTCTTTACTTTTTAGGCGTGTGAGGCTCACCTATATAAGCCTAAATACTTAGTCTTATTTCATTAGTTTTAGAATTTACAGAATATTGAAAACAGGCGTTGCCTTTTGTAGAGAAGCTCTCTAGCTTCTTCTTTATCTCTTAACTTAGAATCCCATGGAAATCATCACTAGCATGATTCCATATGTTGGTTCAAGTCTCTCATCTTCCATGGATTAATCTTTCATTAGTAAGTTTAATCCGTTCTTTCCTTCTAATTTCTGTTCTTCCTAGTCTTCTTTCTTTATTGGTTGCTTGATTTATCAATATCCATCTTTCATAATTCCGCTTGCATCACAATCTCACAAGCTATCTTGGACCGTAAATAAGGAGAAACCAATCAATAAAATACCTGACCCTCTTGGAGGCTCCTGCACAAGATCTGGAGCATATCTGGACATCTCAGAAAACAAAACCACATACTCTGAGATTGACAGGTTACCCTGAACGATCATCTAAAAACGCATCCTATTCTCATCTTTCGGACTATGAGAAAGAAACTTCTCTATGAACCTATCGGAGAACTCACTCCAGGTCAGCTTAGAGAAGCCCTGCAGATTGAAGTGTGGTCCACCAAGCTAAAGCTAGACCCTCCAACTGGAAGGCAGTATACTCAACTCCATGATATATACAAGATATGCATACATACAAGTTGTCTGAAGAAATACAGCTAATTATCCACATGTATAGGTTTAGAGGTTTTTAGATTAGACATCTAAAAACAAAAAAAAAAAAAAAACATGTACATTTCCCATAGGGAGAAAAATGAGAACTATGGCTCATGGCCTCAACGAACAATTTGGCTCACCACAGACAGCTGAGAACATCCTAGCTCCTCAACTGCGCTTATGGCTCGGTCCTGGAGCGGAATCTGTGGAACGAGAAGACAACACAAGAGCAGATAGAGAGTGAGTAAGAAACAACTAGCAATCTTAAGGGATAGGTATGCAAGCCAGGCAAAAATTAAATTACAACAGTCAATCAATTAAGTCAATCATAAATAAACATTACAAAAAGTCCATATAGCTCACAAAACACCCATAAAGATATGAAATGAATGTATCATGATGCAATGGGGACGCATGTGATTGAAACCTATATCTGGTGCGGGACTATCATCGAATACCAAGAGATATATGCTATAGTAACCCTTTATCGGTGTGAGACTCTCATCGACATCTGGGAAATACATAGCAAGCCCAAAACTGGAGTACAATACCCCTATGCGCAATGCAATAGCAATAACAAGTCATAACATGTGAAATGAAATGGAAACCCCAAGCTTAGGCATAGAAACTACACTTATCGGCAGCTACACACATTTGAAACACATGGTACAATATCCACAAGGCCAAAGGCTATAATAGAAATAGATACTATCACTTACTTTATGTCATAGGTCAGAATAGCTACTGGACAACTTCCTTTCCTATCCGACGTCCCTCAGAATAATCTCTTTCTGAGCCAGAGAAACATATTCGCACTAATAAGTGACCGCAGAAGGAATATCTAACCTTTATACGAATAAGAAAGGAAATTTACCAAAATACCCCCTAGGACGGGCTTAGCTGGAAGCCTATAAATTATGCATTTCCGGACTACTCATCGTCTCACAAGTCAAAATATGTTATTAGTTTTCATAATTGTGTTCATTTTCTCTAAATTCCTTAATTTCATAAATTTTAGGGTTCTAACTTCGTTTTCCAATTCAATTTCAAGAAGTTATATCTAAGAATCATGTATTAACGAAATTGAAGGATAAAATAATATTACCTGATGATTTTGGGATGAATTGGTATGAAAGTTTCACCCTAAACCGACTTGGAATGGACTGAAAATGAATAAGAACAAAAAAATAGCCTAAAAAAAGCTTTTATACTGCCTGAATTATGCAGCTACAGTACAGTTTTTCGCACCAGCAACAACTAGTATGCAATTTAGGTCCAAATGGGACCCTACAAGGCTCGGAATGATTCTAAATATTTTAAAAAGTTATAAAACACTTGTGTGACATGCTCATGAGGACGGATCTCGAATCGGATCTCCGGAACTCAAGATACGACTTCCATGGAAAGAGATCAATTTCTTAACTTTCGAATTTTAGCGAAAGCTGTCCAATCGACCCCGGAATTCACTTCTGAAGGTTTCCTCAGGTCTTGGATGACCATACAAACCTAACACAACTTTTGGATTTTAAATTAAAGTTCATTTACTCAAAATCGAGCTAAAAAATCTCTTTTTTCGCTCTACGGATAACCAAAACTAATACCTTACAGGAAAAACTTACCAAACGAGGTTTGAATCAGCTCAAATTTTACAGACAAGTCCTACTGGACCCTTATGGAGCTTTTAATATTGTCAGCACGCTAATTAGAGTCGTAACTCCTGAAATGACTAAGTAAGGTTATTTCATTTATATAACAATTGTGAGTGTTAATGACGCACATTTAATGAGGATTAGTATTATTCCCTCTAATCATATTTGTTAGGGCCATGATCGTTTGAATGTAGTCCCTTCACAGGAGGAGTTGTAGCCGTAGCCTGAGTATTTTTTTGGGTGTGTCCATATTTAAGTTGCCCTAATGAATCTTTTATGCCATTGTCGACACCTTTTTTTCGAACCGCTACCGTTCAAAACATGATTCGACTTATTAAAACTAACAGGTAAAAAATGAAGTCGCCACCTAGTAGTTTATTTAACTAGGGTTATTAGGAAACCTACTTTGTTTCTAACCGATTTTAAAGTTGACTCCGAAACTTTATTTGCAAACTAGAAATTCTAGGTAAGAGATTCAAATTAATCCAGGAGGAAGGTGTTAGGCACCTCCCAAATTTCACTAAATGTGGTTCGCAACTGAACTAAATAATTGGGATTTTGAAAATCAAATAATTAAAATAATTTTCACTATGCAAGTTAGATACATATAATTGCATTTAAAACTAAATAAAAGGTTCGTCTTCACCAATTGCTTTTTCCTTAGTAAGCTTTATGCGAATAAACCTCGCAAAATAAAACAAATAGTTAGTGCGAAAAAATAATAAATTAGAGCAAAATAAAGTAAAAAATGAAAAATAACAATTGTAAAAATGGCCTCCAGAACGTCGTCTTTACTGAACTTTGCCGAGAAGTTCACCTCGCAAAAAAATATTAAAAGGAATTAGTACAATAATTAATAAAGTAAAATAATAAATATAACAAAAACAATAATAATAACAATAACAATAATAATAATAATAATAATAATTATAATTATAATAATCATAATAATAAAAAAAGAAAATAAAGGGAAAAATAATTTTTCAAAGGTTTACGCTCAGATTGGTGTGGTGTATCGGGTTGAGGTTAGGGGTGTCGGTACAGTTGCAAACACGGTGGCCGGCCGATTGCCATCCCAAGTACCGATCTTGTTGCTCTATGCTTATTTTTTAGAAATAGATACATATCATCATCGCCTTTTATTTAGCGAGACACGTAAGGGACCGTGTATGTAACAGGACGGGGACTGTACTGACCTCCAAAATATGATTAGCCTTATTGTGTAGTATCATGTTCTAACCAGTCAACTTTGCAAACCCTCGAATTAACATTTTCATAGGCGTAGCAACTTAAACGGGATTTTGTTCAAATCAACGAAAATCAGAACAACACAGAAATGTTATCAGTTTATAGAAACGGATACAATAGCCCTTATAGATTAATTCCTGGAAGCAGCGAAAGGCATAGAAACAGAGACCCAACATATCTTAAAGAACAATGGCACTCACGTAACAGAACAAATAATATCAAACAGGTCAAAACAATAATCAATAGCATCAAACGAATCACCAAATAAACAGAACGAGAACAGAGGAACAGGTACGCCAAGAATCGGAAGGGGATGGGAAGAACGGCGCCAGCCTGGCTTTCCAGTGAGAGGGTCTTAGGTGCGTCGCTGCCACTCTGCCTCTTGCTCTTCCCCTCATTTTATTTTATTCCAGTAGCGAGTAAGAAAGAAAACGAACGCCCGTTTCTCTCTGTTTGTTGGTAGTTCCTCGATCTGTTTCTGTGTGTGTTTGATCTGTTCTTAGTGTGTTGGTATTGTAAAGCAAGGAAGAAACGTACATTTAAAAGAAATTTCAAGAGTGCCATTGGAGGATGAGCTCCATTAAAGGAATTTGCTGAGTAATCTCTTCCAAAAATGGGGAGATTGGAGGAGTAAATAAAGGCATCAGAGACGTGGGGGTCTGATTTGAGGGGGATATACAGAGTATCTCTTGGGATTTTTATAGTTGTCGGCTTAATTCAAAAATAGAGAAAAAAAAATACTTGGTGCAATTAACTTAAAAGTATATGGAATGTATTCAATTGGGCAATTCGTCTAGGTTCAAAGGGGAAAGATTTTGTCTAAAAAAAGAAAAACATATAAAAAATAGATTTTCAAAAAGATTTGCTTTGGGCAAATTCCACATAATATGACAGACAAAGAATCAAAATAAAGACCGGAATTTTAATCAGACTAATATTTAATTAAATGCGCTGAAATAAGAAAATATAATATTATATATATAAAGAAAAGAAAAAATGCACACATGAAAACAACTGGGGTCAAATTAAATTAATTAAGTATAAATAGCCACAAATAATTATTAGATATTATTTATGCAATAAACTTATCCAAGTATGCAAAGTGTAGATTTGAGTGTTTTGTAAACTTATTTATGCAATAGCCACAAATGTGAGATGTATATGATGCACGGTTTATATCAAGAGTAAACTTATCCAAGTATGCAAAGTGTAGATTTGAGTGTTTTGTAAAATTTGGTGAGATAAATGATTGGTGAATATAACAGAGGCACTATCAAAGATGAGATAATATCAATAGATCGAGCGCGCGAAAGGAGGTTTGTAATCATCCTAGTTATGAAAATGTAGCGCGCAATACACCCATAAAGAGGAGTTTATACGGACATAGTTTCCACTGCATCTTGATAAATGAGTCAACTTGTCTTCAATATCGAATTAAGCTGGGGCTATCGAAGGGTAATCATGATAAATACGCTCGATTCGAACAGATTCGCATGATTAAGCACGAAAACGCACACAATTGACAAACAGAGAATATCAAACAAGGTAGAAAGAAATACAAGCTGACATCCCAATCTAGAAAGAAAGATTGGACAGACTACTTGCTCGAGTATGGGGAGTTTAGATTTAAGCGGGAATACTTGCTCGAGTATGGGGAGTTTAGATTTAAGCGGGAATGATTTCCGGAAACAACAAAATCATAATCGAAGGGAATGAACTTTTTGAATGGAGTTTTAGAATGGTGCATGGTATGTATTTGCAATTTTTTTATTACACGATTGATGCAGTATAGCCTGATCAAGCTACGTTCGTGCCTTCAAGACCATTCACGTTAAGCCAAGCTAAGGAGCTTCATGATGCTCACTTGATGGTGATGAAGAGTCATGATTGTACAAGTGTTGAGGAAGGGTGCGTATGCTAGAAGAGCCTTGGGATTCGTTGATTAGCATTGGAGAAGGGGTGTTCTAGAATAATGCTTGGCGCGTGGTACTTGCGTGGCACGCGGCCTATATTTCCTAGATAATTCAGCCACGTGGAGGGCACGTTTATTGGCCTTAATGCACTATATTTTTCATGACTTTTCATAACTTTTTCATGTTTTTGCATAGCTAGACTTATTTATTTTATGGTGCTTATTTAGCCCTGTGTGGCTGTTGATATTTAGCCCACTTGGAGGCTATTCCTTTACCTTTTAGGCGTGTGAGGCTCACCTATATAAGCTTAACACTTAGTTTAATTCAGCACCTTACTTCATTAAAAAAAATGCAGCTTTTACTATTCCTTACTTATGTTGGAAAACTTGTTCTTTTTGAGTGAAATCAAATTGAGCTTGATTCTTCCATTGATCATTCAACTTTTAATTCCTAGTTGTCTTGAGGGTTGTTGCGTAGTATAGGTCCTCCTTGGCTTCATCAAGAAGGTAAGTAGACTAGTTCCTACCTGCAATTCTTGGTAGATCAAAGAGAGTCTTGCTTCTATCCTTATTTTTGCTATTTCGTTATTAATCTTGCATCAGTTGGTATCAGAGCTTGGAAAGGGTTTGTTACTACAACCCCAGTCCTGTTCTTCGTGCCCTAGTTTTAGGTTCTTAGTTTAGGTTCTTTAGATTTTCGTTTTTGATTAAAAAAAAAGAAAAAAAAACATGAAAACAAAAAGATTTAGCCGTGTTTATTGTTGTGGATGATTATACACACCTAGATGTTGACACCCAATTTTGTCCCTTCGTTTTTCGTAATTTGGTTATATTTAATTTAAATCAATAATAGTGATGTTTCAAACAAAATTGCATGAGACAACCTGCATCTATGTGCGTGATACTATTATTAATCCTCTATTTATATTATTCCTTACTTAATTGTGACTATATTACGTAATTACATTCATTTCAGCTATTTTCTAAAATTACGTATGATATTTGTGTAATTTAATGTATTACAATATTATTTAATAATTATTTGTGGCCATTAATATCTGATCAGTATTATTTGTGGTCATCTATATTTGTTTATGATTAAATATATTTATTTATAATTATTTACAAAATTTTCTATTTTTATACTTATTATTTATAAGTATTTTTTATTAAATACTAGCCAATTGCTAATTTACACCTATGTTTCTACCGCACCAAGTCCTCGTCATCACCTTTTGTCCATGTGTACGCCACCTCAGCCTACACCTCATTAATACACATTTTTTTAGTCTGTGTACAATTCGTTATAGCACAAAGTACACACACATTAAGCACGCGTACAACTCATCTTAATGTGTCGTACGACCCTCCCCCCCCCCCCCCCCAAAGCACCTGACCTCTTTCCACCTCACCTAATATACATTATACATATGTATATACTCTTCTGACGTGGCACGATCCCAACCGTTTATCCCTTAAATCCAACGGCTCGTATTAAATCTACCACTTACAATTATACAAACACACCCCACACAAAAAACCCTAAACACATTACTCTCTCTCTCCCCAAAACTCATCAGCCGTCGCCCCATTTTCCCTCTCTCCCCCTCTGCTCGTAACCCGTCCAGGTTCCACCACAGCCACACCAAAACTGCGCGTCTCCTTCGCCATCTCCGCTCGTCTCTTCTCTCTCTTCCTTGTCGTTTTCTCACGGGAAAAAGGGAACAAATCTTTCTTTCTGTAGAAACCGAAAAGGAAGAGGAAGAGATTGACAAATCTCGTTAAATCCGGAACACACAAGATGGGATACGCACTGATTTAGCTCGTTCAAGTTGAGTGCCATGAGAATTAAACACAAATCACCAGAAATCAAGGCAAAACGGGTCAGCCGAGACTGACCTGACCAGGTTCATTTGTAACCCATTTTGGATGCAATAAAAATAGGGTAATTTCTTTCCTTTTATGTGATGAAGTTTCTGTCTAGATTCACAATCGCATTTAGTAGTCTAATTCTATTTTGGTTCATTAGCATGATAACCCGATTTTCACATTTAATTCAGTTTCATTTGCCTTCTGAAATATATGATAATCGTTGATAAAATATTGGATTGATGATACTGATTTTGGTCAGTGTACTGTTACACATATGTATATTGATGTCTTGCTTAACAATCACTATGTACTTTCCTTTCTTGGCCAAATAAAGGGACTGGTTTGATTATGTATAAGATGGTCTTGATCCTTGATTGATGTGGTCTTTATTTAGCCGCACATACTACTAGTTTCTATGCGAGATTCATACCTCTAATACTATAAATACCTTGGACATCTACATATGAAAGGACACCTTTACACTTGAAAAATAGTCTCAGACTCCCATCTTCTCCTCTCCTCTCTGAATACACAATTTATAGACCCTTTACACACAGAATTAGAACTAGGACACTGATACATCCACACTTAGAAAAACAAGATGACACAAGCTGAAGACACACTTACACACCTTACACACACATTGATACACTACAGAGCACTTCTTCATGCTGAAGCCCATCACACAGACACAACTATATACTTCTGGATATACTGAGCATGCATTCTCTCTTCTCTTTCTCTTTGAATCCTTGTCTTGTTAGTTTAGAGCTAAGCTAAGACCTTTTTAGCATATCTGCGTTGTTTCTCTTACTTGCCAGTTCCTTTCTTGTTTATTTCAGACACACCAAGGTACAATCTTTCTACTAGTTGAATGGTTCTATTGGTGACAGTTTGATGACACTATTTTTATAGCTTTGAATCTGCCTTTTCTGTGTGTGCATTGCTATGACTTTTGGGCCTTCATTTTGCCACCCTCTAACCCCTTTTATTCAAGAAAACTGGATGACTGAAAGGTCATACCACAGTTAGTATCATTATAGGTTTACACGAGTGTTTGGGTGTGGTTCTCAGTGTTTAAAAAGAATTCGACAGCATGAATCAGCCTTGGTAAAGACTGGAAAAAAGAAGCTTGTTATGGTGCATAGAGGGCACGCTGTTTCCCTCTTTTACGTGTTAATATGCTCATCCCCTATGCCCTTTTTTTGTATTTGTTAGGATTCCTTTTGGTCTGTACGCTTAGCACCATAAGGTGCATTTATTTTGCTTAATGCAGGTGCAGTTGATTAAGTGCTGCAATACGCAGTAAAATTGGCTACAAATGAGCCTTTCTTTAACTTATTCCTTATTTTTCATGTGTTTTGAAGTTGAATTTAACATTAAGGCTGAAAACTGGTTTATTTGTGCAAAATAATTTTCTGGAAAATTGCAGCAGTGTTGAGAATGTTTTAAACTGAAAGTTCAATATTTATTTACACTATTTGTGCAATTTGAAGGTACTAGAATTAGACTATATCAGCTAATGGGCTAAAAATACAAGACTGTCTGAAACGGGCTCATTTCTGCAACTGTTATATTCTGAAATGTTCCAAGTACGCAACTGTTATCCTCTCAGAAATGGCTAGAACTGAAATTAGCCTATTTATGCAAATCTAAAATTTTGTTAATCCTTATATCATTTTCACTTGTTTTATTAATTTTGAGGCCTACTTTGAAACCTCTTAAAATTGTTTTGCTTACATAATATTATTTGCTTATGTATTAACATGACAGTTTATTATTTGGCGCCTAGATGTGTAGATTTGGGGCACTTAACACACTTTGGATGGCCTAGATATTTTATATTTATATTACTAAGTCTCAACGGCCTCCGAGACATTAAATTGGGACGCTAGTAAACCTTTACGACGTTTTAAAATGTTAGTATGCGATTTAGTTAAATACTTAAAGAGGGTATGGGGGTTAAAGGGAATTAAGCCCCTCGGAAATGATGGAAATTACCCGAGCTATATATTGATAGTGGATTCTGAAACTATCGTCCCTTACGAAAGCCGGGTTCTGATCTGAATAAGATAATAAAACCTAGGGTTATTCAAACGTTTAATTAAGTTACTTATTATTTTGTGGCTACTTGTGCAACATGATTACTATGTCAATTATTTATGCAAATATCTTAAACTACTTATTTATTTTGCATCCTATATCTCTCTTATTTATTTCATTTAGCTTTTATCCTTTTTATAAGTATTATGTTAAACCCAATAGAGAAATCGACCGGGAACCACGTTTATTGGAACTTAGGAGGTGCCTAACCCCTTCCTTCTAGGTTATTTCGACTACTTACCCGAATCTCTGACTCATAGACCAACCCAAAGTTATTATTGAATTATTTGTTGCATTTCGTTCATACTCCTCCACTCCTGAAAAATTGACACTTGCACACACACAAACGTTCGTTTCACTCACAAAAAAACCCTTTAAGGAGCAACGGTTAGAATCTAGCTGGTCCGTAGTACAACCAACAATTCTAAACGTTCCCACCCCTTGGTTGTCGGCCTGGGGGAGCCATGTCCTTGTCTAGATTACCCAACTCTTAGTTACACTATGTTTAGGATTATTCATCATGTTATATTTAGGACCATTTTGACTTCGGCTCATGTCTAAGTCTACTAATTCACTATATTTGAATGAACCAAACGGGTTTTCGACCCTAAGGGACATTTAAATATGTTACGTGTGCATCTATCTAAAGTTGAACGTGTATAATGTAGATCGTTTGTTCTCAAAAGTGTGGATCATCTAATTATTTATTTTTGTTGGAGGATGTCACAAGTCGAAGATTTGGAAGATCAAACAAAACATAGATTTTAAATTGTTTTTTTTTTTTTACTTTTATGTGACAAAATCAATTATTCATTTCTATAAATGGAAATTCTTATAGAAATCGATTATTTATTTCTATTTACATATGGAATTTTTATATTTTTTCTACGTTCATTCAAAACCAATTACTTTATAAAATTATTTTTGGGTTATGAACGAAATTAATTTTTTTTATTTTTATGAAACCAAATCACAGACTTTACACTAATTTCTTCTACTTTTAATATAGCAAGATCGATTAGTGTTCCTATTTACCCAAAAGATGTTATTCTACATTTATACAATAAAATCAATTAATTTATAAAATTATTTTTTCTGCTAATTTTAGGTTATGAGAACAAATGAGATGACACACGATACATGTTCAATTTTAAATATCATACTCAAACTTAGGAAGACTTAACATCCTTGGCATGTTAAAGTCCATTAGCCAACTTCGTCCAAATGGCGCCTATCATGCATCTTATGTGTGTTGATTTTTGTTAGGCCTACCTCTGATACAAGAGAGGTCCCTTGCATTATAAGGAGTGATATGTTTTGCATTTGGTAATTATTACCTCGACACTAACTTATTGTTTTCATGTCTAAGTTTTACTCCCACTCCTGGGGTTGACTTGTGCATTCTGGCCGAGCATCAGTACCGGACGAGAACCAAGGGACCAGTTACAACTCCTTCCCCCTCACAAACCAGAAGGAGAGGAAAGCGAAACATCATGTCTTAGTTGAATAATGCTGCTCTCAGTGACGATAACATTGGGAATAATGGGACACCCCGCAAACTTGCCTTGGTTGGGTATGATGAACATGTTGTTACTTTAGAGCAAAGAATTAAAGAACTGAAAGAGAAATTGACAATGGCCAGTTTACCCGTTGGTAACTCCACCCATTCAAGGGAATCAGTCGATCCAAGTGGGTCAGCCCGCCCTAATAGAAAGGACCCTGTACACCCAACTAAACCCCCTGTTGTTTACCAAACAATACCACCAGCAACGTACCAAGCAGCGTCGCCTACTACTTACCAAACAACAACCAGCTACTTACCAAACAACACGACCTGCTACCTACAAAACCGTACCAACCACCACATATCAAGCACCGCCTCCCCATCTAGCGCCACCAGATACTTATCAAGCACACCTCCTGCATCCCTACTTACCAGAACACAAGCCTACCTCACACCAACACTGCATATCCGCAACCTTAAAATCCCATGTTCACTGCTGAAACCAAACAACTCACTTTACCCGTCAAAGACCATAACAACTATGAATGGGCGGAGGATGAAACCAATGATAGTGGGACAGAAGACAAAGTTCGTAAGCTAGAGGCAGCCTTTAACTAGTTTGAGTTAGGCAAAACTACTAAAGGTTTAGCTTATGAAGATTTGTGTATCTATCCTACTTTGAAATTACCTGACGGATACAAGATACCAGAGTTTGACTTGTTCAACGGCATTGGCGATCCTATGTCACATCTGAGAACATATTTTGACAAGTTGATTGGAGCAGGGGAAGACGAGAACGAGTAAAGCTATTCAGCCGAACTGACTGGAGATGCTTTAAGTTGGTTTTCTAAACAGAAACCATGCACATGGCTCGGTTGGGAAGATATGGCGGCAAACTTTGTAGAAACATTTGGGTACAATACCGAAATGGTACCTAATCGCTTCTACTTAGAAAAGTTGAAAAAGAAACCCACAGAGACGTTCAGGGAATATGCTACTAGGTGGAGAGCAGAAGCTGCCAAGGTGCAACCCGCTATGAGTGAGAAAGAAATAGTCAACATATTCATTTGCATACAAGAAGATGTCTACTATGACAAGTTGTTGCATATGACGAACCAAAAGTTCGCAGATGTAGTATTGATGGGAGATGACATAGAAGAAGGGTTAAAAAATGGAAAAATTATTAGCTTAGCTGCACTACAAGATGCTAATAAGGCCATCCAAGCTGGAAGAAAGATGAAGTCTCTTTTGCTGCAACCATTCAAGACCCTGCTTTCGACCATTATTATAAAAAACCACCACCATTCCATCCCTACCCTTATACATCATCTGAAAAATCCGTTTACAACATTCAACCCACTCGACCTATATTCCACACCCCAGCACCAAGCCGTCCATCATACCAGCAAAATACTCAAACCAACTACCGAAATGCATCACCATACTCTCATAGGCCTCGCCCTGAGGCAAACCAAAGACCCAAAAGAAACTGCACTGCATTAGCTGAATCCCGCACCCAATTGTTCGAGAGGTTGAGAGCTTTTGGACTTATTGTCCCAATCCCTCAAAAGGTGCCAGACAATCCTTCACCACACTTCTATTACAGCAAAAGGTGTGCATACCACTCAGGTGGACCGGGGCATGAGATGGAGAGATATTTTGCATTGAAAGATAAGATTCAAGACCTAATAGATGAAAAGGTCATTCATTTGAAGACGCCAAATATGTACAATAACCCACTCCCTAATCATGGAGAGGAGAAGGTGAATATGATTGACGTCGGCGAAGAATGCAAATTGGAAGGTACAATCGTAAAGGAAAAAACAATGTTTGATGAATACAAGTTTGGCATGGGGTACATCCTGGTTTGCAAAGGAGAAAGCACTAAAAAGGACACAAGAGGTTATCATTTACTAGAGCAGTTTATTCCAACTCTGAAACAGGCATCCATCTTTTCAAGTTGCATGCAAACTCTCGAGAGAGAAGGACTTGCCAAAGATGTTCATGAGCTGACCGGTCTAAAGGAGCTATTCATGGAAGAATATGGTAATGAAGCCTTGGACATCCAGAAAGCCAAACCTGGAGTTATGCCAAACAACTAAACCTGCAGCACATTCCGAGCATGCCGAGAACCTTAGTGGAGTTGGGGCACTAGTTGTTTTCTTAATTAAAATACGACTCCGAGCCGTTAGCTTTTGCTTTCTTTGTTTTTCAACTTTGTTTCATTGTCGTTTCCTTCCGAAGAATGTTTCTTAAGTCAAATAATAAAAGCATTCCCTCTTTTTATGCATCATTCACTTTCTGCAAAATCATTTTATGTCCATTGAATCTATGACTGCGACGCGAGAAAGCAATCCAAAACAACGAGTACAAACCAGGCTTTGGTGAAAGACATTTGAGGAACTTCATGAGGAATTATAGCAGACAACTGAGGCAAGAGCATATTTTAGGAAGATGACTTACAATTCAAGGCAAAATAGTAGAAATACATATAAGGAGCATAATTAGATAATCTTAAATGGACTAAAAGCATACTCGAGCAAGTGACGCTCATGGATAGCAAAGAATGAGCACAACAAGCAATGGAATGACAAAGGCGTTTGCCAAGAAAGCTAGGGCAAGACAGTTAGTCCTAGAATACAATTCTCTAAATCAAGACAAAATTGACAAGATCCCTTACTCAGATACAATTAAGAGATACTACAAGTCAAGCAACCTTCATCTTTATTGGATTCGAACTACGTAGCGACCTGATTCCAAAAAAGGGGATACGTAGGCAGCCTACTCAAGGCACGGTCACATCCCAAGAGAATTTTATTAGACACTAGGGCAGAATTTTTTGAGTCACCCTCAAAAAATTCAAAGAATACATCACAACACACTGGGGCAGAATTTTTGATGGACCTCAAAAATTCAAGGAAACTACAAGCAGCACACTGGGGCAGAAATTTTGAGCTTCCCTCAAAACTTCAAGATGAGAGACCTTTGAACAACAAATGGATATAGAGGAGATTATGTCCATACAACACGTCGGAGTCTATGATTCAATGGAATAAATTCACATTACTCTTTAAATATTATTTTTCTCAAAACACATGCATATTCCCTTTTGTTCTCCTTTTTTCCCACAGCTCGACTAAGGTTTGACGCTCGGAAAGAGAGATATTACAAGGAGAAAATTATACGATATGCAGCAGTAGAGTACAGTACAACACAACAAATGCACAAGTCAACCTCCCCCCAAAAATTGACAAATTTTTTTTGATTGTAGGTTTACACAGGTACCGAGTATACCTAACTCCTCTTGCAAAGCACATTCATCCATTTGACAAGTACATAATCCATGTCGGTGGATATATAGGGTCCGCATCGATGGGCATGACATACATAGAATCCATATCGGTGGATACATAGGGTCCGCATCGGTGGGCATCACATTCTTAGAATCCATGTCGGTGGATATATGAGGTCCGCGTCAGTGGACATGACATATATAGAATCCATGTCGGTAGATACATAGAGTCCGCATCGGTGGGCATCACATTCTTAGAATCCATGTCTATGGATATATAAGGTCCGCGTCGGTGGGCATCACATGCATAGAATCCATGTTGGTGGATATATAGGGTCCATATCGGTGGGCATCACATGCATAGAATCCATATCGGTGGATATATAGGGTCCGCATCGGTGGGCATGACATACATAGAATCCATGTAGGTGGATACATAGGGTCCGCATCGGTGGGTATCACATTCTTAGAATCCATGTCGGTGGATATATAAGGTCCGCGTCGGTGGGCATCACATGCATAGAATCCATGTCGGTGGATATATAGGGTGTGCGTTGGTGGGCGTGACATATATAGAATCCATGTCGGTGGATACATAGGGCCCGCATCGGTGGGCATCACATTCTTAGAATCTATGTCAGTTGATATATAAGGTCCGCGTCGGTGGGCATCATATATATAGAATCCATGTTGGTGGATATATAGGATCCATGTCGGTGGGCATGATATATATAGAATCCATGTCGGTGGATATAGGGTCCGCATCGGTGGGCATGATATATATAGAATCTGCATCGGCGGATATATAGGGTCTGCATCGGTGGACATGACACATATAGAATCTATGTCGGTAGATATATAGGGTCCACGTCGGTGGACATGACATCATTTGAGAAGCATAGAATCTGCATCGGCAGATATATAAGGTTCGCAGTGGTGAACATGACAACAATTTGCAGCAGAACAAAGTCCGCATCGGTGGGCATATCATTGGAAAGACATTTGGATGAGACATCAATCAAACAAGTACCAGATAAAACAACTACTCAGCTCAACAGAGAATTTTACTTTACCTTATCTTTATATCTATTGCATTTATCATGATTTTGCCGCAGGGTACTCCCTGATTTTTCGACAAATCCCTGTGCCATACTCTCACGCCTACTCCCAAAATCAGCACCAATTATGCGACCGCAAAATCTCAAACACATATAAAGCAAATCCTAGCCCTACAGACAATGCCTTTTGCTACGCCCGCTAGCTACCTATCTATTCGAGTTCCAAGCTACAATTCCATACTCGCACCAGTGGTCGACCTAATCCCTCCTTGTCGATTGAGTATCAGTGCCGTATTCCTTCCTATCCGAATCCATCTGTGTCAATCGTGCGTATTTTCGTGCTTAATCGTGCCCATCCATTTGAATCATGCTCATTCATAAAACTCGTTCCCCAAATGTTTCCTATCTCAGTCAAGGTAATACTGAAGGTGAGATTATTCATTTATCGAGTTGAAGCGGAAACTATGTCCGTCTAAACTCCTCTTTATGGGTGTGTCATGCACCATATCTTCATAACTAGGATGATTATAAGCCTCTTTTCAGACGCTTGATCTATCGATGTTATTTCATCTTCGACAATGCTTTTGCTTTATTCTTCATTCATCTTACCAAAAGGCAAAGCATACACGAATCTAAACTTTACATACTTGGATAAGTTTAGTCTTTACATCCAAAATCATGCGTCATAAACATCTCACACAGGCAACATGCCATTCTAGAACTACACACGGCCTGATTCTCGTGAATCCCGAGAAATGTAGGTAGCTCAGAGACTGAGTTCGGCCAAAAACACCCCAAAAACTCCCATTTTTCCTTTCCAATCTTTTTGCCTACCAGTCGTGACAAAATTGGTTATTCCGTCAACTATCTTTGCCTGAAAACTCTTTCATCATCCCCGGGCAAAGAGAGGCAGCTGTTGACACCTAATTTTGTCCCTCCGTTTTTCGCAATTTGGCTATATTTAATTTAAATCGATGATAGTGATGTTTCAAACAAAATTGCATTAGACAACCTGCATCTATATGCGTGATACTATTATTAATCCTCTATTTATATTATTCCTTACTTAACTGTGACTCTATTACCTAATTACATTCATTTAGGCTATTTTCTAAAATTACGTATGATATTTGTGCAATTTAATGTATTACAATATTATTTAATAATTATTTGTGGCCATCTATATCTGATCAGTATTATTTGGGGTCATCTATATTTATTTATGATTAAATACATTTATTTATAATTATTTATATTTATTTATAATTATTTACAAAATTTCCTATTTTTTATATTTATAAGTAGTTTTGATTAAATACTAGCCAATTGCTAATTTACACCTATGTTTCTACCGCACCTAGTCCTCGTCATCACCTTTTGTCCATGTGTACGCAACCTCAACCTACACCTCATTAATACACTTTTTTTTAGTGTGTGTACCATTCATTATAGCACAAAGTACACGCACATTAACCACGCGTACAACTCATTGTAACTTGTGGTACGACCCCTGCCCCCCAAAGCACCTGACCTCTTTCCACCTCACTTAATATACATTATACATATGTATATACTCTTCTGACGTGGCACGATCCCAGCCGTTTATCCCTTAAATCCAACGGCTCGTATTAAATCTACCACTTATAATTATACACACACACACACACCATATAAAAAACCCTAAACACATTACTCTCTCTCTCCCCAAAACTCATCAGCCGTCGCCCCATTTTCCCTCTCTCCCCCTCTGCTCGTAACTCGTCCAGGTTCTACCACAGCCACACCAAAACTCCGCGTCTCCTCCGCCATCTTTGCTCGTCTCTTCTCTCTCTTCCTTGTCGTTTTCTCACGGGAAAAAGGGAACAAATCTTTCTTTCTGTAGAAACCAAAAACGAAGAGGAAGAGATTGACAAATCTCGTTAAATCCGGAGCACACAAGATGGGATACGCACTAATTTAGCTCGTTCAAGTTGAGTGCCATGAAAATTAAACACAAATCACCAGAAACCAAGGCAAAACGGGTCAGCCGAGACGGACCCGACCCGGTTCATTTGTAACCCGATTTGGATGCAATAAAAACAGGGCAATTTCTTTCCTTTTATCTGATGAAGTTTCTGTCTAGATTCACAATCGCATTTAGTAGTCTAATTCTATTTTTGTTCATTAGCATGATAACATGATGTGCGCATTTAATTGAGTTTCGTTTGCCTTCTGAAATATATGATAATCATTGATAAAATATTTGATTAATGATACTGATTTTGGTCAGTGTACTGATACACATATGTATATTGATGTCTTGCTTAACAGTCACTATGTCCTCACCTTTCTTGGCCAAATAAAGGGACTGGTTTGATTATGTATAAGCTGGTCTTGATCCTTGATTGATGTGGTCTTTGTTTAGCCGCACATACTACTAGTTTCTATGCGAGATTCATACCCCTAATACTATAAATACCTTGGACATCTACATCTGAAAAGACACCTTTACACTTGAAAAACAGTCTCAGACTCCCATCTTCTCCTCTCCTCTCTGAATACACAATTTAAAGACCCTTTACACACAGAATTAGAACTAGGACACTGATACATCCACACTTAAAAAAACAAGCTGACACAAGCTGAAGACACACTTACACACCTTACACACACATTGATACACTACAGAACACTTCTACATACTGAAGACCATCACACAGACACAACTATATACTTCTGGATATACTGAGCATGCATTCTCTCTTCTCTTTCTCTCTGAATCCTTGTCTTGTTAGTTTAGAGCCAAGTTGAGACCTTTTTAGCATATCTTTGTTGTTGCTCTTGCTTGCCAGTTCCTTTCTTGTTTATTTCAGACACACCAAGGTACAATCTTTCTACTAGTTGAATGGTTCTATTGGTGACAGTTTGATGACATAATTTTTATAGCTTTGAATCTGCCTTTTTCTGTGCGTGCATTGCTATGACTTTTGGGCCTTCATTTGGCAACCCACTAACCCGTTTTATGCAAGAAAACTGGATGACTGAAAGGTCATACCACTGTTTGTATCATTACAGGTTTACACGAGTGTCTGGGTGTGGTTCTCAGTGTTTAAAAAGAATCGACAGCATGAATCAGTCTCCTGAAACAAGTGTTGTCGAAGGCTGGCCATTGGAGAGTTGAGGTAATAATAGCTCCTTTAAATAATTCTTTATCAACCACTGAAATTGTACATATAGATATATGTCAAACCTGAAAATTTTCTGTAAAAAATAATTCTTTATCAACCACTCCCATTGTTTCTTGTCTATGCCCGTAGGCATATTCCTAAGAGCCTCTTGGATGCTCTTCCCCCTCGCATACTTAGCATGCAAATTACCCCTCCATCTGTCCCAATAATTTTTTCATCCATTTGAAGATATGCTCGCGATGAATATCCATCTCATCGCTCTCAAATTTCTCCTGCAATGAACCAAGTATAGGTTGAACCAATATCAGTTTGGAAGCTATTAACATTTAGTATAAAGAATAACAGTTGGAACAATTTAATCACATTATCAGATATCAATTTTAAAGAATATGGAAAACCAAGGGATAACACTGAAAAGTAAATAGTTGGCTGCTCAAGTTTTGTTATAGTTGTCTACTCAAGTTTTCTTACAGTTGGCTGCTCAAGTTTTCTCCAGGTTGTTAACAATTACACCGGCGATGTCCAGTGGCTGGTTGCTATGACGTTCAACCATCATACAATAGGCTATCAAGGGTGCATAATAGACATGAGGATAATAGCCTACTTTTATCACTTTGTAATCAACAGTAGCAGGATGAAATTCAAAATCATAAACCAGACGGACATAGCAAGCATCTACATGAGGTTTAGCCCTTAACCAGATAGACATAGCAAGTTTGTTACAGATTCCTCAATGCTGTTCTTACTGTGAACAGAAAGCTTGCAGCAATATATACAAGATTTGTCTCAGAAGTGTAGTACTTTCTTGGTGAGCTTTAGCAAATGGTACATAAGTAAATTGGATAATTTATTACCTCAATAGCTGCCCACATGTGATTTAATTTATCCTCCTTAATGTCATGCCACGATGATACGCCCAACGAACACATATTACGATCACGAACTAACTTTCCCAAGTGCCTAGCAAACGATTTGTGATTCAACTATATTACAAGTTCCTGCATTTGTGTTACAATATTTCACACATGGACATGAAATTTCATCCATTTCTTCTACTCTTCTAAAAGCGTAGTCTAAAAACTTCCGCACCCCATTTAAGTAAGCTTCGTTAAGTCTATCAGCAGCTTGCATCCATTCCTTATTAGGTGCCATAACCTTAAGCGGTACATAAAATTTAAGTTAGATAAACAGTAAAGAAACACAAAAGTATCCTAAGACGCATATAATAAATATTATGTAAAGAAATAATGTGTTGAACCACATCATTTAAGAAGAACTAGATCAATAACAACCTAATTAAGCGGAATACTTTCCCAGTCAAGTGGAAGCAGGTATAAATGTTGTTACTAAACTGTAAAATTCTTGGAATTCTGTTCTATTGAGTGCATCATACACCTATAGAACCTAAATTTGATTGTATATCACATGATGATGTATAGGATGGTATAATGAACTTAACAGACCTCTTATAACAGCTACTGTAACTTGACCATTCTCTCTTAAAATGATTTCTAGCAAGACATTACTCAGTTGTAAAATTAATATTTTATATGACTTGTCCTGTTAGAAACTTGCCTTGATGTGATCAGAATTTTAGTTTGGATATGAAAATCGGATAGCAACGACTCAATTTTTGTGCCTACTTATTTGTAGCTAAACTGAATATTTGATATACGAATTGGATAAAACTGGTGCTCTTATTGTTTATCAGATTATTTTTATTTTGTTAAATCCAAAACACAATGTGCATTCGCTAAGAGAACAATTATCACAAAAACACATTTAACACAAAACTTTTCTATTCAAGAGTAGTTTTCCTAGAGCTACACCACATGATTCCCATTTAAACTTACTTATGATTTTCGATGTATTAAATAAGACATATTCATATGTATGTTCTTTCAAGTTATATGACAACTCACATCAAAAGAAAAAGTTAACTTAAAGCTAAAAATTATAGTATCTGCCATAAATGCAACATTCAATTTGTTAGCGGATGGTAATATCAAATCTATTCCCAGATGCGTTTAAACGAATCAAATATGGAAACACATAATTACTAGAATAAGAATGCAATACTCACCACATACTCGTCAAAGCAGAACGCGCACGACCTCTGTGATTTATAACAACAGGGAAACTGAAAATTTACTAACAATAAAGCTTTTGTTTTACCGAAAACTAAATAATATTGCATTCGACTTATAGAACATAATAGGTAGCATCACGAGCTAGAAGATGTAATAACTAATATAGAAACCAGAGTTTCAAAATAGAGAGGCAACGATGATGTGCTTTCCAATTTTAAAAAGCAAAATAGAAAAGCTCGGGCTCTGTAAACGCATAAATAGAAAAGCTCAATCGATGATGAGTCGTTAAGTCCCAAAATAATGTCGTTGTTCTTGCAAACATAAAGCAAAACAGATGACGAGTCAATAAGTCCTGAATTCGATCTTAGCAAACATTTGACCTTAACAGAGAAGGAAAAAATAAAGGAAAATAGCGAAAAAGTTACTTACACGTGAGATACACAAAAATAATTTTTTTCTAAGATGACTCTGTCTATGTAACAAAACATATTTAGTACTAAAATCTAGTGAGATCTCTCCTATTGCACATGTTAGCATATAAAAGAAAACAAAAATATCACTACTTGACAATGACATATAGATTAAGTTTCCACTATCTCTGAAATTCGGAAAGAAGTACATCATATCAAACTAAATTATGTAGTACAACAAATATATCGGTGCAGAATTGAAGATCACTCATTGAAATTCGTCTTCATTTTTTTCGAAACTAAATTTAGTATATATAAAATAACTATTAAAGTTCCAAGAAAATAAAGTCAAATCTACCTCTATCAGAGATTTTCAAATATTGAAATCTCTTTTTAAAAAGTTAAAGTCAGTATGAAAAACGAGCTTAGTGATAAGAATCCATCTTTTAAAGATAAGAAACAGAGATGCGAACACATTTACCTTAAGACAAGGAAGACGAATCAAAAGATTGAGGTTATTCCTTTCAGAGATTGAAGCTTTAGAGAGAGCTCAAAAGATGTTTTCTCCAGATTTGCCTTCACCGATCAAGAGAGCTTGTTAAGAGACTAGGTTTTTGTATTTATACTTGGAGAGATTTTGTTTTATGTTTTAAGAAAAGAGGGAAACTGAAATATTTTTGTTTATTTGGTTTTGGCGCCTGGACCCGCTGAATTATGTATTATGGACCAGATTTTTTATTTTTTAAGGACTTGATTTATTTCTCTTCCCTAAATTTAGAACTAAAATGGGAAATCAAGGAATAGGATTAATACTAATCTCTATAAGCCACATTCAAGGACCAGATGTCTTACTAGTCCTAAAATTTTCGTCCCTAAAGACCAGTTTTCTTGTAGTGAATGTAAAGGCTATGGGCATTTTGCAAAGGATTGTCCTACACGAAAAACTATGCTTATTCTTGATGATGGTACTGTCCTGAGGCGGAGAGTGATGAGGAGATTGAGGGAGATAAGGGGGCTGATTTAGTTGAATGCGAGGAAGATGTAGTGGAAGATGAGAGTGTGAACATATTTTTAGTGGTGCGTAGGAATTTGAGCGCAATGAGTGTAGAAGAAGTGAGAAATGTGCAGCTGATGCAGTCTAAACTAGCGGAAGCAAATAACGATATAAAAATGCGGAAGCGATAAAGTAAGATACATGATATCAATGAAGATATCGAGAAACAAGGATTCAGGAGACAAGAAACGAAAAGAAAGAACAAATAATTGGATTCAAGACATGAATTTAACTATCCAAAAGGGAGAAATGAAACTCGAACCTTACAAAGAATTCTCACTAGCGATGAATATCCACAGATTCCAAGTCGTACAAGATTCACGAAGCTTCAAGCTTCGGACTAGAAATGCTCGGCCTTCTCTTAATTCTCTCTTCTCAAAAGTTCATACAAGCTAAGTTATGAAATAAAATGATTAAGTGTGGTATTTATAGTTTTTCCACACTCCTAAGTAAAATGACTAAAAGCCCCTAAGTCTAATTAAAACAATAGAAGTCACTTAGGGCTATAGTTGTAATTACACAGCAAAAATAGAACAAAACTCGGATGGGCTTCACAGCAACTAGGCGCCCCGCCTGAATCCTTCAGCAGCAGAATAGGCGCCCCAAGCCTTTAGAGTAGGCGGTCCGCCCAAAAAGCAGGCGCCCCAAACTCCAGAGAGCAGCACATCAACTAGGCGGTCCGCCCCTTCTTGTAGTCTCTTAAGGCTCCTCAATTTGTGTCTCTCGAGCCTCTCCTTTGGTGCGTTTGTGCTCCTCCTTCCATGACGCTCCAATGCATGATCTTCAAGTTGCTTCTGCAGCCCTTGACTTGTATTCCTTGTGCTCTCAAGCTTGGCTCTTGATGGTTGGGAACTAAGCCAATTTTGATTGCATCATCCTCCCCTTCTTGAAAGGATTTCGTCCTCGAAATCAAACCATCAAGCCCACATTTAAAACAAGCGCAAACAACTGTCCTACTTCACGAATAGGTTAGCTTAAGAAGAATAAGTGCAAATTGTGTGGAAAACGCACTCTTGTGATAGAGCCAAGCATCAATGACAATTAAAAAGCTTATGTCTCCAAAGGAAACAACAAGTACTTGACTCAAGAAGAAAGCGCATCCAACACAAGGACAAGAAAATAGATCAATAGGACATGGAACATGCAAGATATAACAATCAAATTCCCTATGATCCCTAAGCTCATGACCAACATACCAAGCCTTCAATGCATTTTTATCACAAGGTGACACATTGGCTTTGGCATGCCCAATACTCAAGGTGTGATCAACATATGGGATGGAGAAAGTAAAATAGTTCCATTCACAACTAACATCGAATACTCCACTCCCCTTCTTAGAAGCACTCTTACACACACCGAGAGATACCTCCTCACTTCCAAACTCACTCCCATGACAATCCTCCTTGCTAGACAAACTCTAAAGGAAGGTCTCAAAAATAGGCTCTTCGTCATTATAGTCCACTCAATGAAGGTTAGGACTACTAGAAGATAGTTCAACACAACCAATATTAAGACCACTCATCTCACTTGGAGTTCCAAACAATGGATCGTCAGTAGAGTCTAATTTTCAAACCATGGAGGTCCTACTTTATTACCAACCCTAGTCCGATACAATTCACTACCACAAATGAAATTGTCTTCAAGCAATGGAAATGTAAAAGCATGCACCTCAATTTCATGGTCAAGCAAAAGCATAGTATCAAGACTAGGTTCTTCACTCTTACTCGAGGAGTCATTATAGACAACCTTGTCCCATTTATGCAATTTGTACTCCTCAAGGTCATTATCATCCTTACCATAACACATAGGTCCACCATTATCAAGAAATTCATCAAGGGAAAGAATAGGATATTCATTCAGCTCATCGTTCCCTTTATCAAATATAGGTGGGGTATCATAACAAGGTTCACATACAAGGTTAACTTCAATATTTTCACTAAAGAGAGGTTCAATGAAAACCGAGCTCACATCATGATGTGGCTTTTCAACCCTCTCAACTAGTGGTTCATTTTCACACACAAGTTGACCCAAAGGCTCTACACTGAACTGCAAACACATTGCATTCATACAAATCATCAACTAGCATAGAGTTTTCACAAACAATTCCGTAAAACAAGGAAGTATTATGTTTAAGGATAGAAGAACTAACACTTACACTTGAGTTTCCATCTTGCTCACTCAATGCATTTGAAGTATCATGGCTAGCTTCTCCAACTTGTAGCTCACATTCGGACTCTCCTTCACCTTGTCTTTCCTCCTTGTAACATGGTTGAGGCTCCATCAGTTTGTCTCCAAGAATACCTACACAAGAACTCACGCAAGTAGAAGAAAAAGATAAAGGGTTAAGGTTAGAATAAGGGGTGTCCTTACTCTCAATGATTCTTCTTCCCTCTTTCTTTTCTCTCATTTTCTTTTCAAGGTCGGGTGTAGATTCAGGTGGTGAAATCCCACTCTCATCACTCAACACATCCTCTCCTTTTTCCACTCGAGGAATGTCACCGGTCACTCCCTTACTCCTCTCTATCTTTTGTCTCTCAAATTCGGTTGAGTTGGGAGGAGGACCAAGACTACCCATAGCCGGAGTAGGTGGACTTATAAAATCAACCCGGAATCTAGGACGTGGAGACTCATTACTTGATGTCTCCTTCTTCTTCGTCGGTGAACCACTTGGTTTTGAAACTTGTGGTTTCGGGTTCACCTTGTTGACACTTGCCAACTCTTTGCTTGCACTAGTCCCACCACTTCTTGCAATTGTAGGACTTCTCGATTGCACATTGTTGAAATCACCTAATTTTGGCACCAAAATTCATAAAAATTGCTCAAAATAGTCATATTAGATTCTTAGGACGTTTCGCCAAATTTTTCTGGACTTCTAGTGTTTGTTCTAACTAAATTTGTCATTAATTAGGAAGTAAAATTTGAAAATTAACAAAAAATTGCTTGTTATGTGTTAATTGTGATTCTATATTTTTAATCGTGGGGTTTTCATTTAGTTAATTGTGTTTACTTTAAATAAATGTAGACTTATTTAAATGGTCATTTGTAAAAATATTAGCCCACTTCTCTTGACCCAGGCCATGAAAGACTCAATACTAGCCATTTATCTCATCTTGATTCAACGGCTCAGATCATCCATGACTTCCATGTATAAAACCTTTGTTTTTTCTCATTTTTCCTCACACAACCACAAGTCTCTTAGGACTTAGTCGGACTCTTGCCAAAAAATTTTCTCCCACTGGAAAACCAACCCTCCGCCACTGCTCCACCAGAGCTCCGCCGCATGCCGCCACTGGCCACCACCTCCGGTGGCCGGAAAAAATACAAAAATATACCATTCGAAAGCTTTCCACCCCCCCCCCTGTTCTATTTTCACTATTGGTTTTGTTAAATTCCAAACGGTTTGGCGTAGATCGAGTTTTGAAATCTCGGATAAAACTCAAACTGCGGCCAAAATTCCATTTTTCGGGTAAGTCTTCTTTTTCTTCTCATCCTTTATCGGTTTCTCTATGTACATCCCATACCCCGTTTTCCAAATTCATTTTTTTCCTTTCTCTTCTTGTCTGCTTCTTCTTTCCTCACTATTTCTCATATTCTTTCTTCTTTTTTCTTTTTCTTCTCATTTTGAGGATTTGAGGGTGTGATTTGTTTCGTTTTGAGGCTGCCACTATTTTGGTGAGCGTGGAGATGATGGTTTGAGGGGCTGTTGTTTTTTTTGTGGTTGTGGTGGCGATACGGCGACACTGTGATGTTGATTGCATCGGGGAAGGGGGGCTATTTGAGGCAGCAGTGAGGGGTTTGCTTTTGTTTGAACTGTGGCAATGTTGAGGGGGCTGTTCATTGATTTAGTGATGGAGATGTTGGTGGCTATGCTATGATGCAACTGCGAGGCTATGGTGTTGTCGCAAATGGTGTGCTGTGGAGGTAACGAGGGAGCGAGACAGTTTGTGGGTGAGGCAGCTGATCCGAGGAGCTGGGGCAGCTGATCCGAGGAGTTGAGGCAGCAGCGTTAGGCAATGGCTTTAGGGGGTCTGTTTCAGTGGCGCTGGGTCGAGGAAGCTGTTTCAATCTTGATTGGCGTGTGGTGATGATTTTGTGAGGCGGAAAACAGTGACAGTTTTGGTTCAGCCGTGGTAAAACAATGGCGAGGCAGCGGCTTTGGCTCGCGATGATTTGTTGGTAGCTGCCCCTAGCTGTGTTCTTGACAAGGCAGTAAAGCGACATGCTAGTGACGCTTTGGCTTTGACGGTTAGAGTTAAAGAGATCCGCTCTTCCTTTTGCTTTGTGTTGAAGTTGTTTATTAAATTGTCTAGTAAATAAATGTAATCATAGCGTAATGTTAGTAATCCATTGTATACTTGTGTGTTAATATGAAGTTTTAGTAATCAAATGAAGTTGTCCAGCTTGTGAAATATTCCCTTGTCTTAGAAATAATCCAGAAACACATTTTCTCTCCCTTAATGTTTGCTCCTGTTCCAGGGTTTCAAGGGTGATCTTTTGGATTGCAATTTTAAAACATGAATCAATTATTGGCATGACTACACATTGGGTTTGGCTATTCTGGATCATTAGTCAATTGTGTTTGTCTGTAACTAAGAATAAAGGTTTGTATAAATGGAGCTATATGTATATGAGCTTATGATGGTTTGAACATGAATTGGCTTCCCTTAGTGTAGTATCAATAGTAATCTTTGTGTCCAGCCTATTACATGTTTCTGTTGAGCTGTGAAAAGTATGTTAAAGCTTGCCTTCTCTTTAATCTAGTTATGTCTAGTTAAGTTTAAGAAGTATAATTTATGTTGTATAATCAGTTTGCTATTAGTTTTAGTTTAGTTTTAAGTTTAGCTTGGTCATTTGGTTAGTTTGGGCTGATTTAGTTGGCTTAGTTTGGTCTTAGTCCTACTAGTTAGTACCATGAATAATGGGGGTCCTTTTAGAGGACCCTACTTGTACATTTTCAGCCTTTTGGGGTTGTTTAGGTGGCCGAAATAGTAGTTGTACAGGTTCTGTACCATGCTAAAAAATAGCCAAAAAATACTCAAGTGTAGGGGTGTGGGCTTGTACTTTTGTACAAGTCCATACTCCACCTTTTTGCTCTCATTTTTCAGCTTTAAAGAGAGCCTTTACTCCTCTTACAACACAGAACAACCAGCTGAAACAAAATTGAGAGCAAACACTTGAGAAAAAATACTAAGTTTTTGAAGAAAAGATTTAGAACCAAAAACCTTTATACTAAGGGTCTTTTGGGTATAAATCTACTAGTTTTAAGAGGTCATAAGGGGCTGTTTAGTTGCTGAATTTTTGGTGCATTGTTGTGTTCGTTAGTTTGGTTTAGCTTGTGGATCGACTTAGCAGAGCTCGAAGGTCTCGTTTATCTAGGTAATACTTGAACCTTGTATTTTTACAAGTAATTTGCTATGAAATGATATGGAAATTGGCATGTTTAATGCTAAAGAAAGATCTTTATGTTATGTGTTTTGGTTAGCTTTTATTTGATAGTGTTGTGTTGTGAACTAAAAAAGACTAGTGGATACAATATTTACTTTGACCTTCATACATTTGTGTTATGAATAACGCCAAATGCCCAATTGTTAGAAGCAAGCATGTAAATTCACAATTTCAGATATGCTATCATTAAATTTTCAGCATGTAAATTGGGACTATCTTTAAAAAATGGTCGTGCTGTGCAACAAGGTACAAATTTAGACTGCCTCAGCAAAAAAAATGGTTCAATAATGCAATTTTATGAATTCTCATGATTTTAATTGGACTATCTTGATGGATTAGTTATTTTAGTTTTGTTAAAATAAGCCATTTCAATAAACAACTCACTTGTGTAAAATACTTTGGCTCACTTTGAATTTACAAAAAACTTGGCTAAAATCGGAGGGATATTGTGTTAAGAGGCTGTTCACCACAATGTTCGCTTATAAACGAGTTTTGCTGAAAATCACTGGAACATAGTGAACATTTGCATAAGCAGCCCACAAATTGACATTTTAACCAGGCTTACATCCCTTAGTAACCCCTAACTTTGATAATCCATTTGTTTGGAAATTCATTTTCATGGGATGCTTGATAAAATTGGAAACATAAGTAATTAGCTTACCGTTTTAACTTCTCACTGTGCAAATGTTGAAAATAAAATAGTCCATAACTATTACTAATGCAAATAAGGCCAAATTTTAAACCAAGTAAGGAGAATGAGACGCCAACGGAAATTATTTTTGTTTTCAATGTTTTGGGCAGTAAGGGCAAGCGAACCTTTTGTTTTAAATTTGAGATCGTTTGATTTATGTAACACAAAATAAGTTAACTACTTACCTTTAAACTAAAACCAAAAGTTTTCTCCAACAATGGAATACGATTAGGCAATATTATAAGTATGATTTGTGATCTACTAATCAGGCTGAAAGAAAAAAAAGCTAAATTGATTTAAACCAACTCTAAATTAATTATTTTTGAAGTTAACTAATTTTTTTTTTTTAAAAAAAGACAAGTCCTTTGTAAGGTTGGGAATGCGCTATACATTTTATTTATTTATTATGAATCAAAGTTTAAATTCGTCCAGTCCTTTGTAAGGTTGGAAAAGAATGATACGCGTTTAACCTTCTGAATTGAAATATAAATTTCACCAGTCCTCCGTGAGGTTGGATAGGAATGACACTTTAAAATTTTCTGAATCAAAGTACAAATTCAAATTAACGGCAAAATAATACAATCATATTTTAATTTGAAAAATTAGACAATAAAGCAACTGTGCTCGGCATAGGACTCGACGGTGCCTAATACCTTCCCGAGAGTCAACTGAGAACCTTACCCGAATCTCTAACGCAGACCATTAGACGAGTCAGAGGTGTTCCGAGGTACCTTTTGGTGACTTGGCACACATTAAACTATGTCAAGTGGCGATTCCGAGTTTTCTCTAAATAATTTTGTACCTTCTTGAAACACTAGTCACAAGCCTTTAAATACACTCTTCAGTTAATTTTTTTTAGGGCGTGACAGCTTGGCGACTCCGTTGGGGAAAATAGTGAAAACTAGAATCTCCGGCTTTGATAAAATTGTCGCACGTTTTAATTTATTAAATATTTGGTTGTTATATTCTTGCCGTTATCACATGAAAAGTTGAATGTTACTGCTTTGATATTGTTGAACTGTATATAAACTGTCTTCCTCTGCAACCCTCTGAGTCTCTGAAATACACGCACACGTGCACTTACCACATTGCTTGTGGCATCTGGGACTTTCTTACTAAATTGCCCATGATTTAGGAGGAAGGCGTGATGGGGTTTTAGGCCGGACACACTGTCTCCGGATGGCCCTGATGCGCTTTCCGCCCGGTTTGTCCACCGGGTTTTCAGCCAGTCTAGACACTGAGTCAGTTGTGTCACCTAGAGTTAAATCTTTAGGCCCAATTACCTGCATCATATTTGACTTAATGAGGTGCGGTACACCGGTACTGCACTTGTCTAGGCTGACCCATTCGGGTCAAGTTGGGCTCGTGTCTTGAAAAGACACATTATTGGCATCTTATGTGTTGCATTTGTTGTAGAAAGAGGGTTGTTATATTGACTGATCACCGGGAGTAGGTGTTAAATTTTGAAAAAAAAAATGAAAAATGGGTTTAGTCCTGTGTTTGAAAATATTAGTTGTC
Source organism: Petunia x hybrida (assembly GCA_037355625.1). Lineage (NCBI taxonomy): Eukaryota > Viridiplantae > Streptophyta > Magnoliopsida > Solanales > Solanaceae > Petunia > Petunia x hybrida. The sequence continues at coordinate 621,538 of JBBBVM010000995.1, read as the reverse complement.
ATTTTACGGCCGTTATAATGGCGAATTTGTTTTCAAGAACTTTTAGAGTCTAATTTTGTGTCCGGGTTTGGTCTCAAGTATTAGAAAATAATTTGTCATAGTTTTGCGCCGGTTTAATGACGAAATTTTGGGACCCTTTTTTTTCTTTGAGTCTATGTTTAAGTCAAGTCCATATTTTTGGAAAATAATTTATCGGGGTTTTACGCCGTCATAATGGCTAATTTTTGTAAACTAATTTTGCATCTAATTCGTGTAATATTTTGTGTCTTTGTGTCATCATAATGGCAAAATTTTGTAAATACTCTAAGATTCTTTTTTGATTTAGATCAAAGAGTTTGTTTCAAAAATTGTGTCCATCTTTGTGTTGTCAAAGTGTCTGATTTTGGAATCACCTTTTGTATTAAAAATTGAATATAGTTTGTTTCATAATCTATTCTTAAGTTCTGTTAGAACATCCCTCGGGTTGAGTCTTAAATTTTCATTAAACATTAAAAAAAATATTCTTTTAGGATCCTACTTTACTTTGTATTGTATTTTTCAAGGTCAGGACAGGGTATAGACCATAAATTGCAATTAGCTAAGTTGTATTTTGCATCGATCCTCGTGGAATAATCTAACTCCGCTAAAATGTCGAGTCTCATTATTTCCACTGTCTGGGTATACCCACCTAATGTGTCAGTTTGTATATATCATTTGACTCGTGTGTCACGTCAAGCAGTTTATTTTAAGTCTGTCTCGTGTCGTTTGTCTAAATTATGTCTTTGAGTCAGAAAAAGAGTTAAAGAAAAAAAATCAAAAAAAATCATCCAAGTTTGTCCTTTTTCTAATTACGTATCAGTTACAATTTTGTTCTGATTTTTGTCAAGGCACGTAAGCAAATTTTGGGGATATAATCGGTATACGCGGCTTGCGCTGTGAATCATTTCGGGATGACGCATAACAACCTTAGGATGCGACCTGTGATTTTTTGTGCTAACCTGGTTTTTTTACACATTAGCTTTGGAATTTTGAGATTTGGTACAGAATTCTGGCATCATTCCACACATACACAATAGGATCTTTGGTTATAGAGCTTGAACAACTATCGTGCTAGCCCCACATTCCTATTCAACCAGAATCAAGGGACCACTGCCTGTTCCAGAAGTGGTTGAAGCACCTCTTCAGGAAAACACTCCAACAACGATGGCCGAGGAAACTGAGAACACTGAGCTGGTTCGTTTAGCTGAGCAATAGGCTAAGATAGCCGAGGACTTCGCAGCTATGAAAGAAATGATGACGCTCCTGGTTCGTAATTTGGCAGCAGTTCAGGCACCTCCGGTTCCACCAGGTGCCGCTGGTTTCATGACAAATACTCAGCCACTAGGGCAAGGGCAATCCACAGTGGTAGGAGACCCCCGTTACCCTCCGGGATTTGGTCCACATCCAGAAACTGACAACGCAGCCGGACCTTTTACTGTACAGCCTGGGGTACAATTCCCACAGCATGGACAACATGGCCAACCCCAAGTTCCTGCCACATCATTCAGCGTTCCTGCAGGACACACTTTGCAAAGATCGAATAGTGATCCACAGTTAAGGGCCTGTGATCAACAATTTGACCAAGCTCAGGGTAATGTGTGCCGCCAAACCGAGGCGTACGATCAGGGACACCATCCAGAATCACATGCTGATATCGAGAGGTTGGGAAAAATAGAAGAGAATGACTTTGCTCGAAAATTGAAAAGCTTGGAGCAAACTGTTAAAAACATACAAGGGCAAGGGGGTAAAACCAATATTTCATACAAAGAAATATGCTTGTTCCCGTATGTGCCGTTGCCTGAAAGTTTTTTTGTGCCCAAATTTGATCCGTACACTGGACAAAGTGATCCAAGGATCCACGTGAAGATCTACCTTAACAAAATGAGGGGCATCGAGAAGGATGAATTGTTGATGGCATACTTTGCTGACAGTTTGGGAGGACCGGGAACAGAATGTTTTGTACAACAAGATGTTTCCAAGTGGGTCACTTTTGATGACATGGCCAGTGCCTTCCTAAACCATTATGGTTACAAAATGGAGGCTGCTCCTGATCGTTCTTCTTTGAAGACTATCACAAAGAAACCAAGTGAAAGTTTCACAGAGTATGCCAACAGGTGGCGCAAACAAGCGGCGCATGTGAGCCCTTTGATCCTAGATGATAAGATGGTTGAAGAATTCGTCGAAGTGCTCGATGAAACATACTGCCAAGCGATGGCCTCTTCCATTGGGAAGCAGTTCAGTGAAGTAGTGATAATTGGGGAGATGATTGAGAGAGGAATCAAGGCAGGCAAGATTGTCAGCCAAACAGCTTTGAGAGCCACTACCCAAGCATTGCAATCAGGGACAGGTGCTTTTGGGAAGAAGAAATAAAAGACAGATGAAGTGGCAATGGTTGGTCCTGGACCGAGCTGAAATGACGGAAGATACAATGACCGTCAAAGGTACATTCAGACACCCCTGCCGCAACAATTCTATCCACCTCATGGCCAAAAATTTGCCATGCCTCAGTTCTCATTCCCAGTCAATGCAACATCTTATTCTCAGCCGCTATCTAGTCCACAATGGCGTGCACCCCCTGCTCCGGTCCAGTATAACAATCAACAGGCACATGCTCAATTCTCGTTTCAGCAGGAGATGCCCTATCGACCACGAGGTCCACCGGGTTTTCATCCAAACATGCAACAGAGAAACATGCAACAAGAGAAAAGACAGTTCACCCATTGGGGGAAACGTACACTAATTTGTTTGAAAAGTTGCAATAGGACAATCTGTTGAAACCAATCCCGGGAAAATTGAACCTCAATGGAAGAGTTGATCATTCACGCCATTGTGCATTTCATTCTGGAGCACCTGGACATGACACAGAATCCTGCTGGAAACTCAAAAGGGCAATCCAGGCAATGATAGACAATAATCAGAGAAAAGTCGTGGGGGATGAAACACAAAGTTAATCAGAATCCTTTACCAGCTCGTGATGTTCAAAACAACATACACATGGTAGGGATGGTATACATAGAAGAAGACATGAAAGGGAAAGCCGCCAAGTAGATTATGGCAGTTGGTCCTTCTCAGGACATCAAAGGCCCTGAGCCATTTATTGTTGTAATCGGGGGGAAGTCAAGTGCGTCTGTTGTCAACAAAGCAAAGCAAGATGCAGCTGTTGAGCCAAGTTTCACAATTCCGGCTGCAAAGCAGGAAAAAGTTCATGACAGTATACCAGCATTTATTGTGCAAGGGGCATCATGCCAAATAACTCCGGTCTTCGAGGTTAAGGCAAAGAAGTGTGAACCGGTTATCATCAGTCAAGCAGCACAACTCTCTGTCAAAAGTACAAAGGCTGTTCCTTGGAACTACAACAAGACAATTGTGTCTTACAACAGCAAAGAAATCATGGAGGTTGCTGCAGATGTAAACAGTGTAACTCGGTTTGGGAGATGTTTTCCCCCAGAAGAATTGAGAAAGGCAAAGCCAGGTCGAGAAGACCAAGGACCCATCAAAGAGCCGGTGTCCGAGAAAGACGCTGAAGAATTTTTGAAGAAAGTGAGATCGACAGATTATTCTATCGTCGAGCAATTGAGAAATACTCCAGCTCATATATCACTCTTGTCTCTAATTATGAACTCTGAGGCACATCGCAACGCACTGTTGAAAATACTAAATGAGGCCAACATTCCTGAACAAACTACTGTGGCTAATCTGGAAGCACTTTCTGGCAGAGTATTTGAGACTAATCGTGTGATGTTCACTGATGAGGAACTGCCAGCAAAAGGAACCGGTCATAATCGGGCGCTTCATGTCTCGGTTAAGTGTGAAGACTCCTATGTCACACGTGTTCTAATAGATTGCGGCGCAGGATTGAACATTTTCCCTCTGTCTACATTGAAGAGTCTAAAGGTGGATATGAGCAAAATCAGGGCAAGTTCCTTTGCTGTTCGTGCTTTTGATGGTGGAGTTCGAGAATATTTGGGCATCATCAATCTTGAGTTAACCATTGGTCCCGCTACCTTTAGCATTGAGTTTCAAGTCATGGAAACGGATGCATCGTACAATCTGTTATTGGGCCGACCATGGATTCACATGGCCTGTGCTGTAGGATCAAAAAATACTAAGTTTTTGAAGAAAAGATTTAGAACCAAAAACCTTTATACTAAGGGTCTTTTGGGTATAAATCTACTAGTTTTAAGAGGTCATAAGGGGCTGTTTAGTTGCTGAATTTTTGGTGCATTATTGTGTTCGTTAGTTTGGTTTAGCTTGTGGATCGACTTAGCCGAGCTCGAAGGTCTCGTTTATCTAGGTAATACTTGAACCTTGTATTTTTACAAGTATTTGCTATGAAATGATATGTAAATTGGCATGTTTTAATGCTAAAGAAAGATCTTTATGTTATGTGTTTTGGTTAGCTTTTATTTGATAGTGTTGTGTTGTGAACTAAAAAAGACTAGTGGATACAATATTTACTTTGACCTTCATACATTTGTGTTATGAATAACGCCAAATGCCCAATTGTTAGAAGCAAGCATGTAAATTCACAATTTCAGATATGCTATCATTAAATTTTCAGCATGTAAATTGGGACTATCTTTCAAAAATGGTCGCGCTGTGCAATAAGGTACAAATTTAGACTGCCTCAGCAAAAAAATGGTTCAATAATGCAATTTTTTGAATTCTCATGATTTTAATTGGACTATCTTGATGGATTAGTTATTTTAGTTTTGTTAAAATAAGCCATTTCAATAAATAACTCACTTGTGTAAAACACTTTGGCTCACCTTGAATTTACAAAAAACTTGGCCAAAATTGGAGGGATATTGTGTTAAAGAAGCTGTTCACCACAATGTTCGCTTATTAACGAGTTTTGCTGAAAATCACTGGAACATAGTGAACATTTGCATAAACAGCCCACAAATTGACATTTTAGCCAGGCTTACAGCCCTTAGTAACCCCTAACTTTGATAATCCATTTGTTTGGCAATTCATTTTCATGGGATGCTTGATACAATTTGAAACATAAGTAATTAGCTTACCGTTTTAACTTCTCACTGTGCAAATGTTGAAAATAAAATAGTCCATAATTATTACTAATGCAAATAATGCCAAATCTTAAACCAAGTAAGGAGAATGAGACTCCAACGGAAATTATTTTGGTTTTCAACGTTTTGGGCAGTAAGGGCAAGCGAACCTTTTGTTTTAAATTTGAGATCGTTTGATTTATGTAACACAAAATAAGTTAACTACTTACCTTTAAACATTAAAACCAAAAGTTTTCTCCAACAATGGAATACGATGAGGCAATATTATAAGTATGATTTGTGATCTACTTATCAGGATAAAAGAAAAAAAAACTAAATTGATTTAAACCAACTCTAAATTAATTATTTTTGAAGTTAACTAATTTCTTTTTAAAATAAAAAAATAGACAAGTCCTTTGTGAGGTTGGAAATGCGCTATACATTTTATTTATTTATTATGAATCAAAGTTTAAATCCGTCCAGTCCTTTTTAAGGTTGGAAAAGAATGATACGTGTTTAACCTTCTGAATTGAACTATAAATTTCACCAGTCCTCCGTGAGGTTGGATAGGAATGGCACTTAAAAATTTTCTGAATCAAAGTACAAATTCAAATTAACGGCAAAATAATACAACCATATTTTAATTTGAAAAATACGACAATAAAGCAACTGTGCTCGGCACAAGACTCGAGGGTTCCTAATACCTTCCCGAGAGTCAACTGAGAACCTTACACGAATCTCTAACGCAGACCATTAGACGAATCAGAGGTGTTCTGAGGTACCTTTTGGTGACTTGGCACACCTTAAACTATGTCAAGTGGCGACTCCGAGTTTTCTCTAAATAATTTTATACCTTCTTGAAACACTAGTCACAAGCCTTTAAATACACGCTTCAGTTAATTTTTTTTAGGGCGTGACAATTGTTACCCATGGAATAAAGTTCTCGATCCTTGCTAATTTGCAAAGCCAAAGAAGGTGCACTAATAGGCAATTAGCCTCTCGCCCGATAAGGTACAAAGTGAAAGACTCTTTGCCCTATGCCCACAAGAATCACATCCTTCAAAGCACTATATTGCACCCTTTTGTCTTCCAACCATGGCTCACCTAAGAATACATAAATATCCCGCATGGGATACACGTCACACCAAACATACCCCTTATAACTCCTACGAGATATGAACACCCGAGCTTCCTTAGAAACCCAATTTCCATTAAACTCATAATGATACTCTAGAGCTTGGCATGGTATCCTTAGTCTATCAACCAAAGAAGTGCTAATACAATTGCCATCGGCCCAACTAATTTTGTGCAAGTTTCCTCCATGGCCATTCACCTCAACAACGAACCTACGCCTACCAAAGTTTCGTAGAGATGCATCCAAGAGAGAACTTGAATGCCCACGAGTGTCATCACCAACAACTTCGGTCTTCCTTATCCCTCCTCTCCTAGCAAGATTACTAGAGTAACTTCCACTTCCCGTCACTCTTCCAGCATTTGAAATGTTGTTAGAAGTCGAGGAACGAGCCTTGCCATGGAACCATAAGTGCTTCTCCCCTTGGTTCCATAGCCCATAGTACTACTCCTACTACAACCATCCAATCCCCTTACGACATTAGAACAATATGACCCCTTTGTAGCAAAAGCAACACCATCTCTCAAACCAACCTCCACATGGGAATTAGAAGCATTAGGTCGCTTAGCGTACCTAGAAGATGCAAGCTTCTTCTTTCCCATAGAACAACCACAACCTCCTCCCATACTAATGGAAGGACCTCTACTACTCCCTTTTACTCCACTAGCAACACCAAGAGAAGATGCAAATGAATAATGCGTATAATCAATTTCATCATCAATTCCTTTATGTCACTACCAACATTTTCATAATCGTCACAAGAAGAGTAAGTAGGATCAATGTACCTTGAAGCGCCACCATCTTCATATTCTTGACTAGAAGCATAAGGATCAATAAAGTCATCTCCGCAAGCTTCATAGTCTTCTTCAACCTCACGATCATCATAGTGAACCGCTTTATCAACATAGGAGCCATGGTTTCCCGAGCCATCATAGTAATGCCCATCATCATCAACATAGGAACCATAGTCTCCATCATACCATACGAGCCATAGCAACTCGCATCATGCCCACATGAGTCATAATCTCCTCCATCATCATCCGACATTGTTGCAACACCAAAAGAATAACCTCACAAAAATCACTCCCTCACGTGTATCACTCAATATATGAACACTCAAGGGCGAGGCCTTCACAAGTTGGGAACCAAGGTGGTCACAACTAGTATGTCCATGTAAAAGTTCGGAATGGAGTTAATGAGACTCGATGTACGGACGGCTATTTAAGTGCGCACTTGAGGCCAAAGAAAAATCTATGCGTCTTTTTTGAATTCTAATCTCCTCTACGCACGAGTGTCCTAATACGCTAAAGACTTAGTGTCGTACGAGTAGGCCAATTACCCTAGAAACACTAACCAAGAGGTACGGAAGTAAAAGAAACACGAAACCTACAAAAAATCTACCTGGGGAACCCTCAGGAAAAGAGGCGCCCCGCCTCTGCACAGGGGCGGTCCGCCCAAAAATCTTCAGAGAGTGAGGGGGGTGGTCCGCCTACTAAGTGGGCGGTCTGCCTACTAGGTGGCAAAACACAGTCCAACGACGGGTTTTTGGCTTTTGAACCCAATTTTTCAACGGTTTTCACATTATTTTCAATTCTAATGATACCCAATAGGTTTTAACCCCAATCAAACAACAACTAGTCGATTTTGATTCTTGAGCAAAATTCTAGGGTTTTTTTTTTGAAAATTTTGGGAATTTGAATTCTTCAAATTTTGAAATACATCACCAAATCTTGTAATTTTGGTACCAAAAGAATGAAAATCGCATATGGAACAATCCCCAATGATTTTCAATGTATGGGTGTTCCAATCCAACAAGTTCCAGTTATTTTTGTATTTTTTTAACTTTTTCAATTTTTTTGTTTTTCTTCTTTTCTTCAAGAACAACAACAAGAACAATGATAAACTAACACAATGAACAAGGAACGGGGGTTTGTATGAACATAATCCGAGCTTTGCTCTGATACCAACTGATGCAGTCTAAACTAGTGGAAGCAAACAACGATATAAAAATACGGAAGTAATAAAGTAAGATATGTGATATCAATGAAGATATCAGGAAACAAGGATCGGGGAGACAAGAAACGAGAAGAAAGAACTGATAATTGGATTTAAGATATGATTTTAATTATCAAAAAGGGAGAAATGAAACTCGTACCTTATAAGGAATTCACACTAGCGATGAATATCCATAGATTCCAAGTCGACAAGATTCACGAAGCTTCAAGCTTCGGACTAGAAAGGCTCGACCTTCTCTTGATTCTCTCTTCTTAAAAGTTCATACAAGCTAAGTTATGAAATAAAATAGTTAAGTGTGGTATTTATAGTTTTTCCACACTCCTAAGTGAAACGACTAAAAGCCCTAAGTCTAATTAAAATAATAGAAGTCACTTAGGGCTATAGTTGTAATTACACAACAAAAATAGAACAAAACTCGGATGGGCTTCACAGCAACTAGGCGCCCCGCCTGAATCCTTCAGCAGCAGAGTAGGCGCCCCAAACCTGCAGAGTAGGCGGTCCGCCCAAAAAGCAGGCGCTCCAAACTCCAGAGAGCAGCACATCAACTAGGCGCTCCTCCCTTCAAAGGAGGGGTCCACCCCTTCCTGTAGTCTCTTGAGGCTCATCAATTTGTGTTTATCGAGCCTCTCCTTTGGTGGATTTTGTGCTCCTCCTTTCATGGCGCTCCAATGCATGATCTTCAAGTCGCTTTTGGAGCCATTGACTTGTATTCCTTGTGCTCTCAAGCTTGGCTCTTGATGGTTGGGAACTAAGCCAATTTGGATTACATCAGCAGCGTGAGAACTTGTTTCGTGCTAGATGTAGGGTGAGGGGAAAGGTGTGCTCTATGATAATTGATTCGGGTTGTTGCACTAATGTAGTGAGTCAGACATTGGTGACTCAACATAAGCTACCCAAAATTAAACATCCCCATCCCTATAAGCTTCAGTGGTTGAGTGAGTGTGGTGAGTTGAATGTGGTGAAGCAAGCGCTTATTAAGTTTAACATGGGAGCTTATCAAGATGAGTTCATGTATGATGTAGTGCCGATGCAAGCTTGCCATTTGTTGTTGGGCAGGCCTTGGCAAGTTGATAGGGGTGTCACTCACGATGGTAAGGCCAACACTTACACGGTCAAGTTAGAGGGAAAGAGTTATACACTCAAGCCCTTGACACCCAAACAGGTCAGTGATGATTATAGGCGCATGCGAGAGCTGAAAGAGGCGGCTAAAGGAAAGTCTCTTACGGAGGCTAAGCTAGAGGCCGAAACTAATGCTACTACACCATCCCTGCCTAGTAATCTTTGTGCAATATTGCAGCCAGGTGAGTATTTGTAAGGTAATGCTGATTCCAAATTGTTAATTTGCCTGTACATAAGGGTGTTTATTTGAGCTCTAATGATGATGCTAGTACTAATGTTCACCCTTTGCCTAGTGTTGTTAATGATGTTTTGCAGGAATATGAGGATCATTTTCCCGAGGAGATGCCGAGTGGGCTGCTTCCTTTGAGGGGAATTGAGCATCAAATAGATTTCATACCGGGATCACAAAGGAGCTGCAGCGTCAAGTGGATGAGTTGCTAACTAAAAGGCTGGTCCGTGAGAATCTAAGTCCTTGTGCCGTGCCTGTGATCCTTGTTCCCAAGAAAGACGGCACTTGGAGGATGTGTGTTGATTGCAGGGCAGTCAACAAAGAAATGGTAAAGTATCGTCATCTCATTCCTAGATTAGACGACATGCTAGATGAGTTAAATGGTTCAAGTGTATTCTCTAAAATTGATCTTAGGTCCGGTTACCACCAAATCTGTATGAAACCGGGTGATGAGTGGAAGACTGTATTCAAGACCAAGTTTGGTCTATATGTGACACGACCCGAATGTTCGGCTAGGCCGTGCGGGTACCCGACATCCTCCCCTAGACCCGTCGGGCGAACCCTTAACAACTGAATTAGGAAAATGAATATAAATCAAACTCATAAATAAGAATAAGACTTAGAAAAAGCATAGACATAATGATACCTCAAAGCTGTACAAAAAAAATTACAGCTGACTACCTAAAATACTAGGTTTAGGGTTATCCAGATGACACGACCCAGAATCCGGTTAGGCCGTGCGGGCACCCGACATCCTCCCCTAGACCCGTCGGGCAAACCCTTACCAATTAAATTAGGAAAATAAATATAATAGTTCATAAATAAGGACAAGACTTAAAAAAACACACAGACATATTGACACTTCTAAGCTATAAGAAAGAAAATTACAGCTAACTACCCAACATACTAAGTTTAGGGCTATCCAGACTAAACATCTAAGAGTACAAAAGAAGACAAATACCTCCTGAAGGGAGCAAAATGCAACTGAAATAATAACCCATAAACTGGTGGCCATCCGGAATAAAAGCCGGCTCACCCTGACAGCTGAAGTCGTCTTCGCTCCTTCACAACGTGGCAAACTCAATCCTGGAGCGAACCTGCCGAAACAAAATAGATAGACAAGAAACAAACAACAAACAAGGGTGAGTGAAAAGGACTCAATAAGTGGGGCATACTAGCCACCTCAAAGAATAGGATAGTTAGCCTGGGAGAAGAAAAACAGATAAACTAAATCCATCTTATTTGAACTATAAACAGGCAAAGGCAAATAATAACTGAAAACACGTATAGAATCATAAACAGCCAGGGACATAAGGTAGATAGAACATATAGATATCCTGAACATGTCGACAATCAGAAATACATCCTGTTGCAACGTGCAACCCGATCCATATATTCATACTGTTGCGGCGTGCAACCCGATTCATATATTTATACTGTTTCGGCGTGCAACCCGATCCGTATATTTATACTGTTGCGGCGTGCAACCCGATGCGATCCATGTATTTATATTGTCGCGGCGTGCAACACAGGATAGGAGCCAAAAATATATAGGTAAACTGAGATACGGTATACATACTGCATATATAAATCACAACACGATAGTCACACAATAGTCAGCACGCGGTGCAATGAAATGGGATGAATGCAGTATGATACAATGGTGTCACATGTGCCAAATAGATGGAGCGAAATCCTCCTGCTCCGGGGGCGGAATCCTCCTACCCTCAATATGATGCAATAGAGCGGAATCCTCCTGCTCCGAGGGCGGAATCCTCCTACCCTCAATATGATGCAACGGAGCGAAATCCACCTGCTCCGAGGGCGGAATCCTCCTACCCTCAATATGATGCAATGGAGCGGAATCCTCCTGCTCCAAGGGCGGAATCCTCCTACCCTCAATATGATGCAATGGAGCGGAATCCTCCTGCTCCGAGGTCGGAATCTTCCTACCCTCAATATGATGCAATGGAGCGGAATCCTCCTGCTCCGAGGGCGGAATCCTTCTACCCTCAATATGATGCAATGTGCATACGAATGCAACATGATGCAATAATAACCCATCACCAGCGCGGGACTCTCATCAACAGCTGGAATGTATATACCAACTCACAACCAAAGTACAATACTCAGATTCTCAATGCAATACCAATAACAGGACATAATATATAATATAGAATATAAATCCAAACCTAAGGCGTAATGAGTACGCCTATCGGCAGCTACACACGTAAGGAACACGTGGTAGAAAATCCACGAGGCCAGGTGCCTCCAAAGAAATGGATATAAACACTTACCTCGTTCCAAAGTTAACACTGCTACCCAATAACCGCTTTATCCTTTTGGATTTATTGCCAAAAGATCCCACTGTGTTCAATAAGCAGAAAAATATATCACATTAGGCTAAATGCGTCATTCCTTACATCTTAGAACAATCCAGGTAGGAACTTGATACCCTATTCGCATATGCAATACGTAGGTCAGGCCTATGTACAGGGTTTAAGGCCACATAACCAAACCCCAAATAAATTACATTTATAAGTTGCCCATAACTCACTGAGAACGAATATATAATCAATTTCATTATCAGGGTCCATTTGACCCTTTAATCTATCAATTTACGTCATTAGGGCGATGTCTAAGATCCCTATTTTTACCGTAAAAATATATTCAAACACACGTAATAAACTCAAATAATATATTAGGATCATTACCTGAATGTTTCAGGGTGCAAATTCTACTTTTCTCCGGCCCCTTTTCTCATTTTCTTTCATTTTTTTCCATTGCAGTCATTTCATTTTTCTCTGTTCATATTCTGTTTAATGATGTATTAAGAACTAAGGGATATATATATCCCTTAGTATCACCGCCAAGCTCAACATTGACTTTCTTTTGGTTTTTGTCTTTTTCCTTTTTTTTTGTTTTCTTTTATTTTATTTTATTTTCTTTTCTTAACGAAAATTAAAACGGTGCCCTACGATATTCTAAATAATTCCAACTTTTGCATACAAGTTGTACAAAATATATGTAACATACTTGCGAAGGCGGATCTCCAATCAGACTCCCGAAACTCAAGATGCGAATTTAGATGAAAAGAAGTCAAATTATTTAACCTTCGGCATTTTAGCGAAAACTAGCCGAACAACATCGAATTTCACTTTCAAAAGTTTACAAAAATTACAAATAATCATACGAACCTAACGGCACTTTCGGATTTCGAATCGGAGCTCATTCGGCAAAACCGAGCTCGAAAATCTCTTTTTAATATTTATCGCCAATAAAAACTGAAACCTTCTTCCGATGCCTACCAAACGAGGTCTGATTTAGCTCAAATTTTACAGACAGGTTCCGAAACGATTGACCGAGGTCGTTTCATTCTCCTCCACTTAAACTCTCGTTCATCCTCGAAGGAGCCTAAATCTAAAGCAAGATTTACGCAGATAACAAGAGAACTTGCACAACCTTCATAAACTATTCCACGGACATTATCTCATAATTACATAATCAGAGTTATAACACGCACATCAAACTCTTGGATAAAACATATTTGGATAATACGATAACATCATTGCCCAATTTATTCGGACTAAGCCGACCCTTTCTCAATCATGAGAGAGGAGTTTTATATTTTCGAAACAAAGATACACGAAATTTTGAATGGGTTAACATGATTCAGCCGATAATTACCTCTTCGATATACCTTTCGATATATAACAGGTCGATGGAACTAAGAATTAGCTTACGCTTCAGCAACGCCTTAGAGATTTAATATTATGATTCGGTATCAATTGGAGGAAGACTCCTCCACTTAAAGCACAAACTCATACCGCTATTTGAATAGGAATAATCATCCCCACACAGTCTGCTGGACTAAAGAAGATATTGCTAAAAGCTGAACGTAGGCAGACCTAAGCTACCAAGTACCCTTTCGAGTTGCCAGACAGCTGCAACTCTCAAGTTTACAACTCCATACCTTTGCCGTAAACACCACCGCCTGATGGATGGTACTTCTATATTAAAATTTCGGCAGAGTTTCCCCTGAAACTGGATGATCAGCATGAACAGAACCAGCACTATGCTATACATGGGAATGGATACCCGGATAAACTGATATCCAAAACAATAATATGCTTACCCGGCTACAATAACACGTACTCTGGTTCAACACAGGGAATGTCACAAACGGCTACCAATTGCCCAAGCTCACTAGTGCCGGACGAAGAAGAAATTGAAATGGATCGTGGATAGAAATAATTAAAGCTTCAGGAAGTTCATCTTCTTATTTGCTTGGCTACTAAAGCTAGACTACTTCCGAGTCAGGCGTGCCAAAGAATCGCAATTGAAGAGATAGACATTAAATAAGCTTTATGGAAAAACATCCATACTAATTTAACCTCCCAATAAGAAGCAAACTCTAACAATTTACCAGAATACCCTTTTATAACTAAGACAAGCTCATAAAATAACATCACTCTACTAGAATCTCGAACCAAGAGGAGACACATAAATCGAGCATTACTTACTAGCCATTTTACACCGGAAGAAACAACGACACTTCTTGATGGTGACGAATAAGAATCCCATCATCCTACCAACACTGATTTCCGAGGGGAGAGGTAAAATGACTTGACATAATAACACAAGGTAGCATAACAGGATGCCAAGCAGGCAATAGCAATACTCACCGTCAAATCTCTCATATTTAGATCAGATAAACTAGTAGGGGCTCATAAATTCCAGGAATAAATCGTATCAGAAACTCACCCCTCTACCGCAACCAATTCTTAATTACGACAATATCCAAGGAAACCATCGAAACATGATAAGACACACTATTTCCAGATCGATCGGAAAGATAAATCTTACTTACAGATAAGGGAAGAAGAAACACACGGGCCTACTACATCGGATGCCTCAGCATCCTGCCAAACTAGTAGTTCATAGAACTGCCTCTGCAGCTGAGTCGAGCCACTACCCTGATAATTACTTCTAGAAGAACCACTACCACCACGCTCTCGACCTCTACTGGATGGTGGCATTTCTCTGATTGATTAACATTTATATGAAATTCCTGCGACTGTGCAGGTGTCTGAGGGCAAGAAGAAGGACGATTGTCTACTTGCTGGAGTAAGGAAAAACTCCTCAAAGGATAACCATACTCATGACAGTGATAACATCTTTTCATTGAAAATTGAAACTAGACATATTGTCGATAGCTATAAAGAGAAAAACTGGGTCTAATCTTGATGAACTACTCGCGCACTCTGAGAATCACGCTCTACAAGCTGAGATAACCTGGAAGGTGACTTCAAAAAATAATCAGAACTTTTACCTCCAAATGAGGTACCATGGTTACCCACCAGGGCCGTGGGATCTCTTACTTTCCCACTCTAACGCTTCCCGCTCTAACTTATGGTATGCCTCGAACCTTCGAGCAATATCAACAACAATATTAAATGAAATCCCAACCTCAATCTCTCGAGCCATATGGGATCTCAAGGAAAAAGAAAGGTCATCAATAAATTTTTGAATCTCTCGAAAGACTCATGAACTAGTTTAAATGCATATTCGGCCATTTTATAGAATTCAATCTTATATTCTGAAACCAATAGGCTAACCGACAGGCTACTCTGTCAAATCCACTCGAACTGGTAACACTTTTCATCTCGTTCGCTACTCAAAAGGAACTTTTCCACGAATCTAGAAGAAAAACCGAATCAAGTTAACTAATAAGAGAGCGGCCCATAAATTCAAGGCTGGACCCTGAAACTGGAAAGAATAATAATCAACAGCATACCGCTTGATATAATCAAGAGCCTGAAGGATATGCTGACATCATTTTATTTTTAAAAAGAATCACGGGGTTTATCTTATGCATTGCTTAAGAATATCAGAAGGTTCAGCCGCGTAAAATAATGAAACCTCTTTGGGCACTCAAATCTAACCGTTACCTCGGCTGGCTAACCAGCCAGAACAATTTGTGGCGCAACACATGCTGCTTCTATAACATAATTCACTGCAGCAATATTAAGAACTGGAATAGGAACTCTCTAAGTCCGAACATCTGCATATACGGCGACTTGATAAGCTGCCTAGCGAATAATAGGTTCTTGCTGTATATGCGTTGCCAAGATCCTCGTAAAAACTTCGTAGAGCCTAGAGAACCGCAAGGCCTTGCTCCCTTGCCGATCGCGAGCTCTTATAGCTAGGACCTCCGTAACTAGATCGTCAGCACGATCAAAACACTCGGGGCTTCGTCAGTGCTAACCCCAGGCCAGACTGCTTCGTCTTGAACTCATATCGTTTGCTGATTTGTCGCACGAGGGTTCACAATTACCATGAAGGAATTAACGAAACTACTTTTGCATCCTAGACCGACGCATGATCAGAAAAGAAGGAAGTAAAACTTCCTAAATGCCATCATAGCCTCTCGTAGATAAGTACGGTCGTCTACGTACCCATTAGCGAGACTCTACTAGACACTGTCTTAGTCTGGATAGACTCTAAACCGGGCTCTGATACCAACTCACACGACCCAAAATCTGGTTAGACCGTGCGGGCACCCGACATCCTCCCCTAGACCCGTCGGGCGAACCCTTACCAATTAACTTAGGAAAATAAATATAATAGTTCATAAATAAGGACAAGTCTTAAAAAAACACACATACATATTGACACTTCTAAGCTGTACGAAAGAAAATTACAGCTAACCACCCAACATACTAAGTTTAGGGCTATCCAGACTAGACATCTAAAAGTACAAAAGAAGACAAATACCTCCTGAAGGGAGAAAAATGCAACTGAAATAATAACCAATAAACTGGTGGCCATCCGGAATAAAAGCTAGCTCACCCTGACAGCTGAAGTCGTCTTCGCTCTTTCACAACGTGGCAAACTCAATTTCCTGGAGCGAACCTGCCGAAACGAAATAGATAGACAGGAAACAAACAACAAACAAGGGTGAGTGAAAAGGACTCAATAAGTGGGGCATACTAGCCACCTCAAAGAATAGGATAGTTAGCCCGGGAGAAGAAAAACAGATAAACTAAATCCATCTTATTTGAACTATAAACAGGCAAAGGCAAATAATAACTGAAAACACGTATAGAATCATAAACAGCCAGGGACATAAGGTAGACAGAACATATAGATATCCTGAACATGTCGACAATCAGAAATATATCCTGTTGCGACGTGCAACCCGATCCATATATTCATACTGTTGCGGCGTGCAACCCGATCCGATCCACGTATTTATATTGTCACGACGTGCAATCTGGGATACGAGCCAAAAATATACAGGCAAACTGAGATACGGTATACATACCGCATATGTAAAACACAACACGATTGTCACACAATAGTCAGCACGCGGTGCAATGAAATGGGATGAATGCAGTATGATGCAATGGTGTCACATGTGCTAAATAGATGAAGCGGAATCTTCCTGCTCCGGGGGCGGAATCCTCCTGCCCTCAATATGATGCAATAGAGCAGAATCCTCCCGCTCCGAGGGCGGAATCCTCTTATCCTCAATATGATGCAATGGAGCGGAATCCTCCTGGTCCGAGGGCGGAATCCTCCTACCCTCAATATGATGCAATGGAGCGGAAGCCTCCTGCTCCGAGGGCGGAATCCTCCTACCCTCAATATGATGCAATGTGCATACGAATGCAACATGATGCAATAATAACCCATCACCAGCGCGGGACTCTCATCGACAGCTGGAAAGTATATACCAACTCACAACCAAAGCACAATACTCAGATTCTCGATGCAATACCAATAACAGGACATAATATATAATATAAAATATAAACCCAAAGTTAAGGCGTAATGATTATGCCTATTGGCAGCTACACACGTAAGGAACAGGTGGTAGAAAATCCACGAGTCCAGGTGCCTCCAAAGAAATAGATATAAACACTTACCTCGTTCCAAAGTTAACACCGCTACCCAATAACCGCTTTATCCTTTTGGATTTATTGCCAAAAGATCCAACTGTGTTCAATAAGCAGAAAAATATATCACATAAGGCTAAAGGCTTCATTCCTTACATCTTAGAACAATCCAGGTAGGAACTTGATACCCTATTCGCATATGCAATACGTAGGCCAGGCCTATGTACAGGGTTTAAGGCCACATAACCAAACCCCAAATAAATTACATTTATAAGTTGCCCATGACTCACTGAGTACGAATATATAATCTATTTTATTTTCGGGGTCCATTTGACCCTTTAAACTATCAATTTATGTCATTAGGGCGATGTCTAAGATCCCTATTTTTACCATAAAAATATATTCAAACACACGTAATAAACTCAAATAATATATTAGGATCATTACCTGAATGTTTCAGGGTGAAAATTCTACTTTTCTCCGGCCCCTTTTCTCATTTTCTGACATTTTTTTCCATTGCAGTCATTTCATTTTTCTCTGTTAATATTCTGTTTAATGATGTATTAAGAACTAAGGGATATATATATATCCCTTAATATCACTGCCAAGCTCAACATTGACTTTCTTTCGGTTTTTGTCTTTTTCCTTTTTTTTTGTTTTCTTTTATTTTATTTTCTTTTTTTAACGAAACTTAAAACGGTGCGCTACGATATTTGAAATAATTCCAACTTTTGCATACAAGTTGTAAAAAATATATGTAACATACTTGCGAAGGTGGATCTCCAATCAGACTCCCGAAACTCAAGATGCGAATTTAGATGAAAAGAAGTCAAATTATTTAACCTTCGACATTTTAGCGGAAACTAGCCGAACAACATCGAAATTCACTTTGAAAGCTTACAAAAATCACAAATAATCATACGAACCTAACGACGCTTTCGAATTTCGAATCGGAGCTCATTCGGCGAAACCGAGCTCGAAAATCTCTTTTTAATATTTATCGCCAATAAAAACTGAAACCTTCTTCCGATGCCTACCAAACGAGGTTTGATTTAGCTCAAATTTTATAGACAGGTTCTAATGGACATTACGAATATTTTAAAATTATCGACATGCCAATCGGAGTCCTAACTTCCGAAACGATTGACCGAGGTCGTTTCACCAGACTAGACATCTAAGAGTACAGAAGAAGACAAATACCTCCTGAAGGGAGAAAAATGCAATTGAAATAATAAAAAATAAAATGGTGGCCATCCGGAACAAAAACTGGCTCACCCTGACAGCTGAAGTCGTCTTCGCTCATTCACAACGTGATGAACTCAATCCTGGGGCGAACCTGCCGAAACGAAATAGATAGACAAAAACAAACAACAAACAAGGGTGAGTCAAAAGGACTCAATAAGTGGGGCAGACTAGCCACCTCAAAGAATAGGATAGCTAGCCAGGGAGAAGAAGAACATATAAACCAAATTCCTCTCATTTAAATTTTGAAAAGGCAGAGCCAGATAATAACTAGAAACACGTATGGAATTACGAACTCCTTAACAACCAGGAACGTAAGATAGCCAGAACATATAGGTATCCCGAACCTATACCCAATCAGAAATGCATCCTGTTGCGGCGTACAACCCGATCCATATATTCATCCTGTTGCGGTGTGCAACACGATCCATATATTTATACCGTTGCGGCGTGCAACCCGATCCCCATAACCCAAAATACGAGCCAGAAATATATAGGCAAACTTAGATATGTCCACGACAGAGTATACATACCGCATACATAAAACACAACACAATACATACAATAGTCAGCATGCGGTGCAATGAGATGGGATGAATGCGGTACGATGCAATGCAGTCACATATGCCTGATACCTATCTCCGGCGCGGGACTCTCATCGTCTACCAGGAGATATATGCAATAATGACCCTTCACCGGCTCGGGACTCTCATCGATTACCAGGAAGCATATGCAATGATGACCCTTCACCGGTGCGGGACTCTCATCGCCAACCGGGAAGTGTATGAAATAATGATCCTTCACCGGCTCGGGACTCTCATCGATTACCGGGAAGTATATGCAATAATGATCCTTCATCGGCTCGGGACTCTCATCGATTACCGGAAAGTATATGCAATGATGACCCTTCACCGGTGCGAGACTCTCATCGCCGACCGGGAAGTAGATGCCAACTCACAGCCAGAGTACAATGCTCAGATCCTCAATGTAATACCAACAACAGGACATAACATATAATATACAATGTAAATCAAAAGCTAAGGCGTAATGAGTACGCCTATCGGCAGCTACACACGTAAGGAACACGTGGTAGAAAATCCACAAGGCCAGGTGCCTCTAAAGAAATAGATATAAACACTTACCTCTTTCAAAAGTTAGTACGGCTAATCAACAACCGCTTTATCCTTTGGTTTCCTTGCCAAACTATCCCACTCTTTGATGCTTCTTGCTTCTAAACCTTGTTTCCCTTGAATTCAACACCTTCTAAAGCTTAATCGCGTAGAGCATTTTGACGCAATTTGTCTTCAATTTCGAGTTAAGATTGACGTCCATCCTTCAAAATCATAAAATTTGCTCAAAACTTAATGAGAGAACTGTTTCTCTCTTTATATTTCTGGAAATGACGAGATATGAAAGGAATTTTCCTTTTATACTTGAAACATTTCAGTTTTAGTCCTCTTTTACGCTTATGTCCCTCTTTCTGGCTTGAATTCTGATGCTCATATCTTTTTATCTATACGTTGTATGAACAAACCGTCAAAAGTGTTGGAAACTACACTCCAAGACCTTCAATTTGGTATATGATATGTCCCCAAAAGACCTCATATAACACATGAAATTAATTACTGAAAGAGCTTCGTTACAAGGCAATTCGTTAGTCGGTTTTTCCACAACTTAAATCCGATTTTTCCAAAACTTTATATTCAACATATAAACATCATATATGGTCATATTATAACTTTAAACTCACTTAAATTATTCTTAATATATCTTTAGAATGATATACGTCACTTTGGACATACGGGGTGTAACAATCTTCCCCTGTTAGAAACATTCTTCCTCGAATGTTAAATGAAGTATGTAGAAGCATTAAGCAACAATCTTTTACATACTTGTAGTAGTGAAGAGATGTGAAAGGTAAAATTATTTAAATTTTGGCATTTTAGCGGAAGCTTGCCGAACAACCTCGAAATTCACTTTCGAAAAAGCACAAAAGTCACAAATAATCATACGAACCTAACGGCGCTTTCGGATTTTGAATCGGAGCTCGTTCACCAAAATTGAGCTCGAAATATCTTTTTTGTATTTATCGACAATAAAAACTGAAACCTTCTTCCGATGCCTACTAAACGAGGTCTGATTTAGCTCAAATTTTACAGACAGGTCCACATGTACATTACGAAGTTTTTTAAAATTATCGGCACGTCAATCGGAGTCATAACTTCCGAAACGACTAACCGAGGTCGTTTCAATATGAATGGTTGGTGATGCTCTTTGGTCTCTCCAATGCACCTAGTACGTTTATGAGACTAATGAATCATGTACTTAAGCTGTTCATTAATAAGTTTGTGGTCGTTTACTTTGATGATATTCTGATTTATAGCAAAAGTGTAGATGACCATGTTGATCACCTAAGGCAAGTACTTTATGTGTTGAGGGCTGAAAATCTCTATGCTAATTTTAAAAAGTGTGCCTTTTGTGTAGAGAGAGTTGTCTTTCTTGGCTTTGTAGTTAGTGCTAATGGTGCTGAGGTGGATGAGTCTAAGGTTGAAGCTATTAGAGATTGGCCTGCTCCAACTAGTGTGACACAAGTTAGGATTTTCCATGGTCTAGCTAGTTTCTATAGACTTTTTGTGAGGGGTTTTAGTACTATAGCAGCACCACTCACTGAGTTAGTAAAGAAAGATCAACCCTTTGTGTGGGGAGAGTCTTAAGAGAAGGCTTTCCAAGAGTTGAAGCATAGGCTTAGTTCTGCCCTATTGTTGCAATTGCCCGACATTAGCAAGGAATTTGAGATTGAGTGTGATTCCTTGGGGGTTGGGATAGGTGGCGTCCTAATGTAAGATTGGAAGCCTATTGCTTATTTTAGTGA
>JBBBVM010000993.1:0-17271 GCA_037355625.1 Petunia x hybrida | reverse complement strand
TTAGAACTTGAAAACTATTGAATCGTGTATTCATTAGGTTGCTTGGTTTGTATTGAGCACCATAAGGTGCAATCTAGTTGTTTAGGATAGGTTGTAGTAGTGTGTTGTTGCTGTAAGCAACCCGTTGGCTTAGCAGGAGCCACTTCTAACTCTCTTTTTGCTTGTCGTGTGTTAAAAGGGTCAAAATCCTAGTATAGATTGATGATTAGAGTATTTGTGCAAAATGATTTTCTGGAAAACTGCATCAATATGTTAACAGGTTTAAAACTGAAAGTTTAATGACAATTTGGACTGTTTGTGCAATTTTTATGTACTGGAATTACACTATTTTTTGTAAAGGGCTAAAACTAAAGTTTCATTTCAAAATCATACTACTTCTGCAAACATGATTTTCTGGAACACCACAGCATACGCTTTATTTTTTGCTGAAGGCTAAAAATGCAAGACTGTTCTAAAAGAGGTCTGTTTCTGCAAAGTTTAAGTCCTGAAATTGCAGCGTAGCATAGTAGACTTGAGTTGAAAGTTTCTAAGTTAATTCGGAGGTCCATTTTCTTAAGTTAATATCATAGTTACATGTTTCAAATTATGTGTGTTCATTTGCATGACCGTACTTTATTATTTGGCGCCCAGATATCTAGACTTGAGGCATTAATAAACTTAGGAGTCTAGATATTTATATTAGTAGTCTCAATATCCTCCGAGACATTAAGTGGGATGTTAGCCAAGCTTTAGGCCGTAAAATGTTAGTGTTGCGTTTCAGTTAAGCACTTAAAGAGAGTATGGGGGTTAAGGATTAATTAAGCCCTTCAGAAATGATGAAAAATACTCAAGCTATATTGATAGTGGATTCTGAAACTATCTCCTCCGGTAAAAGCTGGGTTCTCATCCGAATAGGATAATAAAACCTAGGGTTGTTTATTCAAATATTTAATTAGTTACTTATTGTATAATTATTTAATTTGTGGCTATTTGTGAAACATAATTATGCAAATGTATTAAACTACCTATTTCTTTATTTTGCATCATGTATCCCTTTTGTTTATTTTATTCAATTTTTATCCTTTTATAAGCAATATGTTAATACCCAGTATCCGGCCGGGAACCACATTTGTGGAATCTAGGAGGTGCCTAACCCCTTCCTTCTAGGTTAACTTGAACACTTACTCGAATCACTGATTAGTAGACCTACCCGGAGTTATTATTCAAATTGAATTAGAAATACTTTTAGGTGACCTAATATGCCTAGCAAATTTATTAGGTGGCGACTCTAAAACTCCAACTCCAAACGAGTTACCCAAGTCGAAAAGCACTTACTTTTAAGTAGGGTGCGACAGCCCCCTTGTAGGCTGTAGCATTGAAAGACATGCAACTTACACTTTCTTATACTAAAGTCTAAGTTTGGGGGGAAGTGAGTGAGATAGTGAAAGCTATGTGGAAAAAAAAAGGAATCCATAAGAAAAGTTCAGAAAAGAAAAAAGAAGAAAATAAGAAATTGAAGGTAGCATAACGTTACCTTAATCGCGTAGAGCGTTTTGACGCAATCCGTCTTCAATTTCGAGTTAAGATCGATGTTCTTTCTTCAAAACCATCAAAATGTCTTTAGCACCCAAGAGCACACTGCTTCAATTACTAAGTTTCTGGAAATGACGAGATGGAGGAGGATTTTTCCTTTTATACTTGAAACATTTCAGTTTTAGTCCTCTTTTGTGCTTATGTCCCCTTTTCTGGCCTGATTTCTAACGCTCATATCTTTTTATCTATAAGTTGTATGAACAAACCGTTACAAGTGTTGGAAACTATACTCCAAGACCTTCAATTTGATATATGATATGTCCCCAAAAGGCTTCATATAACACACGAAATTAATTGTTGAAAAAGCTTCGTTACAAGGCAATTCCTTGGTCGGTTTTTCCGCAACTTAAATCTGACTTTTCCCAAACTTTATATTCAACATATAAACATCTTATATGTTAATATTATGACTTTAAACTCACTTAAATCATTCTTAACATATCATTAGAATGATATACGTCACTTTAGTTATACGGGGTGTAACAATCTTCCCCCGTTAGGAACATTCGTCCTCGAATGTTAAATGAAGTATGTAGAAGCATTAAGCAACAATCTGTTACATACTTGAAGTAATTAAGAGATGTGGATACTTGGCTCTAATATGTTCTTTAGCTTCCCAATTGATTTCTTCTACGCTATTGTTTCGCCATAGCACCTTAACTGAATGAATGTCTTTCGTCCTTAGTCGACGAATCTGCCTCTTTAAATTGCAACTGGCACCTCCTTATTAGTCAACTGCTCTGTGATCTGAACATCATCTATTGGTACAACTTTAGAAGGATCTCCAACACATTTTCTGAGCATAGAAACATGGAATACTGGATGTACCTCCTGAAGGTCTGCTGGAAGGTCTAACTCGTAGGCTACACGCCCAACTCGCCTGATAACCTGATATGGACCAATAAATCTAGGGCTAAGCTTCCCCTTTTTTCCAAATCTCATAACGCCTTTCATAGATGATACTTTCAGGAATACCCAATCGCCAATCTGAAATTCTAAATCTCAACGTCGATTATCTGCAAAGGACTTCTGTCTGCTCTGTGCTGCTAATAATCTTTCCCTGATCAACTTGACTTTATCAACGGCTTGTTGGATTAAATCTGGACCTATCAATTGAGACTCGCCAACCTCGAACCATCCTATAGGAGACTTGCATTTGCGCCGATACAAAGCTTCATATGGCGCCATCTGTATGCTAGAATGATAGCTATTATTATATGCAAACTCTATCAACGGTAGATGATCACTCCAACTGCCTCCAAAATCTAACACGCAAGCTCTAAGCATATCTTCTAATGTCTAATCTGAATGGTTCGTTCAGCCTGTCCGTTTGTCTGTGGATGAAATGGTGTACTTAGATTCACCTGTGTCCCTAAGCCTGTCTGGAATAATCCCCAGAAATTTGCTGTAAACTGTGCACCCCTGTCTGAAATGATAGATACTGGAATACCATGTAGGCGCACTATCTCTCTGATATAAAGTCTAGCATAATCCTATGCTGTATATGTAGTTCTAACAGGCAAGAAATGAGCTAATTTAGTAAGCCTGTCAACTATAACCCAAATAGAGTTATATCTGCTCTGCGTACGGGGCAAGCCTGTAATGAAGTCCATATTCGCTGCTTCCTATTTCCATGATGGAATCTCGATTTCCTATAAAAAGCCACTAGGTTTTTGATGCTCGACCTTAACCTGCTGGCAGCTAGGACACTGAGCCACAAATTCTGCTATGTCACACTTCATTCCGTCCCACCAATAAATCTTCTTAAGGTCATCATACATCTCAGTCGAACCTGGATAAACAATGTACCTGGAATAGTGTGCCTTAGTCATAATCTGTCCATGTAAATCAACATCATCAGGAACACAAAGTCTATCTTTATACCTAAGAACCCCGTCACTAGTAACCTGTATGGTAATTTTAGTTTTCTTCTGGCTATCTGTTTGTATTCAACTAGAACAGGATTCTCATACTGGTGCTGTTTTAGTTCTGTTACTAGACAAGTAGTGGCTGTGTTATAATTGTAATTTCTGCATCATCTGAATCTGTTAATTTGAATTCCTAAACTGCCTAACTGGTAAGTGCATGAGCTAAGTTTCTTTTAATGTGGTTGTAAATTAAGATAAATTACCCATGGACTTACAACTAAGGGCATCGGCAACAACATTCGCTTTACCCGGATGATAAAGAATGTCCATGTCCGTAGACCTTCAACAACTCTAGCCACCGCTTCTGTCGTAGGTTTAGCTCTTCTGCTTAAATACATATTGGAGGCTCTTGTGGTCTGTATAAATATCAACATGAACGCCGTGCAAATAAGGTCTCCAATTATTCAATGCATGAATGACTGCTGCAAGCTCAAATCATCAGTAGGGTAGTTCTGATCGTGTTTTTTTAGCTGGTTGGAAGCATAAGCAATTACTCTTTTGTGTTGCGTTAATACACAACCCACATCGACTCATTAAATCTGGACCTATCAATTGAGACTCGCCATCCTCGAACCATCCTATTGGAGACTTGCATTTGCGCCGATACAAAGCTTCATATGGCGCCATCTGTATGCTAGAATGATAGCTATTATTATATGCAAACTCTATCAACGGTAGATGATCACTCCAACTGCCTCCAAAATCTAACACGCAAGCTCAAGCATATCTTCTAATGTCTGAATGGTTCGTTTAGCCTGTCCGTTTGTCTGTGGATGAAATGGTGTACTTAGATTCACCTGTGTCCCTAAGCCTGTCTGGAATAATCCCCAGAAATTTGCTGTAAACTGTGCACCCCTATCTGAAATGATAGATACTGGAATACCATGTAGGCGCACTATCTCTCTAATTTAAAGTCTAGCATAATCCTCTACTGTATATGTAGTTCTAACAGGCAAGAAATGAGCTAATTTAGTAAGCCTGTCAACTATAACCCAAATAGAGTTATATCTGCTCCGTGTACGGGCAAGCCTGTAATGAAGTCCATATTCGCTGCTTCCTATTTCCATGATGGAATCTCGATTTCCTATAAAAAGCCACTAGGTTTTTGATGCTCGACCTTATCTGCTGGCAGTTAGGACACTGAGCCACAAATTCTGCTATGTCACACTTCATTCCGTCCCACCCATAAATCTTCTTAAGGTCATCATACATCTCAGTCGAACCTGGATAAACAATGTACCTGGAATAGTGTGCCTTAGTCATAATCTATCCATGTAAATCAACATCATCAGGAACACAAAGTCTATCTTTATACCTAAGAACCCCGTCACTAGTAACCTGTATGGTAATTTCAGTTTTCTTCTGGCTATCTGTTTGTATTCAACTAGAACAGGATTCTCATACTGGTGTTGTTTTAGTTCTGTTACTAGACAAGTAGTGGCTGTGTTATAATTGTAATTTCTGCATCATCTGAATCTGTTAATTTGATTCCTAAACTGCCTAACTGGTAAGTGCATGAGCTAAGTTTCTTTTCTGTGGTTGTAATTAAGATAAATTACCCATGGACTTACAACTAAGGGCATCGGCAACAACATTCGCTTTACCCGGATGATAAAGAATGTCCATGTCGTAGTCCTTCAACAACTCTAGCCACCGCTTCTGTCGTAGGTTTAGCTCCTTCTGCTTAAATACATATTGGAGGCTCTTGTGATCTGTATAAATATCAACATGAACACCGTGCAAATAATGTCTCCAATTATTCAATGCATGAATGACTGCTGCAACCTCTAAATCATCAGTAGGGTAGTTCTGATCGTGTTTTTTCAGCTGGCTGGAAGCATAAGCAATTACTCTTTTGTGTTGCGTTAATACACAACCCACATCGATTCGAGAAGCAGCATAGTAAATGATAAAGCCCTCAGATCCCTCTTAAGTGTAAGTACTAGAGCCGTCATCAACTCGTTCTTTAGTTCTTGGAAGTTGTGCTCGCAAGAGTCACACCACTGAAATTTGGCTATTTTCTGTGTCCATTTGGTCAGTGGAGCTGCAATGGAGGAAAAACCCTCTACGAACATTCTGTAATAACCTGCCAACCCCAGAAGACTACGTACTTCAGTTGGCGTCGTAGGTCTGGGCCAATTCTTCACAACCTCGATCTTCTGGCCATCTACTTTAATTCCTTCTGCTGAAACTATATTGCCAAGAAATGCCACTTAATCAAGCCAGAATTCACACTTTGAAAACTTAACATATAATTGTTGGTTCCGAAGAGTACCCAATACTGTGCGTAGGTGCTCCACATGCTCTCATTCTGACTTTGAATAGAAGAGAATATTGTCACGACCCTTTTTCAACTTAAAAAAGGAAAAAAAACTAATTGTGTTTTTAAAAGGTCCGTGACTGGGTGTTTAAGGTACACAATTATTAAGAGATTTTCAGAGTCGCCACTTGACAAGTTAAAGGTGTGCCAAGTCACCAAAGTGGTGTACCTAGAACACCTGTGACTCGTAAATGGTCTGCGTCAGAGTTCCGGGTAAGGATCTCGGTTGACTCGCGGGAAGGTGTTAGGCACCCTCGAGTCCTGTGCCAAGCACAGTTGCTTTCATTGACGCGTTTCGACTCTTTGAAATTGTTTTGTCATATTTGTCTTGATTTGTTACGCTTCGATTTACTATTAATTTTGTCCGTTCAAATGGAAAACTCAAAATCGAGATATGATCGCGCGAGTACTTCACCCGTTCGAAATCTTCCGACTTAAATCAATTAAAACGCGCAGGCACTTCACCCGTTCGAAATCTCTTGACTTAATATGAGTTTCACGTGAACAAATAAATTAAATGATGTTACGTGCAACCTATTGACTTGCCTAACTGAGTTGCACTTATTTAACATACAAAGTTGTTGTACCTTGCCTTGGTTTATTATACTCCGATTATAATTTTGAATCACTCGTTCATTGATGGATACTCTATTGAAAACTAACATCGAACACATGCCCGTTCGAATTTCCGATAACAGTGAGTTTCCATGTAAACATTTTGCAACTTAATTTAAATAAATAATTTTGCTTCGACCTATTTAAATTTGCCTAGTCGTCTGAGTTCGTCATTCTTACTTATTTGCCAACAATTGAGTTTGAACAACAAATTTATATTACAAGATTCCATCTCCTCTATTAATCACCTTCAACTGTAATTGATAACTTCCGCACTTTAAGTTAGCGAGCAGGTTGACATTTCCTTTCTTTATATTTGCACTTAATATCCTAGCCTGCTTCTCATTTCAAATTTATCCATTTTATACTGTTATTATGCATTTGCATAAGTTATTTTAACATTTGCAAATCCTACTTCACAAACAAATAACAACAGTTCATGAAAACAAAGTGATAAGATTGCTAAAAAAATGAAACTTAAACATGTCGCATTTATAGCTAATTTTTAACATGATGAAGGCCTAAACATGGTCAAAGCTTAACATTTCATACAAAAAGGGTTAGAAACGAAATACCTAATGAGTAAACCTTCTCTGGCACCTTTGCTAATGGAAAACAATAGCAAACATCAACAAGCTTAAACCAGCAGCTAGGATGAGCAACAGCAGCGAGCAACAACGAAATAACAATAAACCCAACAGCCTTTCCTTAACTCAGACCTCCACACCAAAACTCAAGACTTTTTTCTTTCTGTTTTTTCTTTTCTCAAACTCACTCTCTAATTTCAGATCTAAAGAATGTAAGAGTGGGAAAATACTTTCCCGATTGTGAAGTATTTTTCTTTAAGTGTGATGAGAAGTGAGGGTCAAGTGTAGGGGATTTTCAGATCTTTCCCCTCTCTATTTTCAGATCTGTAGCTATGCCAACAGAGAAGGATTTTTCTCTGAATTTTCGTGTGTGTTCTCTCCCCTTTTCCAGATCTGTGTGTGTGTGTGTCTGCCTCCTTTTCAGAGAAAGGTTCTTGGTCTCAGCTCTCTTGTTTCAGTTCTGTCTCCCTCTATTCTTTTTTTTATATGTTCTCTTCTATGTTCTGTTGGTGTCCCCTTTCTGTTGCTATGTTCTCCTTCTTTTAAAGAGAGTCCAGGCTCTCAAAAATAGAAGGGGAAGTGGGGTTTGTGTACTAGTAAAGTACCAGCCCATGTGCCCCCCAGCCTTTAGATTTCAGCCCATAATTTCCTTGCATGCAAGGCTTGTACCAGACAAAAAAGGACAGAACTATGCTGCCACCCATGTACTTTCTTAACTCAACCTTTGACATCATCAAACCTATGTCATCCTAAGATAAACTTGAACCAACAAACTAACTAAATGGACTAACCCACCTAAGAACAACACTTTGGACTTCAAACTCTTGGCTAAAAGAGTCCAGAATCACTCTAATCAACTAACAATCAGCTTAAGAGATAACAATAGTAAGCAGGCCATTCAAATAACTTTCAATGAGTTCACTAACTACTAAGGTTGACACTAGTAACATACCAATGAAAAAGGCTCAAAGAGTGATTCACAGAAATCATTACTAGAAATCAAACATTACTTGGATTAGAACAGATCCTTCATAACACTAGAGCAATCAAAGCTAAAGTAAAACATGCTAAAGCAGACACTAATATATTGAACAACTTTACGACTTAAAGACTACATTTTGATCGTTTGAAAATAGAAACAAAGACTATGTATACACGATTCACAAACTACAATTGATGTCTAAACAACAAGGTAATAGGGCATACACAATGATTTTCCATAGGCCAATACCAAACAGTTGAAACCATTTCACAACCAAAGGAAAAATTTATCCTAAGGCATAAGAATAAATAAAGAGAAGAGAAGTAACAATTCTAATCTAACCCGTCAAACAACACGGATCCAACGTTGCTGCCTCGACGTCATCATCAACACTGAACCACCAAGCTGCCTCACTGCCCTTGTCGCCATTGTCTTCGACTCACTAAGTCGCTGCCTTGCCACTGTCAAAGCTGCACCATTTCTTCACTGCTTAAGCATCCCCAAAGTCCCACCATCACAGCCAAGCCACCATTATCACAGAACAAGCCAACGTTTCACCAATGTTTCAACGAGCCATCCACAACATCATTGTATCTCCACTGCCTAATCAGCCCCAATCAGTACCAAACTCACAGTCAATGGCCTCGCTAAGCCCTCGTCGCAACCTCAAACAACACGACTTAGTCATTATCACACACATACGACACGCGCTGAAACAACATCACCACGCCCTTCATCACCCTTGCCATCGTGACACCAGCGTGTCCTCGTCACAACCCCCATCCTCACATTACCAAAGACACGCCAAGCTTCCACTTTCTCCTTACGGCATCTCCACCACTATATGCCGCTGCGCCTCAGACATGACACCACCACCGTACTATGTCACGCCACCACTAGCAGTGGTGGAATTAAAGAAAAGAAACGGGAAACACGAGCAAAAGGGAGAGAAGGAAGGTTTTATGGACAATTGAGTTCACAAATAGATAGAGAAGAACGTACCAACCCCGTAGATGTAAATTTTTTGCCGGAAGAGGAAATTGCTCGGTCGCCGGCGGTGGGGTCCTGCGGTGGCGGAGATTTCGTCATGGCTTTGCCTGGTTTTTGATATATCTGTGTGCAATGGGGAAATTTAGGGGTAAAGTGTTTTGTGTTTTGTTTTGTGTAATTGGGTGTGAGTAATTGGGGAATTAAAAGGGGAAATGGGCCGGGTCGGCTAATTGGATTGGGCTAACGGGTCGACTAATGGCTAATGGTAGTGGGCTGGTCCATTTTTCTGATTTTTCAAGTGGCCCAATGGCCAATTCTTTTATAGTTTAATACTATACAAAGTGTACTTAATTTCAAACTAAACTAAATCCTAATTAACTAGTAAAACACACACAAAATATAAATGTCACACTTAACTAAATTATCACACACATAACTAATCAACCAAATGTCCTTTTGAGATAGTTTTCGGTAATTTTACTTAATTAAATAACTGAAATGGCCAAAGAAATCGACAAAAAATCTAAGAAAAAATAAGCAAAACTCTTAGCTAAATTAGCACGTCAATTTTAGCACTTATCTTGAATTTGGTGCCAAAATTAGGTGATTACAGCTGCCCCTCTTTGTTCGAGAACATCGAAGAGTTTTCGGACAAAGATATAATCACAACTAATTTTGGCTTTTGGTTCTAGCCAAGAGCATGCAAAATGGTGACCGTACCTTGAATTTCGGTCCAAACTAGATCAAGACTACCTACATATCCCCGGACTAAGGAATCAGGTCAGTGTAGTTCCTCACGTGCGGCAGCGGGGACTACCGCATATAAACAGACACTGGACTCTTCTAGACTAACACTAAGCACTCTTTAGACATACACATACTAACTCTAGACACTTTCAGAATTAACTGGGACTGACTCGACGCTCCTAGACTTACCCGGACTGACACAAGACACTTTGACACACTAGAGTTGTTGCTGCTGGTCACTGTCGCCGGTTGCTGGCTGGTGGTCATTGCTTTACAAAGGAAAAATGAAAATACAATATTTGAAATGTAAAATTACAATTCCTAAACTAACTTCTTCATGCTTCCCAAGCTGATAAACTGGTCCGAAGCTCCCACTACCAAGTGGGTCTTGAAAACTTGAAATTGCCGCTCGAGCGGGCTTTTGACTTGAAAGTTGAAATTGCCGCTCGGGCGGGCTTTTGACTTGAAAGTTGAAATTGCCGCTCGGGCGGGCTTTGACTTGAAAGTTGAAATTGCCGCTTAGACGGGGCTCTGACTTGAAAATTGAAATTGCCGCTTTGACGGGCTTTGACTTGAAAATTGAGATTGCCGCTTTGACGGGCTTTGACTTGAAAATTAAAATTGCCGCTAGGGCGGGCTTTGACTTGAAAGTTGAAATTGCCGCTCGGGCGAGCTTTGACTTGAAAGTTGAAATGGCTGCTCGGGCGGGCTTTGACTTGAAAATTGAAATTGCCGCTCGGGCGGGCTTTGACTTGAAAATTGAGATTGCCGCTTTGACGGGCTTTGACTTTAATGAAATTGCCGCTTTGACGGGCTTTGACTTGAATGAGATTGCCGCTCGGGCGGGCTTTGACTTGAAAATTAAAACTGGAACCACCACTCTGGTAGGTCTTGCTTTTGCTGAAAATTAAGGCCATCTCTCTGATGGGTCTTGTTCTTGCTGAATTGAAAACCATCACTCTGACGGGTCTTGCTTTTGCTGAAAATTAAAAACCATCACTCTGATGGGTCTTGCTTAAGCTGGAAAATGAAAACCATCACTCTAATGGGTCTTGCTTCTTCTGAAAATTGAAAACCATCACTTTGATGGGTTCTGCTTCTTCTGAAAATTGAAAAATTGTAACCCATTATCCCAATGGGTCTTGACAGAAAGCTGAAATTGTAAACCATCACTCTGATGGGTCTTCTTCTTGCTGAATTGAAAGACCATCACTCTGATGGATCTTGCTTGTACTGGAAATTGAAGATCATCACTCTGATGGATCTTGCTCTGACTGAAAATTAAAAACCATCACTCTGATGGGTCTTGCTAAACCAATCACTCTGACGAGCCTTGTTCATGCTGAATTGAAAGACCATCACTCTGATGGATCTTGCTCTTGCTGAATTGAAAACCATCACTCTGATGGGTCTTATTCTTGCTGAATTGAAAGACCATCACTCTGATGGATCTTGCTCTTGCTGAATTGAAAACCATCACTCTGATGGATCTTGCTCTTGCTGAATTGAAAACCATCACTCTGATGGGTCTTGTGTTTAAAGTTGAAAATGCTATCCCATTATCCCAATGGTTCTTGTCTTGAAAGTTGAAAACCACTGCTCCATGCTCAGATGGTCCCTGATTTCTTTCTTTATTTCCCTTTCTGCTCTTCAAGTTTTTTCCCCGATGAGCAACTGACTTGATGTAGTTGTGTTCTCACACTTCCCAACCCAAAATCTCATATTGTTCTTTGGTCACATCTTGTAGAAATAACAAACCATTTCCTGGTGATCTTCATAGTACAATCTCGGTGCTGGACTCCCATTTTCGACTTTTCTGGTACAACTGAAACTTGTAGACAAGTTTTGCAAACCTTTCTGAATGCCCGAAAATAATGAGAAAGAAATAAAAGAAAAGGAAAGTGAAGAAACTCAAAAGGAGACATCGAACGAAAGATGTCCCTGGTAGGCAGAAGAAACTTATTTGGAGGTGGAACGACAACCTTAGTAAAACATCATGCAATTAGAATCAACTCTTGATTAGTTCAAACAGTCTAACCCTGACCTCTCTCCCAGATTGACAACCTCGCTCAACCCGAACTTGACGATGAATTCCATGACCCTCATTCGACTAGTAGTGCCCTTTCGGGTTTTCACCGACTAGCCTCTCTCTTTGTTCTTTTAACTCACAGTTGTCTTGCAGCGCCCTTTCAGGTTTTCACCGATAAGACTTCGCTTTTTTTTTTTTCTCTTTTTTGTTTCTTTTCATCTTTTGTCATTTTTCGCTCTTTCCCAATCGACCTCCGATCTCTCCTTGCTGCTCGACCCCGCCTTTCTTTTCTTCCTTCAATTTTGGCCTTTATCTTGATTCCCTTGAAGAATTTCTCCTTTAATGACCTTGATGCTCCTAGCTCCTAAATGCGATTGTCGGCTTATAAGGATGCGACTTTACAGCGTGGAACTTATCCCCTGATACCCTACTCGGCTTGACATTCTCAATGATCGGTCAGAAGGGTCTTTATTTGGACTGTAACTTTAGATTTGGTTGGGCTATGAGGCAAGGGGTTCAACATAAAAGCTCAGAAACATCTCATGAGATGATTAGATGAATATCACAAACTATGAAATCACCGCTTTTTGAAAATAAAATAAACTTATTTCCCCCAGTTTAGGCAAATTGGGGATTATTTCTCTCTTTTTTTTTTCCTCTTTAGTTTGAAAAGCGGTATGAAAGCATCTCATGCAATGACTTGGTGAATGATACAACCCTTGGAATCATTTCTTTTAAAATAATCAACAAACTGTAGCCCCAGTTTAGTGAAACCGAGAAATTATCTTTTGAATTTTCTAAGATGAAAACATAGGGAATATTGAGATTATCCCCCGAGATGAACACAATGAAAGAGAAGGGATGTTGACTTTCTCCTCTCTCTTTTTTTTTTTAAAAAATAAAAATAAATAAATAAACTTCTGCCAGTTTAGAGTAAACTGGGGTGCTTTGAATTTTTTTTTTCCTTGACTTCGAGACTGATATACCAAACATCTCATGAAACAGACGAATAGATGGTACAACAAAAATAGAAGTTTGTTTTTATTTGATTTTATTTATAAAATAAAATAAAAACAAACTTCTGCCCCAGTTTAGCATAGAATGGGGAACAAAATTTCTTTTGACGTTGGCCGCAAACTTGGAGGCAAGTTTTGCGTCAATATGAATAGGGAAAAAATGAGCCTTTCTCTATTATGACCGCACCC
The DNA here is from genome assembly GCA_037355625.1 of Petunia x hybrida. Taxonomy (NCBI): domain Eukaryota; kingdom Viridiplantae; phylum Streptophyta; class Magnoliopsida; order Solanales; family Solanaceae; genus Petunia; species Petunia x hybrida. Next base: position 4,296 of record JBBBVM010000993.1, on the reverse strand, counting down.
GAATGGTTGCCTACGTATCCTTTTGAGAGGAATCAGGTCAGACGTAGCTCTACCACTGAGGTAGATTTTGTTTTGTTTTCTTTTGATCTTTTTTTTTTCTTTTTTTTTTTTTTTTTTTTTCATTTTTTCTAATTTCAAGCACATTGATTCCAAAGGAGGGTAGGCCAAAGAAAACCAAAACAAGGCTAAAAAAAAAACTGACAAAAGGATATAGTGTTTGGGTAGAAGAAATGAAAGCCGTTCGTCATCCCGACCCGAGAATGCCTCGCACAAATAATGATTCAAAGAATTGATCTAGACTTATCCACGCGTGGCATCGACTTCTGCTTCAATGATGGTTCTCAAAACTGGTATTTCAACTTCAGTCGAAGCGACCGTGCACGATTTTGGACTTCTCACCGACCTCCCTTATCAGATGACAATTGATTCCCCACTTAATTCACTCCTTCTTTTATCCCTCCCTACTCTGATGGTTCATTGAGACAATATGTCGGACCACATGTTTAGATCCAGAAGTCAACCCTGTATGCATGTCATGTTATTACGGCCGACCAAACATAAAACAGAGTACTAAGAAAACAAGACCAAGAAAGAAAATAAGACAGATAATGTCGAGACGAGAAAAAGATCTCGCTTTTCATTAAATTAAAGATAGAAGGGATTGAACATCAAAATAAGTAAAATAATGCACTTGGATTACAACCCTTAAATAACCAAGTACATAGAAAGATTAGCAAAACAAGCTACAACATTTCACAGTCACTCAATTGCAAGTCAGGCTAGTTTTCCTGTGTTAGGCATTGTTGAACCCTCACAAGGATGCCCATGTGATACCAAAGAAATTCCCTGAATCTGGGCAACATCTTCTGCTTTTCCTCATTTGTCCAACTTCCATTGGGGTAGACTTCACTTCTTTGGGACTGATGAATGACCGAGTAAGATTTGGAATTGGCTTCTCGAGAGGACATGTTCGTCTTCTTCATTTCATCACCCTTTACTCTGTCTGCTACCTCAAGCACAATTTCAGGAGCACAGTCACTGTCACTAGCATTTTGTTGGCCTCAACTGACACATCATCAACAGATACTATCGCATTGTAGATTCAGCTCTCACCATATGCACATCATCATGGACCGACAAAGAGTTCTGGTTGATTTCTGGGGCATCTGAGCCCTCGACTTGGACCTGACCATTATCTATCAAGACCTGAATTGCCTTTTTGAGATAGTGGCAATCTTCTGTGTCATGCCCAGGTGCGCCCGAATGGTAAGCACATCGGCGAGAATAATCAACCTTTCCCGTGGGATGCATATTCCCATAGATCGGCCTCAACATATCCAAAGCCTGTAACTTCTCGAAGACACTAGTATAAGATTCCCCGATCGGCGTGAGCTTTCTCTTTTTCTCTTCTCGCGCCTTCTTGTATTCGGGTCTTGGGATGAAAGCAGAAGGTCTCCTTGATCCATATGGAAATTCTGGTGGATTCCGATATTGATTATGTGGAGCTTGGTGAGTGTGGTATGTGGGTTGTGAGGCTGGCGCGGTCCATTGCGAATATGAAAATTTTGGAACATATGGTCGCGCTTTTTTTAGTGGAGGAATGGAATGTTTTGTATTTTGTAAAGGGTAGTGTTGCGAATGCTGCTTCTGTGAGGCTCGATGGCGTGAGTGGAGCCGTTTGTACCGTTCCTCATCCCTCCTTCCTGGACCTCGTTCTCTTTCATCTTTCTTCCCACGACTCTCCGTCCTAACTAAGCCTGTGAATGGTGGAACAGAGACCATGGGTGAAGCACACCTCTGTTTGAGCGGAGGACACCCTGGGAAGGTTCTCAGAACATCTGCTGTGCTATAGTAGGGAGAGTCGGGAGAATACTGCAGGTCCTCAGATGTAGGGCCTTGTGCCTGATGTAAAACAGTCGAGGCATGCCCTAGAAGACTAACTGGCGCGGTAGAACAAGCTTGTCCCGTGTTCATGGCGATATACATATCAGCCACGAATTGTTTCAGATTTTTGACCTCTTCAGTCAACCTCTTGTTTTCCAGCACCAGAAGTTCATGGATGCCGATCTCAGAATTTCCCTTATCAAACGACATGGTAATGGGTTCCTTTGATCCCGTTGTGTATGCGTGGAATGATGCCAGGATTCCGTAGCAAATCTCCAAATTCCAAAGCTTTGTACAAACAAACCAGGGTTAGCACAAAAAGAATCACAGATTGGAGCCTAAGGTTGTTATGCGTCATCCCGAAACGGTTAACGGCGTAAGCCGAGTGTACCGATCGTATCCCCGAAAGACTGCTTATGCGCCTTGATCAAAATTAGAAAAAATCACAAATGACATGTAATCCTACACAAAGGCGAGCTTGGATTTTTTTTTAATCAAAGTAATAGACAAATTTAAACTACGACACTAGACCTACTCAATCGACAAGCTTCTCTTTTTTTTTTTTTCAATTTTCTTTCATTTGTTTGATTTTTTTCAAAAAATTCCTTTCTGATTCAACAAACATGATTTTAACAGACAGACTCAAAATAATATTTAACGCGACCCACGAATCAAAAGACATAAGCAGACTGATGATATTGGGCGGGTATACTGGACGGTGAAAATAATGAGACTCGACTTTTTAGCGGAGTCAAATTATTCTACCAGGATCAACGCAAAATACAACTTAGCTAATTGCAATTTATCATATGCACCTTGACTTGACCTTAAACAAAACAAATAAAGTGGGACCCTGAAATAAACATTTTTTCTTCGAAAATTAAGACTCAACCGGAGATTCGAAACGGAACTTAAGAACAGATTATGAAACAAACTATTTTTCTTATCCGAAAGGTGACTCCAAAATCGGACATTACGACAACACAAAGACGGACACAATTTTTTTTTGTTTTGTTTTTTTTTTGTTTTTTTTTTTGAAACAAACTCTTTGATCTAAGAAAGAATCTTTAGAGTATTTACAAAATCTGGCAATTAGGACGACACAAAATATTAAACAAATTAGACGCAAAATTGATTTCTAAAATTGGCCATTATGATGGCGTAAAACCCCGATAAATTAATTTCAAAATATGAATTTGACTTGGATACAAACTCAACACAAAAGAGTTCCAAAATTTCGCCATTATAACGGCGCAAAACTTTGACACAGTATTTTCTAACACTTGGGACCCGGCCCGGACGTAAAATGAGACTAAAAAAAATTTGAAAAATTTTCGCCATTATAACGGCGTAAAAGGACAACTAAACAAAATATTTCGAGACACGGGACTAAACTCAATTTTCTATCATTTTCACTTTTTTTTTTCCTTCAAAATTTGGCTCTCGCCCCTCGGTGATCGGTCAGCATAACAACCCTTAGACTAGAACAAATGCAACACATTATATGCTCATGATGTGTCTTTTGGGGATGTGGACCCCATTATGATACGAGGGAGTCAGCCTAGACAAGTGCGGTACCGGTGTACCACACCTCCTTAAGTCTAATGACATGCAAATAAATCGGCCTAGATAAAAGCACAGGTTCAACTCTAGGTGACTCAATGGGTTCATGTTCTATAGTTTCTGGCAATTTGGAAGTGCCTCGGGGGTACCGGTCGACAACGTCTAACGGTCTAACCCAACGCACCTCCTCCTAAGAAGGGTTAACTTTTTGTGTCCTGAGACACGACAGAAATTCCAGACGCCGAAGCGAAACTGGCGTGCATGTGTGCAGTGTTCCAGAAGACTCAGAGGTGTACGAGAGAAGACAGTTGTGTATATACAGTTCAAACAATATCAAAGCAGTAACATTCAAGGCAATATATACAAACAATATTCAAAGCCGAAAGCGACAAATTTTTAAAGCCTGAGACTCTCAGTTTTCACTTTCCTCCCCAGCGGAGTCGCCAAGCTGTCACGACCCTTTTTCAACTTAAAAAAGGAAAAAAAACTAATTGTGTTTTTAAAAGGTCCGTGACTGGGTGTTTAAGGTACACAATTATTAAGAGATTTTCAGAGTCGCCACTTGACAAGTTAAAGGTGTGCCAAGTCACCAAAGTGGTGTACCTAGAACACCTGTGACTCGTAAATGGTCTGCGTCAGAGTTCCGGGTAAGGATCTCGGTTGACTCACGGGAAGGTGTTAGGCACCCTCGAGTCCTGTGCCAAGCACAGTTGCTTTCATTGACGCGTTTCGACTCTTTGAAATTGTTTTGTCATATTTTCCTTGATTTGTTACGCTTCGATTTACTATTAATTTTGTCCGTTCAAATGGAAAACTCAAAATCGAGATATGATCGCGCGAGCACTTCAC
>JBBBVM010000992.1:0-11928 GCA_037355625.1 Petunia x hybrida | reverse complement strand
GGTAGTTGCCGCCAAGGTTGAGTAGGGCTACTTTCAATGTTTGTCTCGCCAAGTTGCAAGGATGGAATACTCTATGTGATCTCGCCAATGCTTGAATGGTGGGTGTCCTCTGTGTTCTACTCCATCAGTATACAAGAAAGACTCTCTAGCCACTGGCTCCCACTGAAGCTGCAACAAAAGGACGTTGTATGTGCTTCACTCGCCAAAAGTATGTCTCCGCCAAACTGCAAGAAGATGATGATCCATCTATTTCTTTGCCAAATCGGGGACAGACAACTCGTCACGCCTTCGCCAAAATCGAGAATCTATGTGTGCTCACCAAGGTCAGAAATTAAAGGACTACTCCTGATGATGTCAATCTCGGCCGCATATGCATGTTATTTGCAAGATGGGGCCTTCGAAAAGCCGCAGGTTCTTGAAGTCGCAAACTCTTGATGCAAAGAAAATTGACGTACAGATAGGTCAAATATTACTCTTCATACACATACATTAAATCTTGAACACTCTTAGCGAAATTTTTGATACCGCCACTTCTATAATCTGAAGCATATTATGGCTGAGAATGTTAAAAACAGCAAGAACTGTTAAGTATAACAGCAAGAAATGTTAAGTATACCTCCAAAATTGTGAATCAGGAGAACAAGATGATAAAATTAGGTCCCCTGCAAGTTTGGAACATATGGCTAATTTACTTATTAGTTCTACTAGGACCTCCAGTGCTAACTTGATATTTTCAGTGATTGCATCAAAAAACATATATACTGTAATTCATTCATTTTCAACTAATGTGGACAATCTAAGATAACTGGATCATAAATAACATAACATGGGTGCCTAATTCTAAGTAAATAAAAAATAAGGATGAATCTGGCTCTGATGTCATGTTGACAAAACGGATTGTGTTAGTTTAGAGTACACTCGACACAAGAGAGGGTGAATTGTGTCGAAAATGTTTTGCCTCTTTCTAAATTTTAAACTTTGTTAAATAGTTAGAACAGTTTCGTTGAACCTATTCCAAGTGGTGTTCCAACTTAATTTAACAAAGTAATAAAAGAACAAAAGTAGACAAGGCACACGCGATTTTAATGCGGAAAATACCTTAGCTCAACAGTGTAAAAAATCGCGACCCACACCCCCGTGGCATATTCAACTAATCCACTAAAACACTCAAGCCAAAATCGGATTACAACAGTAAACCCAAGGCCTACCCCTAAGCCCTTACACAACAATCCTAGACCGCTGCTACCCTTCCAAACTACCCTAGTTTGGAACACAAAGAACTTAACTCTAAGTTTTTTACCCAATGAAATTTTAGATCCAGATTACAACCTCAAAAAGTACTTCTAAAAAGCTGAACAAGATTACAATTTAAGACCTATTACAAGAACTAAGAACTGGACTCGTGCAATTTTAAATGACTTGATGAAACACTTGTCCAAACTGTTCCAGCGCCTGTTCAGAACTTTTCTCTCTTGAAGCTCAATTTCTCTTTCGCTAAAGTGTTTTGGACGGCTGTCTTTCTCTGATGAATCCTCGACTACTTATAGATCAAAACAGATAAGTAAAATCACAGTCCAAGTATATATAGGATAGTCATACCATATAAAGTCTATCACTTTTCCTAATCAAATAATGATCTTAGAGTCCTACTCCAACTCTACTTTTATTTTCATATCCCGTAGAGAATCAACCACATAATCTTATCAAATCAGCTTGACTTAATCACCACATATTTCCACATGAAAATTCTATTTAATTTAGACAACCAAAATTCATTAATCCATTTCAAAACTTTTCCTTCAAATATCATTAATCACAATTTATTAACTTTTCCAAGAATAATTAGTTTCACAAATAAAGCCACAATTTATTTCAATGTAATAAGTAAATTTTATTTATTATCATCAAAACATCATATTCTGGCCACACGTGCAAGGCTTTAAATTTGAAGAATTGACCACACGTGTGCATGATATGGAATTGAACAAGGCTGCAAGTGGAAACCGAGAAACGCCTGTCTACAAGCCTCGTAAAGGTGAAGACAAGCAAGAGTTGAGAAAGGGGGCAAGTTCGCATCCGATTATGAAATCAAAGAATCCATGTATGTCAACACTTCTCCATTGGAGGTCACCACAAAAGCAAGTGAGAAGAAAAGTGGGAATACAACTTTCATGCAAAACAAATCAAGTCAAAATTTGACTTTGAAAGAATTGCAAGAAAAGGAGTACACGTTCTTGGATTCCGATGTTTCTACTATGTTTGATGAACTCGTCAAGTTGAAGATCATTGAACTTCCTGAAATGAAGCGGCCCAATGAAGCTGCCAAGACTGATGATCAAAATTACTGCAAGTATAACCGATTAATTGGCCATCCTATCGAAAAGTGCTTCATCTTCAAAGAGAAAGTCATGGATTTGGCCTTTCAAGGAGATATTCTACTAGAAGAGGAAGTCTCCAACAAATAGCAAATACAAGTTGACGCTCCTTGACACACGAGCATAAACTGCAAGTTACTCCTGACCCACAAGAGTATAAACTGTGCACAGTTAAATAAAAAAAGGTCCGCTAGGTTGAAAATCTGGAAAAAGACGGCCTAGAAAAAAGTTAAGACAAAAAAAAAAGAATCGAAAAAATACTCATATTTGAACTACGTTATGACTTGATCCTCTTCACCGAGGTACGTAGGCAACTTAGAGTTTTATTCTAAATCCAGTCGTGTGAGTAAAAAAAAAATCAAAGTGCTATTTGATTGTTGAGTTTAAGTTGATGGTTCTACATTAATTCTTTCAGTTGTAGATAAACACATGCCAAAAATAAAAGAGAAGATAAATTTGCATCAAAGTGGAAAAGATACTTTATTTCTTCAATATTGGAGGAATTTTATGCATCAATGATTCAAAAAAAAAAAAAACAAAACAGCAAGACATCATGCTATGGAGCCTAAGTCCTGAAATTGGATGCTGCTACATCAAAAGTCTTAACATAGCTGGGGGCATCGTCTATCACATAATCTATTCACCACGACTAAAAGGAGATGATGCCTAGGTGGTCTTCCAAGAAAATTGAAGGTCGAGACGCCCCACATACCTCTTCACCAAGTTTGCAGAAGATGGTGGTCCACATACTTGCTCGTGGGGAATGCAAAATGAGTACGTGCTTATTCGCCAAAGCGGCCAAATCGCAAGAAGAGGCAGTCCATGAGCTTTCTCACCAATGATGGATGAAGTGATGCGACCAGTTTTTCCAAGTCGGACGAACGGACTCTCCAAATAGTTCTTCGTCGATCAACAAACGCCGAACTTTGGAGGTCCTTCTGTCACATGTGGATTCAGCTTGTTGCTCAAGACATCGGTGTGACAACACATGACCCTTCTGGGTCTGATATCGAGACCATTCTAAATGTGAAACAGACCTGCAAAAACAAGTAAATGGAAAAAAAAGGGACCCATGACACCTGCTTCCAAGAGTGAAAGGTACCCGACTGTAGAGTCAACTTCCAAGATTTTTCTGTGTCTATCCATGCTGAATTAAGAGTTGATCTTTGACATAAGCATAGTTCTCAGAATCTAGTTTCCTGTGGATCAAACGGCTCATGATTTGGACACTCATAGCTCAAGATATGAGTTTTTCCGTGAGCTTGCGCAAATCTGTGAAATCAATAGAACAGACATCTTGGTTGACTTCAAAAATTAATTCCAGCTGATACAGACGCGATGTTGGTCTAGTTTTTGAATATTTTGGTCTAGTTTTTGAGTCCACTTTCCAATGGAAGAAGTTGCTTGCAATTCGGATACTCACACAAGAAGATGCTAATTTTCGTGAAGGCCATACCACACATACTACAGACTACTGCTTGTGCTCAGTAGGATGCTAACTGTGGCTATGGAAAGATTCAGCTAATTAACTTGTGGTGCAATGAGATGGGTCTTAAGCTCCTTTTATAAGTTGATATTTTCCACGATACACCACTTTACTGTTTTAAGGACAGTTCCTTAAAATGTGTTCCTTTACTACGATATGCGGAATTAAAACTGTAAGTAATTGAACACCAGATATTAGCGTGGAAAAACCCCTTGACTCGGGATCAAAAAACCACGACCTACTTCTCAAGTAGGATTTCAACTTCACTATGTAAAAAGACCCACTTGGTTACAAGACTCACTCTTACTAACCTAGGACTAACTCTAATCCTTTAGTGATCTTTCTCACGATCAGTGAAGTTGTGTCAAGTCCACGACTTGAACCAGAAAGTTTACAACTCGATTATTGCTTACTACAGTTGAACTAAGACTTGAACTTTTACAAGATCAATCTAAGGAACAGGTTCTAACTTAGTTCTACTGTAGCTAACTGATTACACAAATAAGCTAATGACTCTTTTAAGCTTTGCTCGATGCTCTCTATTTGTGCCACTTCTATGGCTGATATGCTCCACGTTTTATAGCTCCAGCAGCCAAGAAGTCTTGACAATTAGAACTCCAAAGCTCCCTTGAGTTTGAGTCCTAATTGGATTCTACTCTTTAGAATCCGGATCTTCTATCCTTTATCCTTTGTTTATGCAATCTTTTCATATCCGTTTAGACCTGCATAATTATCAAGATAAACATTAGTTTTAGGATAATTAATAATATCTCAACTTAAACGATTTTGCATGAATTATTATTTAGCTGCAGTGATTCAAAGGAACAGGTCCTTTGAATCCGTTCCTCAGTCATCAGTCAAAACTCCAAGCTTATCCAAGCTAACATTTTCCCCCTTTTTGATGATGACAAATTCATAAGCATAGCTGCATATCCTTAATGTCCTGAAGTACAACTTAAGCTCAAAAAACAGTCAGTAGATTTATTCATCATTAAGGAACAGATTTTCAATAGGTATAAGTTCACGCAAAATCAGACTTACTCTTCCCCCTTTTGGCATCATTGAAAAGGTTGCATAAAAATATAACTCAAGTGTTAGAATTAATCAGCACATGGCCATTGAGGCAACTCAAAATGCAAACATAAATCAGATTAAAGCAACTGCAAAACATGATATTAGCCATCAAAGACAATTCATTAATCAAAAGATGAAACCAGGGGATACAAGCAAGTACTACAGAATTATTCAAAGACTAAGAAGAAAAGACTAAGGCACTACTAGGCTAAATCCCACTGACAAAAGATGGCTAAAGGCTAAGGTGGTCAGGATGTGGAAGGACCAGGTCCCTGAGACTTGTTAAGCAACTCAAACATCTGCTTGAGCATTCCCTCATTGGTCTCCTTTGCCTTTGTGGCCTCTGCCTTCCAGTAATTCTTCTCCTCTTCCAACCTTGCTATCTCAGCAGCCTGAATAGCAACCTGTTGCCTAAGTGCCCTCACTTTGTTGTTCAATGGCTGCCTCCCAACACCAGCCTGTGGAGGATCAGCCTGAACTGGCAAATCACAACTTATCAATGTGGCACAGCCAAATTTTTCCTTCTTTGTAGCCTTACTACCCCTTCCAAGGGAATCTTCAATTTTGCAAACACATCAGTTAAATGAACCAAACGGCAAGGAATGCTTTCTCTTCCCAGCAATCACCCTTTTTATCAGGTGGATCATAAAGCTGGGCCAGTTGATCTGCTTTTCAGTGTCCAACAGTTCCATAAGGACCAGGTCCATGAAACTGGCAACTCCTCTTTTCTCCTGCCTTGGCATCACAATTTGTTCACAAATCGAATAATACTTGGTGCTGTGGGTGCATCTCACTCTTCTGCACAGCCCTGGGTTTCTCTTCCCCTCATTCTCAGCAAACTTCCTAGTGATCTCCAGATCAGTTGGCAAGTTTGTCAAGTCAGGCCAAACCTTCTTGACATAGCTGTCATACCCAGTAAAAGGAATCCCCAACAGCTCACCAAGTTCCCTGTATCAAACATAATCACATTTTCATTAAGAGGTAGTAATTGTCTCTGATGGAGCAGTTCTTGTAGAACTCTTGCACCATCCCCTTTGCACACCTACCAGATCTGAAGGACCATGTCCCTCCAGCCCTGAGCATGCAGTTTTTGCAGCAACCATAATCCCTTCTTCTTGCACATCAGACATACCTACCTTTCAACACCTTCCTGGTAAGCATGTCATCATGAACACAGTGTACAGTCTCATCTCCTCAGCTTCACTGTCACTTCATCTCCAGCAAAACTCATCACTGTCACTAGCAGAACTTTCAGCACAACAACTCTTTTAGAGGACCTGGTCCTCTTAGCAGACTTTTCTGCTTTAACAGAACTTCTTGTTACCCTCCTTGAACAACTTTTCTTTTCTTGACTGAGGCAACCTCCTCAGCATCTGCCATCTCATCATCTTCACCAAAATCATCAAATTCAATATCCTCCACTTCTTCCTCTTCAACCACCTGTTTTCCTTTCCCTTTTCTGCTCCTTTCTAAAGCAGCTAATTGTTCATCAGCAGCTTTAGCAGCACTTCTTGTCCTCCTAACCCCAGAAGCAGGGGTTGAGGCAGAAGGAACAGGTCCTTTTGCCTTGGAGGAACTTTCAACTTTCTTCTTATTTCCGGGCTTATAACTATCACCTATTTTCTTCAACTTAGCAGCAATTTCAGCAGTCACTTGGTCATCAATGGGTCCCTTTCTAGCTAATTTTCTTTTCAACTCCTAATGTTGATCAAATCCACCAAGGGCCTATCACTATCACTTATAGCTCATCAACATCTATACATCCTCCATGGGTGCTCTAAAAGCAACCTCTGGAGACCCCGATGACCCATGCATGGGTGCTTCCAACCTCTTAATAGTTTCCCCCTCAAGAACAGCCTCAGACCCCTCTCCCTTTTCTTCCTCATCTATCACACATTCAAAGGATAGAAGTTTACCTGATACTGATACAGAACCATAGCCGTGACAAATCCTCAACCTGCTCAGCAATTGATTCAGCCGTGGGAACTGGTCCTTCCCCCTGAATTTCAGGTTCAGGTATTCTGGGATTTTCAGGAATTTCAGGGTTTAGGTCAGTGGTTCCATGGGTGAAGGAGGATTGAGATTTTTGGTTGTTCATAGTAGGTGCAGTTGAGAATTATCAGAAGAAAGAGACATTCTTGCAATTCGAATTAAAATAATTGACTATTCTTTCTGAAATTTTGAGAATTTTAATTGATGAACAAGGTAAAAGAATAATGGGGAGAAGGAGTGTATTTATAGTGAATTAGGTAGTGAATTAGAGTAGGAAACGATCACACTTACCTCAGCACAACATGCAACGGTTATGGACTCTTGGGAGTCTCCCGGAGAAATAGAGCCGTTGGCTGCAGTTACCTTTTCAGAATGGAACTGTTCCTCCGATGGGACTCTTTTGCAATTTGGATATGGTTAGGAAACTTAGTGGGATTTATCCTAATTACAAGTTACCTATAGCCTTTGCACTTCTAAATTAACTGAATAATAACGAGTACATACCTGATTTTAACACAAAAATTCAGTGTCCTTCCAATTTGCAACATTTTGATCATCTGAAATTCTAAGAGCATAAGGGTAACATCATTCAATTTTAGCAACTCTAAATAAGATATGGCATAAGAGTATACATTTAAGTATTAAGCTGGACTGAATCATTCATAATGACTTGAATAAAATTCATTTTAAGTGCAATTTTCTAGCCAATTATGAAGTAAAGCATTGATGATTTTATGTGAATTTAATCATCCCTAATTCCAATCTATTTCTTTCAAAATCATCTCTACCTAGAGCTTTTGTAAAAATGTCAGCAATTTGCTTTTCAGTGGGACAAAATGCTATGGTGATCAAACCTTTTTCATAGTTGTCTCTTAGGAAATGATGTCTTATGTCAATGTGTTTAGTCCTTTTGTGATGCACTGGATTCTTTGTCATATTAATAGCACTAGTGTTATCACAATAGATAGGAACAGTTCCTACATCAACACCAAAATCCTGTAATTGTTGTTTGATCCATAACAACTGTGAACAACATGAAGCAGCTGCCACATATTCAGCCTCAGCAGTGGAAAGTGCCACTGAATTTTGTTTCTTAGTTCCCCAAGAAACCAAACACTCACCAAGAAAATGTGCCATACCTGAGGTACTTTTTCTATCAACAAGGAAACCTGCATAGTCAGCATCAGTATATCCAACAAGATTAAAACTACCACCTTTTGGATACCAAAGTCCCAAGGGACCTGTTCCTTTCAGATACCTCAATATTCTTTTAACAGCTTTCAAATGAGATTCCTTAGGATCTGATTGAAACCTAGCACACAAACCAACACTGAACACAATATCAGGTCTACTAGCAGTTAGATAAAGTAGAGAACCTATCATACCCCTATACAATTTTTGATCAACTGATATTCCATGTTCATCAAGATCCAATTTTGTGGCAGTGGCAATAGGTGTGTCAATTTCCTTAGCATTATCCATATCAAATCTTTTAAGTAATTCCTTAACATACTTTTGTTGATGGATCATAGTTCCATTTGAGGTTTGCTTAATTTGTAAACCCAAAAAGAAATTGAGTTCACCCATCATGCTCATCTCAAACTCACTCCCCATCAAGTTTGCAAATTCCTTACTTAAATTTTCACAAGTAGCACCAAAGATTATATCATCTACATAAATTTGAACAATTAAGAGATGCTTACCTTTTTCTTTCAAAACAATGTGCTATCAATTTTACCTCTCTTGTATCCATGCTGGAGTAGAAATTTTGATAGCCTTTCATACCATGCTCTTGGTGCCTGCTTGAGCCCATACAAGGCCTTGTCCAACTTGTACACATGTTCAGGGAACTGTTCACTTTCAAAACCTGGAGGTTGCTTGACATACACTTCTTCTTTCAAGTAACCATTCAGAAATGCACTCTTAACATCCATTTGATGTAGAGTAAATTCCATGTATGTAGCAAAGGCTATAAGAAGTCTTATTGCTTCCAGTCTTGCAACTGGAGCAAAAGTCTCATCATAGTCGATGCCCTCCTCTTGACTATATCCCTGAACAACTAGCCTGGCCTTATTTCTTGTTACCATGCCATCCTCATCAAGTTTGTTTCTGAAAACCCATTTTGTTCCAATTATGGACCTGTTCCTTGGCTTGGGTTCCAGATGCCAAACTTGACTCCTTTGGAATTGATTCAATTCCTCCTGCATAGCATTAATCCAATCTGCATCCTTCAGTGCTTCTTTCACATTTTTGGTTCAACAAGAGAGAAAGCACTAAAGGCACACAGATTGTGATTTTGACTGCTGATCTAGTTTGAATCCCAGCATCTTATCTGAGATTATTTGATCCACAGGATGTGACCCTTGATACTTGTAAGGCTTGGGTGTCAATCCATTGTCAGAAGTCCTCTGCTGAGGAACAGTTCCTGATAGAGTAGCACTACCAGTTTGTGAGGTGGAACCAACATTTGTTCCCCCTGTTCTGTGCCATCTTCTCAGTTCTGTCCTGAGGAACAGTTCCTTGCAGTTCACTTCTCATATCCAGAATCTGCATTTGTGGATTAAGTTCAAACTTTCAGCATTCCAATTTCTTCATCCTCCTGTACCTGTTCTTGAGTGAGACTGTCAGTTTCATCAAATTTAACATGCATGCTTTCTTCAATTTTCAATGTTTTCTTGTTAAACACCCTATAAGATTTACTATTTAAAGAATAACCAACAAATTCCCTCATCACTTCTAGGATCAAATTTTCCTAAGGCATCTTTCCCATTGTTGTGTATAAAACATTGCAACCAAAAGCCCTAAGATGAGAGATATTTGGTTTTCTTCCTTAAGCAATCATATGGGGTCTTTTCTATTAATGGCCTTGTCATACATCTATTTATTATGTAGCATGCAGTATTAATAGCCTCAGCCCAAAAGTTTTGTGGAAGATTTCCAGATATTAACATAGTCCTTGCCATTTCTCTAGAGTCCTATTTTTCCTTTCCACTACACCATTTTGTTGTGGAGTTCTAGGTGAAGAAAAATTGATTATGCCATTTTCAACAAAAATTGAAAAACATATGATTTTCAAATTCAGTTCCATGATCTGACCTAATGGCAACAATATGATTCTAGAGTTCTTTGAGCTTTCTTAGCAAAAATTGAAAATGCATTAAATGCTTCTTCTTTAGATGCAAGAAATATAGTCCATGTAAATCTGGAGTAATCATCCACCAATACCATAACATACTTCTTACCTCCACGACTCATTGTTCTCATTGGACCACATAAATCCATATGGACCAGTTCCAAAGGTTTAGTGGTACTTACCTGTTTCTTCGTTGTTTGAAGGAGGATTTTACCTGCTTCCCCCTGGCACATGCTTCACATACTTTTTCATCATTAAACTTGATGTTAGGAAGACCTATCACCAAGTCCTTGGACACAAGTTTGTTCAATTGTGAAAGACTAGCATGTCCTAGTCTTTTGTGCCATAGGAGGGGATCATTTTGCACCACACTTAAGCAACTCAAGCTTCCATCAGATAGTGTCAGCAAGTCTACTTTGTAGATGTTTCCATGCCTATTTCCCTGCAAAATAATCTCTCCAGAAGTTTGGTTAGTCACAGTGCATCCAGTAGATGAGAAATTAACATTATTACCTTTGTCACACAATTGAGATATACTCAATAAGCAATGCTTCAGCCCATCTACTAGAAACACATTATCTATACAGTGTGAATCAGACCTACCTACCTTTCCAATTCCAATGATTTCCCCTTTCTTACCATTACCGAAGGAAACACTTCCTCCTTGGAAGGCTGAGAGTGAAAGGAACAGTTCCTTATGTCCTGTCATGTGCCTTGAGCAACCACTGTCCATGTACCATTTGTGGTTTATCTCCTTCACTCTAGCCTGCAAAAGAAAACTAGGGGTTAATTTTAAGAACCCAAACTAGTTTGGGTTCCTTTCCTTTAGAAAAAGGATGAATCAGATCTCTCCTAGCCCAAATGGTAATGGTTTCTTTGTGTGAACATTTCCCTTTTTACAGAATGTTGAACAGGTTTATAGGACCTATTCTTCTGTTTCACAGATTTTGAACAGGTTTATAGGACCTGTTCCTCTGGGCAGCCCTTTTTAAAGATTGACAATTTTCTTTCCGGTGACCAGTGTTCCCACAATGAGTGCATAGCCAGTTTTCAGGAAATGATAAGTACTTACTCTTTGGATCCCATTTGGATGAACTCTGTGCTTTCATGAATCCAATACCTTTCCTGTTACTACTATGATTTTCCTGTAACCATTCTAGTGCTTCAGAAGACTTGTTCCATTCTACAGTTTTTCTTAGTTCCATTTTTGTTTTAACCAAGTCTTCTTCTAAAGATCTTATCTTCTCATCTTTTTACACAGTTCATCAACTGTGACTTTCAGTTTCTCTTCAGCAATGATCTGATGAGAATTAGCAATACCTTTACCTTTTTCAACTGTTTTAACATTTTCTAATTCCTGAGCAGTTGATTTAAGTGTGAGGACCTGTTCCTCAAGCATGCTAATCTTCCTTTCCAGAAAATCATTTTTAATTACTTCCTCTTTGCATTCTGCTTCTAAACAATCAATTTATCATGCAGTTGATGATTGCCATCCCTTAGAGATTTAAATTCATTTAGCACAATATGGAATACTTTAACCAATTTTTCTCTAGACATGCTTTTTACATCTTCTTTAAGTTTAGAAACAAATACCTCAGCATCTTCTTCATTTTCTGAATCTCCAAGAGCCATTAGAGCAAGATCCTCATCCAGATCATCATCAGTTATTTCGTCTTCACTGTCTTGCCATCCTGCAACCATTGCTTTGGGATTTCCACTTTTCTTATGGACCTGTTCCCTAGCCTTTTTCCTTTCCTCAATGAATCTCTTCCTCCTTCTCCTTCCATAATTGGACATTTGCTGATGTAGTGCTCCGAGCTTCCACATTTGTGGCATTCTCCAGCCTGTTTCATGTTAGTAGACCTACC
>JBBBVM010000991.1:0-18858 GCA_037355625.1 Petunia x hybrida | reverse complement strand
GGTCATTGCTTTACAAAAGAAAAATGAAATTACAACATTGAAATGTAAAATTACAATTTCCAAGCTAACTCTTCATGCTTCCCAAGCTGATAACTGGTCCGATGCTCCCACTACCAAAGTAGTCTTGAAAACTTGAAATTGCCGCTCGGGCGGGCTTTCCCCCTAAAGTTGAAACTGCGTGCTCAGGTGAGCTTTGACTTGAAAGTTGAAATTGCCGCTCGGGCGGGCTTTGCCTTGAACGTTGAATTTGCTGCTTCGACGGGCTTTGACTTGAAAGTAAAATTGCCGCTTTGACGGGCTTTGACATGAATGAAATTGCCGCTTTGACGGACTTGACTTGAAAAATTGAAGTTGCCGCTTTGACGGACTTTGACTTGAATGAAATTGCCGCTTTGACGGACTTGACTAGAAAAATTGAAATTGCCGCTTTGACGGACTTTGACTTGAATGAAATTGCCGCTTTGACGGACTTTGACTTGAAAGTAAAATTGCCGCTTTGACGGGCTTTGACATGAATGAAATTGCCGCTTTGACGGACTTGACTTGAAAAATTGAAATCGCCGTCTTTGACGGACTTTGACTTGAATGAAATTGCCGCTTGACGGACTTGACTAGAAAAATTGAAATTGCCGCTTTGACGGACTTTGACTGAATGACATTGCCGCTTTGACGGACTTTGACTAGAAAAATTGAAATTGCCGCTTTGACGGACTTTGACTTGAATGAAATTGCCGCTTTGACGGACTTTGGCTTGAATGAAATTGCCGCTTTGACGGACTTTGACTTGAAAATTGAAATTGCCGATTTGACGGACTTTGACTTGAAAATTGAAATTGCCGCTTTGACGGACTTTGACTTGAAAATTGAAATTGCCGCTTGACGGACTTTGACTTGAAAGATAAAACTGGAACCACCACTCTGGCGGGTCTTGTTCGTGTTGAATTGAAAACCATCACTCTGATGGGTCTTGCTTTTGCTGAAAATTAAAACCATCTCTCCGATGGGTCTTGCTTTTGCTGATTTGAAAACCATCACTCTGATGGGTCTTGCTTATGGTAGAAATTGAAAACCATCACTCTGATGGGTCTTGCTTCTTCCGGAAATTAAAAAACCATCACCCTGATGGGTCTTGCTTTTGTTGAAAATTAGAAACCATCACTCTGATGGGTCTTGCTTATGCTGGAAATTGAAAAATTGTAACCCATTATCCCAATGGGTCTTGACAGAAAGCTGAAATTGTAAACCATCACTCTGATGGGTCTTGCTTATGCTGGAAATTGAAAACCATCACTCTGATGGGTCTTGCTTCTTCTAGAAATTGAAAAAATTGTAACCCATTATCCCAATGGGTCTTGACAGAAAGCTGAAATTGTAAACCATCACTCTGATGGGTCTTACTTTTTGCTGAAAATTGAAAACCATCACTCTGATGGGTCTTGCTTCTTCTTGATTGAATCCCATTATCCCAATGAGCCTTGCGTTGAAACTTGAATCCCATCATCCCAATGGGACTTGTGTTTAAGGTTGAAAATTCTATCCCATTATTCCAATGGTTCTTGTCTTGAAAGTTGAAAACCACGGCTCCCTGCTCAGGTGGTCCCTGATTTCTTTCTTTATTTCTTTTTCTGCTCTTCAAGTTTGTCCCCGACGAGCAACTGACTTGATGTAGTTTTGTTCTCACACTTCCCAAACCAAATTCTCCCCTCGGTCTTCGGTCACACCTTTGTAGAAATAACAAACCATTCCCTGGTGATCTTCATGGTACAATCTCGGTATTAGGCTCTCATTCCTGACTTTTCTGGTACAACTGAAACTTGTAGACAAGTTTTGCAAACCTTTCTGAATGCCCAAAAATAATGAGAAATGAAAAGAAAAGTGAAGAAACTCAAAAGGAGACATCGAACGAAAGATGTCTCTGGTAGAAAGAAGAAACTTATTTGGAGGTGAAACGACAACCTTAGTAAAACATGACATGCAATTAGAATCAACTCTTGATTAGTTCACACAGTCTAACCCTGACCTTACTCCCAAATTGACAATCTTGCTCTACCCGAACTTTGATGACGACTTCTGCGACCCTCATTCGACTAGTAGTGCCCCTCGGGGTTTTCACCAACTAGCCTCTCTCTTTGATCTTTTACCTCACTGTTGTCTTGCAGCGCCCTTTCAGGTTTTCACCGCCAAGACTTCATTTTGTTTCTTTTTTTTTTCGTTTTTTTTTTTCTTATCTTTCATTTCACACTCTTCCCCATCGACTGCCCATCTTTACTTGCTAGTCGACCCCGTCTTTCCTTTCTTTTTTAATTTTCGGTCTTTATCTTGATTCCCCGGAGAATTTCTCCTTTAATGACCTTGGTGCTTCCATCTCCTGAATGTGATTGTCGACTTATAAGAATGCGACTAAACAGTGTGAAACTTGTCCCTTGATACCCACTCGGCTTAACATTCTCAATGATCGGTCAGAAGGGTCTTTATTTGGACTGTAACATTAGATTTGGTTGAGCTATGAAGAAAGGGGTTCAAAATAAAAGCTCAAAAATATCTCATGAGACGACTAGAATGAGCATTACAAGATTTGAAATCACCGCTTTTGAAAAATAAACCAAACTTTTCCCCAGTTTAGGCAAATTGGGGATTCCCCTTTTTTTCTTTTCTCTTTTTCTCTTTTTTTTTTTTTTTTTTTTGGTTTGAAGAGCGGGCTGAAAGCATCTCATGAAATGACTTGGTAAAATATTACAACCCTTGAAATCATTTCTTTTAAAATAATAACTAACTGAGGCCCCAATTTATTGAAAAACTGAGGAATTATCTTTTGAATTTCCTGATATGCAAACATAGGGGATATTGAGACTTTCCCCCGAGATGGACACAAAGAAAGCAAAAGGAATTGACTTTCTCCTTTTCTTTTAAAAATAAGCTAAACTTCTTCCCCAGTTTAGGATAAACTGGGGCGCTTTGAGTTTTTTCCTCGACTTCAAGACTGATATGTCAAACATCCCTTAAAACATGTGATTAGATGATACAGCAAAAATAGAAGTTTGTTTTTATTTTATTTTATTTATAAATAAAATAAAAACAAACTTCTGCCCCAGTTTAGCATGGAATGGGGAACAAAATTTCTTTTGACGTTGGCCGCAAACTTGGAGGTAAGTTTTGCGTCAATATGAACAGGGGAAAAAAATGAACATTCCCCTGTTATGACCGCACCCGAATGGTTGCCTACGTATCCTTTTGAGAGGAATCAGGTCAGACGTAGCTCTACCGCTGAGGTAGTTTTTGTTTTTGTATTCTGTTTTTTTTTTTCTTTTCTTTAGTCATATCAAATTGATTCCAATGGAGGGTAGGCCAAAGAAAATACAAAACAAGGCTCAAAAAGGGTTGATAAAGGATATAGTGTTTGGGTAGAAGAAATGAAAGCCGTTCGTCATCCCGACCCGAGAATGCCTCGCACAAATAATGATTCAAACAATTGACCTGGACTGATCCACACGTGTCATCGACTTCTTCTTCACTGATGGTTCTCAAACTGGTATTTCAAATTCGGTCGAAGCGACCGTGCACGATTTTGAACTTTCCACCGATCTCCCTTATCGGATGACTACTGATTAATTCCCAACTTATTTCGCTCCCTCTTTTATCCCTCTTTACTACTCAAATAGCTCACAGTACCAGAGCGCGTGTTTAGATCAAGACGTCAACTCCGCACGCATGTCATGTTATTAAGGTCGACAAAGCATAAAACAGAAAACTAAGGAGGTAAGAACAGAAACATAAAAGACCGAATATTAGGACGAGATGGATCTCGCTTTCATTGAATTGAAGATAGAAGGGTTTGAACAAACAAAACAAGTAAAATAATGCACTTGGGTTACAACCCTTTAATAACCAAGTACACAGAAAGATTAGCAAAACAAGCTACAACATTTCACAGTCACTCAATTGCAAGTCAGTGCCAGTTTTCCTGCTTTTTCATGCGTTGTTGAGCCTTTTACCAAGATGTACCATGCTGATACCAAAGAAATTCCCTGAATCTGGCAATATCTTCTCCTTTTCCTCATTTTCTCCAAGCCCCATCAGGGTGGACTTCACTTCTTTGGGACTGATGAATGACCAGGTAAGATTTAGAATTGGCTTCTCCAGAGACATGTTCGTCTTCTTCATTTCTACACCCCTTACTTTGTCTGCTACCCCAAGCTCGATTTCAGGAAGGCAGTTCATTGTCACTAGCATTTTGTTGGCCTCAATTGAATCATCACCAACAGGTACTATCGGCATTGCAAATTTAGCTATCAAATCTTCTCCACATACCATACCGACCATATGCACATCATCACAGACAGGCAATGAGTTCTGGTTTATATGTGGTGCATCTAAAACCTTAACTTGAATCTGGCCGTTGTCAATCAAAGCTTGGATGTCCTTCTTGAGAAAATGACAATCCTCAGTGTCATGCCCCGGTGCACCTGAATGGTAAGCACATTGACGAGAGTCGTCAACCCTATCCCTAGGATGCATTCCTCCGTTGATCGGTTTCAGTATGTCCAAAGCTTGCAACTTCCGAAAAAGTTCGGCATAAGATTCTCCAATTGGCGTGAACTCATTCTTTTTCGCTTGATGCACCTTTTTGTACTCAACTTTTGGGCGAAAACCTGGAGGGCCTCTTGATCGGTGAGGAAGGTTCGGTGGATGCTGGAATTGGTTATGTGGAGCTTGGTGAATAGGATATATAAGATGTGGGGCTGGAGCGCGCCATTGCGGATAAGACGACATTGGAGCATATGGATGCACTGTATGGATTGAGTATTGGGGTGGAGGGACGGAATACTGCGGATTTTGTGGGGTGTAGTAGTGTTGTGGAGGGTATATTTGTGGAGCTTGGTGTGAGTGGGTTTGATTGTATCTTTTCTCGCTCCACTTTTGTGAACCCGAACCTACCATGGCCACATCATCTTGATTCTTCTTCTCCAAGTCTCCTGCCTGGGCTCGCAAAGCTGTTTGGCTAACAATCTTGCCTGCCTTGATTCCTCTCTCAATCATCTCCCCAATTCTCACTGCTTCACTGAATTATTTCCCTATGGCGGAGGCCATTGCTTGGTAGTAGGTCTCATCAAGTACCTCAATGAACTCTTCGACCATTTTATCATCGGGTATCAAGGGACTCACACGTGCTGCATGCTCGCGCCATCTATAGGCATACTCCCTGAAGCTTTCACTTGGTTTCTTTGTGATCGTCTTCAAGGAAGAACGGTCAGGAGCAGCCTCCATTTTGTAACCATAATGGTTTAGGAAAGCGCTGGCCATGTCATCAAAGGTGACCCACTTCGAAACATCCTGTTGCACAAACCATTCTGTTGCCGGTCCTCCCAAACTGTCAGCAAAGTATGCCATCAACAATTCATCCTTCTCAATGCCCCTCATTTTGTTAAGGTAGATCTTCATGTGGATCCTTGGATCACTTTGTCCAGTGTACAGATCAAATTTGGGCACAACAAAACCTTCAGGCAATGGCACATGAGGGAATAAACACAGGTCTCTGTATGAAATATTGGTTTTACCCCCTTGCCCTTGTATGTTTTTCACAGTTTGCTCCAAGCTTTTCAATTTCTGAGCAAAATCATTATCTTCTATTTTTCCCAACCTCTCGATATCAGCATGTGATTCTGGGTGGTGTCCCTGATCATACGACTCGGTTTGGCGGCACACATTACCCTGAGCTTGGTCAAATTGTTGATCACGGGCCCTTAACTGTGGGTTACTGTTCGATCTTTGCAAAGTATATCCTGTAGGAACGGTGAATGCTGTGGCAGGAACTTGGGGTTGGCCATGTTGTTCATGCTGTGGCAATTGTGCCCCAGGTTGTACAATAGAGGGTCCGGCTGCATTGCCAGATGCCGGATGTGGACCAAATCCTAGAAGGCAACGGGGGTCTTCTACCACTGTGGACTGCCCTTGCCCTGGTGGCTGAGTATTTGCCATGAAACCAGCAGCACCTGGTGGAACAGGAGGTGCCTGAACTGTTGTCAAGTTACGAGCCAGCTGCATCATCATTTCTTTCATAGCCGTGAAGTCATCGGCCATCTTAGCTTGTTGCTCAGCTAAGCGAACCAGCTCAGTGTTCTCAGTTTCCTCAGCCATCGTTGTTTGAGTGCTTTCCTGAAGAGGAGCTTCAACCACTTCTGGTACAGGCAGTGGTCCCTTGATTCTGGAGGAGTAGGAATGTGGGGCCAGCACGACAGTTGCTCAAGCTAAATAGCCAAACAGATTAGCACAAAAGAAGCACAGATTCCAGCCTAAGGTTGTTATGCGTCATCCCGAAAAAGTTCGCGGCATATGCCGCGTGTATCGAGGGTATCCCAGAAAAGATCGTCTATGTGTCACGTTGAGACATTGTCAAAATACAAACCGTAGACGACACATAACTCGAGACGACAGCAAGACTTGATTTTTTGATGATTTCTTTTTTTTCATTTTTTTTTTTCATTTTTGTTGAAGCAACTGACATAATTTAAACAATGACATGAGACAAGAGTCAAAAATAAAAACACGACGTCTGGGTATTTACAGAATTAGAGAAAAACTAGGATACAAAATGACAGACACGAGACACATGAACGATTAACAAAATTTTGCCATTTGATACAAAAAGATGAAAATTATTCTCATACTTAGGATAAAATCAAAACACAGACTCGGACACAGGAACATTTTAAAAATTTTGTCATTATAACATAAACTGACGACCAAAAATTATTTTGAGAAACCCGAACACAGACCTAGGCAAACATAAAGGGTTCCAAAACTTTTGCCATTATAGTGACAACAAATTATTTTCAAAACAAACTCGGGCCAAAACCCGAGCACAGAACCAAACACAAGATTCTAAAATTCGTCATTACAATGGCTAAATGACGACTAATTAATTTTCTTTCTTTTTTTTTTTTTGACTCGAGACTCAAAACCCCATTTTAATTTTTTTTTTTTTTTTTTTGATGACTCAGATAAAGGTATTAAATTGACCTGAATCCCCGAAAAATTTGTCATTAAGGAACCCTTTGACACACATTTAGACACAAAATTCCAAAGAAAATTCGCCATTATAACGATGTATAAGATTATTTTCACATTTTAGGCTAGACTGTAAGACTTGACTTAAACACAAATGACCTAAAGAAAATTCGGCATTATAACGACAGAAAGTTGAAGAAACAAAGAATAAAAACCTTTCTTATAGATTTGACACAATGACCCTAAAAAAATTCGCCATTATAACGGCGTAAAAAACCTTTTTTTTTTTTTTTTTTTGACCCAAAATTCTATGTTCTTCATCCATTTCAGTGTATCCCCGACCCCCAAACCAATAACGGTCAGCATAACGACCTTCCGAACATATGCAACACAGAAAATGCCCTAAATGTGTCTTTCTAGGACGTGGGTCCCGTCTTGACACGAAGGAGGTCAGCCTAGACAAGTGCAGTACCGGTGTACCGCACCTCACTAAATCATCAAATGAAATGCAGATAAATCGGGCCTAAAGGCTTAACTCTAGGTGACAAAATTGACTCGGTGTCTAGACTGGCTCAGAACCCGGTGGACAAACCGGGCGGAAAGCGCATCGAGGTTGTTCGGCAACAGTGTCTCCGACTTAACCCCGACACACCGTCCTCCTAAATCATGGGCAATTTGTGTAAGAAGGCTTCCCAGATGCTGAAAGCAATACTGGTATATATATATCAGAGACTCAGAGGGGTTGCGCGAGAGGAGACAGTTTATATACAGTTCAGATATATATTAAAGCAGTAACATCCAAAACATGGCAAACAAACAAACAAATATTCACAAGCCTAAAAGCGACAATGATTAAAGCCTGAGATTCTAATTTCCCCAGCGGAGTCGCCAAGCTGTCACGCCCTAAGATTTTACTAAAATAATAAATAAAATAGGTTGTGACTTAGGTGTTTAAAAGGTACAGAATTATCGAGATTACGGAGTCGCCACTTGACATAGTTCAAAGGTGTGCCAAGTCACCAAAGAGGTGCCTTAGAACACCTATGACTTGTAAGTGGTCTGCGTCAGAGTTCCGGGTAAGGATCTCGGTTGACCCTCGGGAAGGTGTTAGGCACCCTCGGGTCCTGTGCAAGCACAGTTGCTTTATTGACGCTCTCCAGATTTGTGAATTATTGTTTGTTTGTTTAATTGACAAATTATTATTTGTTACGCTTTGATTTATGGGTGAAAGTCACTTGTTCATTGACGGTGGCTCTATCGAAAATTAACCGCGGACACATAGTCTGTTCGAACTTCCAATACAAATGAACCCCGTGTAAACATCAGACCTTTTATTTCGATTAAGCTAGTCTAAGCATTGATTGTGCTTTGACTTACTTAAAATTATTAATAATTTTGTTATTATCAGTTCGAATACTTCGATTACCATGTGGTATATTCAGCATCTTTATGGTTCACTACTGCTAAACAAGAATCAATTTTATTCATTACATCAGTCAATGGATAGCCACTTTCTTTAAAAACTTTTAATAAATAGTCTATCATTCATGAAAATGATTATGGACCTAAATAAAGGACTAGCTAGCTTCGAGGTCATGTTTCAAAACATTGTAGAAGAAGCGAACTGTTACAACAGCCCAAGCTCGCAAAATCCACTTTGCTTCCGCCATTTTTAAAGAGTTTGCAAGTCCAGGCTTATTTTATCCATAAATTTTAGATCTGGTCTTTATTTGTACCAATATTATGTACTTTCAATTTTAGCTTAAACTTGCCTACTAATTTGACTTCAACAACTCATTAATAACTCAAACAAAATTTGGACGTAAGTATAAACATGAAACATAAATTAGCAGACTTCTTGAAATAATAATTTCATCAACCAAATTTCTATCATGCTCAAATTTAACATGACTAAAATTAGTACAAAATATAAAAAGAGATTAAAGAAATACCTAAAGATGAAAAAATTCCAAAACTTGCAAAGATTCCAGGAACAAACCAGACAAAACAAAAAGCCCAACGAATGTCCAACCAAGCAGCAACGTTACCTCAACCAGACAAATTTAAGATTACCACTAGAAAGATTCTTCAATCTATTCTCATTTTTTCTTGCTCACTTTTTCTATATAATTTTTTTTTACTCAGACTCAAGTATTTGCTCTCCCAGACCTTTTTTGTTCTCGTTTTTGCTCCCTCCTTTTTTAGATCTGAAAATATATTTTTTTTGAGAGAGATTATTTGTGTGTATTTTTTTTTAGAACTTGTATGTGCTAAAAGAGTAGTGGTTGGTGGTAAATGAGGAGGGATGAAGACCCTATTAATAGAAGAAAAAATGGGGCGTAAAGGGGTAAAAATTGGGGTGAAAGTGATGTAAAGAAGAGGGAAAAAATAGATGGTGGGTGCAGATCTTAAACCATAAATGCAAAGCTGAAAATTACTATTTTGTGCTAAGTTTTTTTGTTTTACTATTTGACTTTGACTCTTTTTCTTAACTCTCTTTTTCCCTTTTTTTTTCATTCATTTTTTTTCTAATTAATTGACAAAAATAACTAAATTAAAATGATAAAACCTTGAAAAATAGGCAAAAATCTTTAGAAATTTAACCATGCTATTTTTTAGCAAATTTTGAATTTTTGTGCCAAAATTAGGTGATTACATATATGAAGAGATAAACATTCCATCTGGGAATTTAAAGAAGAACCATGACTGTTAGCTTAGTCTCTTTTCACGCAGAGATTATGGAAATGGAGTTTACTGTGATCCAGGAGAGAAGGAAATGACTTGGGAGAAATATTGAATTAAATGACAAAAGGGTCCCTACTTTTAATAAGTGTATATGAAGTGGTAAGGGTAATTAAGTCAAACTAAAAATGGGGACATTGCTAACCTAAGTAGGTTAGCAAAACCCTATATATATATATATATATATATATATATTTTAGGGGAGGCACTACATGTAATTAATTCTTTAGAGCAGCTGTATTTAAAGGGCGGCACTGCATGTAATAAATTGGTAGGAGGTATCGATGTTAATTGTTACTCCCCGGTCCACATTATTTGATGTTTTGGGTGTTTACATGCGTATTAAAAAATTACTTTTTTAAAATTAATTAGCAATGTAGTAATTGACTATATTAACCCTTATTCAATTTATTATTACTTATCATTTTGTTTAAAGTCATTTATTAATAAGGAATGACATTGTAAAATTCCATCTTGATTTTCGAAAAGAACAAATATTGTGGATAAAAAAAATAGTCAAAAACATCAAATAAAGTAGATCGGAGTGAGTAGCAGCTTTGGTCCATATTTGATACTCCCTCTGTCTCATATTATTGTCTCTTTATTAAAAAGTGTGTGTCCTAAATTAGTTGTCTTTTCACGATATTAGGACTAAATTTATTAATTTTTCCAACTATACCCTTAATAGTTAAAGTTATTCAAAAAAATTTAATAGTCAAATATTAACTAGAAGTAATATAATATATATATATATATATTCTATTTATTAATTTTCTTAATGAGCTTAAAAGGAGAAAGCGACGACTAAAGTGGGAGGTAGGAAGTATAGGGCTGTATTTTGACACACGTGGTCTCACTTGTATGGTAAAGGTTGGGCAACAATTATGAGGGAAAAAACGACGTTTAACTATTTTATGTGGCTATTTATTTATGTATAACATGAATGAGCAGTGTACAGCTCTCAAGTAAAGCAAGAGTAATACTCTCTCCGTCCCAAATTAGTTGACGCATTAGCAAGATTTATTTCTCCCAAATTAGTTGATGTTTTAGGATTTGAAGACATTTTTTGCTCATTCTTTCCAAGTATACCCTTAATTATTAAAGGTATTCTAAAAAAAAATTAATAGTCATATATTAAATAGGGGTAATATAGTAAAATGTATAATCTATTTATTGATTTTCTTAATAGGCGCGCAAAAGGTGAAAGTGACAAATAAAATGGGACGGAGGGACTATAAATCTACTCTTGAAATTCTTAAGAGACAACTAATTTGGGACAAATCATTTCTTCTAAAGTGACAATTAATTTAGGACTGAAAAAATATTAGGAAAGAACCATTTAAAAAGCTTCTTGAACTTTGAACCAATCAAGTATTTTGGACCAAGGAAAAAAAGCCAATTAAGAAGTTGGGGAAGCAATTAAGAGGGAAAAAACAACGTTTTTTATGTGGGTGTATTTATGCAACATGAATGGGCAGTGTACAGCTCTCAAGAAGGAGTAATGTAAGAGTAATATAAATACTGTAGTAATTAGCCTCAACAACCATTCTTTCCATCACCTTTAAATTATACAATTAAGTGTGTAAGCTATGGACATTCAATTTCCTTATAGCTTTTATATATTGATTCCAACGTTTTTACTTGTCGTTCTTGCGTTCATCTATTCAAGAAAATCTTGCAAGTCCTCCTTTCCAAAATCATATCCACTAATTGGTTCTTCATTAGAGTTCATAAGAAATCGCCATAGAATTATTTTATGGATTTCAGAGATTTTCCAAAAGTCATCATCTTCCACCATTACCCTTCAAGGTCCATTAGGTGTAATGATATTCACTATAAGTCCTTCCAATATCCAGCATATTCTCAAAACTCGTATTAACTTGTACCAAAAAGAAAGTTCACTAAAAGCAGCTTTATCTGATTTTTTCGGAAATGGCCTTTTTCTTGTTGATGGAAAAGAATGGAAGAGCCAAAGACAAATTCTTGGTCATGATTATGTAATCTTAAAAGGGTACCGAATTTTTGTTCAATCTGTGGCTGAGAAAGAGCTCTCTGGTAGGCTTCTCCCTTTTCTTCGCACAGCAGCTATGAACAAATGCACACTTGACCTACAAGAAACTTTTCGTCGACTTACTTATGACTTGGTATTTCAAATTGGGTTCAGTTATGATCTTGAATACTTGTTACCATCTTTTCCACCAACCCCATTTGCATTGGAAGGTATATCACCCCGTCCCTCATATGGAAAGCTAAAAAACTTTTCAACATAAAGACTGAAAAGAGATTGAAACTCGTGGTTAATGAAATTCAAGAATTTGTTAGGAAAATCATCAAGGGAAAGATTGAAAAGCTTGTGATGACTAAGAGAACTTCAATTAATGATCAGGACGATGATCTTTGTGATAGAATAATGAAACGGGAATATGAAGATAAGAAGACGTTAGATGAGGCGTATTATGTTGATTCATCAATCAACTTCATCTTAGCAGGTCAAGAAACGTTGAGTTCAGCCTTGACATGGTTTTTTTGGTTAGTTTCAACTAATCATAATGTGGAGATGGAGATTGTAAAAGAAATTAAAGAGAAAGATAATGATTGGAAGGAAATGGTTTACACACATGCTTCAATATGTGAAAGCATGAGACTCTACCCACCCGTCCCAATAGACGGGAGACAAGCAACAGATGATGATGTTTGGCCTGATGGAACAAAAGTGAAGAAAGGGATGACGGTTTGTCTTCATATTCATGCAATGGGGAGATCAGAAGAGTTGTGGGGTTCAACATGGGCAGAATTTCGTCCAGAAAGATGGTTGAACATAAGCAAAACAGGAGAATGGAGGTTCATTCCAAGAGACCCTTTCACCTACCCAATCTTTCTAGCAGGGCCAAGGACTTGTCTAGGTAAAGAAGTTGCATTTACTGTGATGAAAATGATAGATTCTGCTATTTTGAAGCATTTTCGAGTTGTTCCTTCAATAGATGGCTATGTTCCATCTTATTCTTTGATCATGACATCAAAGATGAAAAAGGGCTTTCCAGTAAGGATTATGGAGCGTTGCTGAACATATATTACAAGTAAATTTGGTTTTATACGTTGGTTATTTCAATCTCTAGCTAGCAAGTTTGTTATGTGTTGTGTGTTTTTATCGATGTGATTAATGATCAAAGAACATAGTGGAAAGTTCCAAAATATCTCTCTTGTTTTAATTTAAAAAAACATGTTTTTCATAGAAAAATTGTCAATATGTCAATTTTGGTGCGAAACTAGAATATCATTCTCTAGACTTTTTAAAAATAACATTTATATATTTAAAAATTATACAAAAATACCATAAATCTTAAGGAACTATACAAAATTATATAGGAACTATACAAAATTAAGATTTATGGTATTTTTGTATAATTTTTAAATATATAAATGTTATTTTTAAAACATAATCTATATATATATATATATAGAATTTATTCCAAACATAATCTAACAACGGAGAATGGGCCATCATCACCAACTATTTTTCCCTGAGTTTGTGCTACTATTTTTACTACTAGAAATGAAGCACCACAAGTCGACAAGAAAATAATACGATAGAAGGGAAAACTGTAAAATTGCACATACCAAACAAAACTTTAAGTCAAAACTCTTGCTCCATGGCCGTTCTCCACTACTTATTTTTCACCGCGTCGGAATAGGAGTTAGGCTCATGTCTTTGCGTTATAGCTGCAAGAAAACTCACATGCTTCGAGGAAAAATTATCATAATTGACATAATGTACTAGAGGATAAGGCTTACCAGAGGGTTGTTGAGAAATTGATGAACAATCAGACTTTCGGATGCAGGCTGATACCCGGTGACTCAACTTTTGAACCGTATTAGTAACAAAGTCTCTCAATAACACACTTTCCTTCTTAGTCCGTTTTCCACGGTCTAACTCTTCCACCCACACATCATTTTCACCGTGTCCGGGAGCAACATTGGGAACAATTTCAGGGTTTAGATCGCCACGATTAATTTCTTCAAATCTCGGAGTCGTTTGAGCATCATTCTCAACACCCCCCTTCCTCACACAGTCTCCTCTTCTTCGTCCAATGCTTCGGTCACAGGAACCGTTTCTTGGCTCCGTTTTTTCTTCCTTATCCTCCGTAGATGCAAACAGAAATTCTTTTTCGTAAAACATCACTTCTCTTGATATTAAAAACTTCTTTGCCTCCAAATCATATACTTTCCATGCTTTCTTTCCGTTTGGATATCCCAAGAATACACATTGATGACTTCTACTCTCAAATTTGTCACCTGTTCGTCCTTGATTACGAACGTAACATAAGCAACCGAACACTCTCAAATGATCATAATTCGGTGTCACTCCCATCAAGACGTCGTAAGGTGTCTTATCATTTAACAATTTAATGGGCGTCCAATTAATTAAGTAGCATGCTGTCATTACACATTCTCCCCAAAAATCGATCGGCAAATTTGTAAAAAAAATATACCGACTAGGCGGCGCCACCATCTGGGGGTGGTAGCAGTGGGGGGAGGGGTAGTAGGAAGAAGGAGGAACCCTAATTTATTAGTTTTGTTGATTTTTGTATATAATGTGTAAAAAAATATTTGTATTTTTTGTAAAATGAAATAATGTTGGTATATTTTTTAATTTTGGTGTTAGGATTGTATATATTTGTAAATCTCCCTTTTATATATATATATATATATATATATATATAATTCGGCTAGTTAATTATCTACTTAAAAAGTTCACCAATAAATAACAGAAGGTAAAATAAGCAAACTCCCCCACCTAACCCGTTGTATAAATATCTAACAAAACAAACAGAGGGTCGCGGTATAAAGTACATTTTAGCAAAAAACACTGATCACCTAGCCATTATACAATATTTCAATCTTCCACAACAACATGAATACGTGAAAAACTAATATGCTTCCTTTGAACGGCGTAGCCTATGTCAAATGTTAAAGACTATCCCAACCATTTGTAATCCTAGAGGCTAGATGTTACTATGCTTCCACATTACTTCTTCCACGTCTCTGCCATAGTATTCCAGCAATGCTATCACATGAAGTTACTAACAAATTCAAAGAATAGGTTATCTTGCAAGAAAATCAAATAAATACAGCCATCACCAAGAGTTTATTTTCTTGCAAAAAGTGATGAAAAATAAGTATCATTAATAGCCTTATAAATTCAGTAAAGCACAAAGATGTTAAATATAGAAACTTACCTATAACTAATGTTATTCGCAAGCATCCTTATTTCTTCCCAACTCCTATGTTAAAACATATCAAGAAATTGCACTAAATTAAAATTATGCGAGATAATATAACAGCTGAAAGTTTAATTGCTAGATCTACTCTGTAAAAAAGAAAAAGTAAAAGAAAAAGATAAAATGAAGTGTTTCTAGAATATTTTTTTACGTGAAAACATCAAAAGTAAATGAAGATACTAAACCTCGAGACTGCATTTACAGATATACACTAAATCAGGAGGAGCAAGCAATGACAAAATTTTATAGATGAGCCAAATATTATTGGACATCGAGGACTCTATTTTGATTTGAGCCAACAATTTACCTGTCCAACAACAGACAACAATGAGAACAAACGTTAGGCTATTTCACAAGTATATGAATCTGTATATGAGAATAAAAATAAAAATAAAAATACTTATATAAGCATAAAACAAAGAAGAACAATAAGAACTCTAATAGCTTCATGAAATTTGTGAATTTTGTGAATATTTGACTCCCAATTTAGGTTTGATGAGATTAAATAGGGCAAAGAAAGGAGGGAGATAAAAATATTATGTTTAAATTTAAAATACACGATGAAGGATAAATGTAGGAACCTCACCAAAGCTTTTCAAATTTTAAATTAAATTCGAATTATAACAAACTTTTTAGGCTTATCTCTTCGTTAAGTAATAGTTTAAAAACTGTAAACATTTATTTACGTGGATTTGGGAGATTATCATATCACTTGGACGTGATTTTGGGAGATTACCATATAAATTCTTTTAGCTGATTTGTGATATTTTTCCATACAAATTCAAAAAGTGGATAATATGTTAGCTGTGATAAGACTTTAGGCTTTATCCTTAGCAAAATATTTATCTTTCCATTTAATTTTGTTTTAAAAATACTTATCTCTCAACAACTAATAGTTTAGTTAAGATAAGATAGTAGGTTTTATCTTTTCAAAATATTTACTATCTTATCATTCAAAAGTTTTTCAAAAAAAAAAAATACTTATATGTTAATTTAAATTTGGATAATATCATTACAAAATTGTCCTAATGTCCTATCCTACATTTTGTCCTAAGCGTTCTTTGTTTATATATATATATATATATATATATATATATATATATATATGGATTTTGCTAACTTACTACATGAGTGTAGTAGATTAGCAATGTCCCCATTTTTTATTTGACTAAAGTGCCCTTACCAGCTCATAATTATTGGACCTTTTTTTTGGGTTTTCTGTCCTTTTACCATATTTCCCCCAATTCACCTAAATCCCTAACTATCATTTACGAAATCAGCAGCTTCTCTCCACTTCGTTCAATCCAAGTTTTTGATATGATTCAAGTTTAAATCGAAAACGACAATCTTTTCAGAGGCGTAAAAAAAGATGGAAAAAAAAAAGATGATGCTTTGTTTCCATCTTTTTTTCTACCAAGTTCATGAGTTATGATTTGTTCTATGTTGAAGGACAAAAGGGAACCAAGTTCTGATCATTGGCCACCAACACTATAAAAATACAAAAGTATAGATAACTCATACTCTGATCATTAAATAAAAATGCATTAGTTTTTATCAATACCAACTTGGTAAACAATTATGAAAATATTTGAGATCGAAATTAATTACAGTACTATTGATTAAAAAAGAAACAACAGCTCAATTCATTGCTGCTCTATATTGTCACGCCCTAAGATTTACTAAAAATAATAAAATAAAAGGTTGTGACTTAGGTGTTTAAAAGGTACAGAATTATCGAGATTACGGAGTCGCCACTTGACATAGTTCAAAGGTGTGCCAAGTCACCAAAGAGGTACCTTAGAACACCTATGACTCGTAAGTGGTCTGCGTCAGAGTTCCGGGTAAGGATCTCGGTTGACCCTCGGGAAGGTGTTAGGCACCCTCGGGTCCTGTGCAAGCACAGTTGCTTTATTGACGCTCTCCAGATTTGTGAATTATTGTTTGTTTGTTTAATTGACAAATTATTATTTGTTACGCTTTGATTTATGGGTGAAAGTCACTTGTTCATTGACGGTGGCTCTATCGAAAATTAACCGCGGACACATAGTCCGTTCGAACTTCCAATACAAATGAACCCCATGTAAACATCAGACCTTTTATTTCGATTAAGCTAGTCTAAGCATTGATTGCGCTTTGACTTACTTAAAATTATTAATAATTTTGTTATTATCAGTTCGAATACTTCGATTACCATGTGGTATATTCAGCATCTTTATGGTTCACTACTGCTAAACAAGAATCAATTTTATTCATTACATCAGTCAATGGATAGCCACTTCCTTTAAAAACTTTTAATAAATAGTCTATCATTCATGAAAATGATTATGGACCTAAATAAAGGACTAGCTAGCTTCGAGGTCATGTTCAAAACATTGTAGAAGAAGCGAACTGTTACAACACAGCCCAAGCTCGCAAAATCCACTTTGCTTCCGCCATTTTTAAAGAGTTTGCAAGTCCAGGCTTATTTATCCATAAATTTTAGATCTGGTCTTTATTTGTACCAATATTATGTACTTTCAATTTTAGCTTAAACTTGCCTACTAATTTGACTTCAACAACTCATTAATAACTCAAACAAAATTTGGACGTAAGTATAAACATGAAACATAAATTAGCAGACTTCTTGAAATAATAATTTCATCAACCAAATTTCTATCATGCTCAAATTTAACATGACTAAAATTAGTACAAAATATAAAAAGAGATTAAAGAAATACCTAAAGATGAAAAAATTCCAAAACTTGCAAAGATTCCAGGAACAAACCAGACAAAACAAAAAGCCCAACGAATGTCCAACCAAGCAGCAACGTTACCTCAACCAGACAAATTTAAGATTACCACTAGAAAGATTCTTCAATCTATTCTCATTTTTTCTTGCTCACTTTTTCTATATAATTTTTTTTTACTCAGACTCAAGTATTTGCTCTCCCAGACCTTTTTTGTTCTCGTTTTTGCTCCCTCCTTTTTTAGATCTGAAAATATATTTTTTTTGAGAGAGATTATTTGTGTGTTTTTTTTTTAGAACTTGTATGTGCTAAAAGAGTAGTGGTTGGTGGTAAATGAGGAGGGATGAAGACCCTATTAATAGAAGAAAAAATGGGGCGAAAAGGGGTAAAAATTGGGGTGAAAGTGATGTAAAGAAGAGGGAAAAAATAGATGGTGGGTGCAGATCTTAAACCATAAATGCAAAGCTGAAAATTACTATTTTTGTGCTAAGTTTTTTTGTTTTACTATTTGACTTTGACTCTTTTTCTTAACTCTCTTTTTCCCTTTATTTTTTTCATTCATTTTTTTTTTCTAATTAATTGACAAAAATAACTAAATTAAAATGATAAACCTTGAAAAATAGGCAAAAATCTTTAGAAATTTAACCATGCTATTTTTTAGCAAATTTTGAATTTTTGTGCCAAAATTAGGTGATTACAGCTACCCCTCTTTGTTCGAGAACATGAAGAGTTTTCGGACAAAGACGTAATCAGCAACTAATTTTGGCTTTTCGGTTCTAGCCAAGAGCATGCAAAATGGTGACCGAACCTTGACTCTTCGGTTCTAACCGAGAACAAGGCTACCTACATATCCCCGGACTAGGAATCAGGTCAGTGTAGTTTCTCACGTGCGGTAGTTAGAACTACCGCATTCAGATAGACACTATACTCTCCTAGACTTACACTAAGCACTCTCTAGACATACACAGACTAACTCTAGACACTTTCAGAACTAACTGGGACCGACTCGACACTCCAAGACTTACCCGGACTGACACAAGACGCTTTTGACACACTAGAGCTGTCGCTGCTGGTCACTGTTGCTAGTTGTTGGCTGGCTGGCTGGT
>JBBBVM010000990.1:0-11420 GCA_037355625.1 Petunia x hybrida | reverse complement strand
TTTTATCGTTTTTTACTTTATTTGTTGTTTGCTCATTTAAATTGCTACCTGTTTTGTTCATAACATGTGCCGTTGTTAATTATTGCATTCAATATTATCAACTCGCCATCATTACCTCATCCGTAAATACGATTTACCAATTTGCATCGGATACGTGTTGTTACTTCGTCATCACATTAACTGCTATCGAATTGCATTTGCTTATCATCGTATCTGTTGTTGTCAACGGTTCATCTTAATCATTGTCATATTCGTTACCATCATTAGGCTTTTAGCGTCATCGTATTCAATTTAAACTGCTCATTAACTAAAACGAAGTCTTCCATCGTAAAGTATTAGCCTGTGATCTACTTCGAATCAATCTGTCGATATTTGCATATTGAATTATTTACTTGAACTTGACATCGTGGAACGATCGTTGACATCGAATTTATATTGTTGACATCGAACCTGCATTACTGACATCGACATTTTAACTGCTTCCGAGTTATAATATCCGATATTACTTAGTCTGCTTACGTAAGTTGCATATTAAACGATCGAATCAAGATATAAAACGGTCGCCTTAGGCTCAACTAAATACAAATTTAATTGTAAAGCCCGATCTATTTTTGGGGAATACAGTTGGCGCCCACCGTGGGGCCTAGGCAATCGATTTATTCCGAAATTTGAGTCGTTTGATACTACTTACGTTTACTTTCTTCTCTTAAAATGGCGATGAACGCAACATCGACGGCACCACCGCTCTGAACGGTCAACAACAGCTCAATCCCAATGACGGGGTTCATGTTCCGACCAATGTTGAGGCGGTCGATGAGTCTACCAACCACGAACAGGATCCAACTATGACGACATTCCTGCTGGTTCACAGTTGAACGCGCCCCGAAGACGGCGATCGGGTAAGGAGCCCGTAGTCGAAACTGAGTCAGGAGATGCAAATGCAGCACTTATGGCGTATTTGAGAGGCATGATGCTCAGTTCGAAATGATATAAGAACAGCTGAAAGCCCCGTCCAACTCTATCGGAAATAGAGCACCCACCTCCCCGATCACACCCCAGCAAGCATTCCGATTTTGGTTCCTCAGGGCGCCGTAACAGGGGGACTTGCAGCGAGGGTCGGGTCTGGAGGATCGGGTACGGCCGCCGAAGCCATGGGAGCTCCGGCTTCGGTCACGAAAGAAGTAAGAATGACAGCTACGATGCAGACTTATTGAATGACACAGTAGATAAGAAATTCAGTGAGATCAAGTCTTTCATGGAGAAGTTGCCAGGGGTTCCGAAGTTGACGGACGAGGTCGCCAAAAATCATCTCAAAACGTCCGTTCCCAGCAAGTTCAGCCCCACTTCCCATACCTAAAACTTTCAAGTTACCAGAAAGTTTAAGATACGATGGAACCACAGATCCAAGGGATCACATTGATATGTTTTCGGTTGCAGTTCAGGCAAACGACTTGACTTCGGAGGAGATCAATTCGGTCAGCCTTAAGAAATTTTGTGAAACATTGAAAGGAGCGGCTTGAAATGGTATCTAACTGCCCGAAAACGAAATACTAAGTTTCGATGACATGTCGGCGAAATTCATTCGATCACATACTGGAGCAAAAAAGATAGCACCAAGGGTGGAAGACATCTTGAACGTTAGGCAGCGGCCCGGGGAAACTATCAAACAGTTTGTGAAACGGTTCAATGATGAAAAGATTCATATCCCGAATCTCGAAGAAAGGTGGGCTTGTTTAACCTTTGCCAATAACTTGCGCACTGATTCGATAGAGGCATGGAAATTGAAGGATCGTCTCAGGGAGATCGACGCATGGACTTTCGATGCGTTGTATCGTGAGTGAACCAAGGATTAGGGCTAGGAGGAAGAATTGCAGCTAGCCCGAAATAATTATCATTATGATCGGCCAGCAAGAAGAGTCGATAACGACAGGCGAGACTACAGGGACCAACGATGGGGGCCCTACAGTTTCCCTCGAATGGGGAGCAACAACCACGAAGCTGGTAGCTCAAAAATCAGTCGAAGAAGGCACGAACACATCCTCGGCTCCGAAAGATCGACCACTGCCTCCAAAAGTGACGGAATACAATTTTTGCATATCGACACCAAATTAGTGAATCACTTGAAGGGATGGGTGATAAATTGTAAATTCCAGTCGCTAAAATCAAATCCAAACACAGGGATGAACTCTATGGTGCGCATTTCACCATGACTTCGGCCATACAACGGAAGAATGCAAGGCATTGAGATACGAAGTGGCCAGGCTGAGAAAAGGGTCACTTGGTCGAATTTTGAGAGAGGACGAAACAATTTTAATAAGAAGAAAGACGATGAGCCGCCAAAGCCTCCTGCCCCAGGAAAACGGTAAATGTCATTACCGGAGGAGATGGTGTTGTGGGGTAACCTACACTACAAAGAAGTATGCAAAGTCTCTTTCACACGAGACAAGCGAACACGAGATGACATGACCGATGAGATCGTGTTCGGGGATTCGACTTCGATGGAAGGATTCATCCCCATCACGATGCACTTGTTGTCACGACAAGGATCGACGATGCCGATGTAAAAAGGGTATTAATCGACGCTGGCAGTTCGGTTAACATCATACATGCAAGGGTGGTTGAACAATTGCAGTTGAGTGATAAGATTGTGCCTCGCTCAACGGTCTGTCGGGTTTCAACAACTCAAGTGAAGTGACCGTTGGAGAAATTACGATTAAGACCTATGCAGAAGGTGTGGAGAGTGAAACATCGTTTCAAGTGATGAAAGGCGAAATGGCATACAACGTGATTTTGGGTCGACCATGGATCCACGCTATGGGAGCGGTCCCATCGACCCTGCATCAAGTTGTGAAATTCCCTACCCCATGGGGAATTCGTGAAATCAGAGGCGAGCAACAGGCTTCACGAGAATGTTACTCAGTAGCTGTCAAGGAAGGCTTTCGATTGTAGCAATCACAGTTAGTGGAACCCGTGGCCGGAAGCTTCACTTCGGTTCCGTCGTGCGCCTCAACGCAGCTACCGGAATCCGAAGTCGAAGGCGACTTCGCACAGGTTTCACCATGTAAGCTAGTGGGACCCGTGGTCGGAAGCTTCACTTCGGCTCCGTCGTGCGCCTTAACGCAGCTACCGGAATCCGAAGTCGAAGGCGACTTCGCACAGGTTCCACCATGTGTGAGAGACCGTATAAGCAAAAAGCTGGAGACTCTACGATAGAAGAATTAGAAGAAGTAATGTTATTGATGACAAGCCTGATCGGAAATCTATGTTGGAGCTGAACTGGATACCGAAGTAAAAGCAAAAATCATATCCTTCCTCAAGGAATTCTGATTGTTTTGCTTGGTCCCACGCAGATATGGTGGGAATCGATCCAAAGTTGCCACGCACAAATTAAATGTCGATCCAAAACATCGGCCGGTGAAGCAAAAGAAACGGGCCGAATGGAGGATTCCGAAGGAAGGTGATCAACGATGAAGTAGAAAGCTGCTAGCAAATGGGTTCATTAAAGAGGTGAAATATCCAGAATGGCTTGCAAATACCGTTGTAGTACCCAAGAAAAACGGCAAATGGAGGGTATGCGTTGATTATACCGACCTCAACAAAGCCTGCCCAAAAGATTCGTTCCCACTGCCTCACATCGATAGACTGATCGATTCACGGCAGGGCACGAAATGTTGAGTTTCTTGGATGCCTATTCAGGTTATAATCAAATTTCGATGGACCCATTAGATCAGGAGAAGACGTCGTTATCACAGACATGGGGACTTATTGCTATACAGTCATGCCCTTCGGTCTTAAGAATGCCGGCGCTACTTATCAGCGTCTGGTCACTACTATGTTCAAAGATTTGATCGGGAAAACCATGGAAGTTATATCGATGACATGTTGGTCAAATCTTTGAGAA
Organism: Petunia x hybrida; assembly: GCA_037355625.1. Taxonomy (NCBI): domain Eukaryota; kingdom Viridiplantae; phylum Streptophyta; class Magnoliopsida; order Solanales; family Solanaceae; genus Petunia; species Petunia x hybrida. The sequence continues at coordinate 7,519 of JBBBVM010000990.1, read as the reverse complement.
GGAAATCATTTAAGTCATTTGGAGGAGACTTTTACGATACTGAGGCGGTTCAACATGAGATTGAACCCGGAGAAATGTGCGTTCGGGGTTGGATCCGGTAAGTTCTTGGGATTCATCGTCGATCGCAAAGAGGAATCGAAGCAAATCCAGACAAGATCAAGGCGATCGAAAGCATCCCTGAGGACCTGACAACGGAAAAAGAAGTTCAACAGCTGACCGGTCGAGTAGCCTATCTCAGCAGGTTCATCTCGAGGTCATCTGAACGATGTCACAAGTTCTTTTCGGTGCTGAGGAAGAGCAAAGGCTTCGATGGACACCAGAATGCAAAAAGGCTCTTCGGGAACTGAAGCAATACCTTTCCAATCCACCACTTCTGTCAAAACCGATTGAAGGAGAAATGCTGCTGATCTATTGGCCGTTTCCGATGTCGCTGTAAGTGCTGTCCTCGTTCGCGAGGATGGAGGTAACCAATTTCCTATCTATTATGTTAGTAAAACATTGTTAGATGCCGAAACAAGGTACCCACATCTAGAGAAACTAGCACTTGCACTAGTCACTGCTGCACGAAAATTAAGGCCTTATTTCAATGTCATTCAATATCTGTTATAACTACATTTCCATTGCGAAATATTTTACATCGGCCAGATCTCTCTGGTCGATTAATGAAATGGGCGGTCGAGCTGAGTGAGTACGACATCACTTACCAGCCTCGTACCGCCATAAAATCTCAAGTTTTAGCTGATTTTGTAGCAGACTTTAGCGCTAACATCTACCGGAAGCCAAGAGAGAAGAGTTGATGATGAGAGATCCAGACCCCGGAGTTTGGGTAATGTATACCGATGGAGCTTCAACGTAAAAGGAACTGGCCTGGAATCTGTTGATAGCACCTACCGGTGAAAAACTCAGGTACGCGATCAAATTACATGCAAAAACTAACAACGAGGCCGAATATGAGGCCCTCGCTGCAGGTTTAAAGATCGCAAGGACTTGAAAGTCGAACGAATAGACATCAAAAGCGATTCTCAACTGGTGGTAAATCAATCCAAGGCGATTTCTGTGTTCGAGATCCGAGGATGCAACAACTGCTCGAAAAGGTACAAAACTTTCTAACTTCTTTTCAGGAGTGGAAAATAGCTCAGATACCGAGGGAAGAGAACATCGAAGCAGACGCTTTAGCAAACCTTGGATCTGCAGCAGCCATCGATGAAACTCGATGAGACAGTGGTTCACTTGTTCGAATCTCCACTATGTCGAAGCATCAAAGAGGTAAACAATGTTAATCATACTTGGGATTGGAGAAGCAATATTTGTCTTATTTGCAGGCAGGCACCCTTCCCAGTGACAAAAAGTCTGCCCGATCACTTAAAGCCAAAGCGGCAAGATATTGCCTCCTAGAAAATCAACTCTACAGGCGAATGTTTGGTGGCCCTTTGGCAAAGTGTGTGGGGCCAGACGGAACAAATTATGTGCTAAAGAGGTTCACGAAGGCGAGTGCGGCAATCATTCCGGCAGCAAGTCATTGGTTCGGAAGATCATAAGAGCTGGATACTATTGGCCAACGATCGCAGATGATGCCAAGGAATTCGTCCGCAAATGTGACAAGTGCCAACGATTTGGAAATCTCATACATCAACAGGCAGAACCACTTCATTCGGTCACGTCACCGTGGCCATTCATGAAGTGGGGAATGGACTTGGTCGGGCCGCTTCCAACAGCGCCCGGTGGGGTAAAATTTATCTTAATTCTTACGGATTATTTTTCTAAATGGGTGGAAGCTATTGCTTTGGCTAAAATTCGTGAACAGGAAATTATCAAATTCATTCACCAGAATATCATTTGTCGTTTTGGGATCCCGAAAGAGATCACATGCGACAATGGTAAGCAGTTCGTGGGGAGACGAATCACAGCCTTCTTCGAAAAGTGGGGGATCAAGCGAATTGCATCAACACCTTATCACCCCAGTGCAAATGGACAGGCTGAGTCTTCCAACAAAACAATACTTGAGTACTTGAAGAAAGGATGGATGATTCAAAGGGCAACTGGCCGAACGAACTCCCCGGAGCACTGTGGGCTCATCGGACAACGGTGAAACACAGCACCGGGGAGACACCGTTCTCACTTGTCTACGGAGCAGAAGCACTGATACCGGTGGAAGTGGGAGAGCCCAGCCTTCGGTTCGCCCACTCCACCGAAGAAGCTAACGAAGAGGCCATGTTGATAGATCTGAACTTGGTCGAAGCAAAAAGGGACATGGCATTTGTTCGAATACAAGCACAAAAGCAAAGGGCAGAAAAACTAACAAAAAAAACTCAGGTATCGATCTTTTAATGTAGGTGATTATGTGCTGAAGATCAAAAGACCAAAGAAGGATGAGCCCAACGAAGGCAAACTAGGAGCAAATTGGGAAGGACCTTTCCGTGTCAAGGCAGTGATCGGAAAAGGTTCATACCAACTCGAAACAATGGATTCCAAACCGGTGGACTTCAATTGGAATATCACACAATTGAAGAAATACTATTTTTGAGGTTCTGCGGTATCAACCTTCACCCTTTACTTTTACTTCGCAATTTTCATTTTTCTCCATCGGAAGAAACTGTTTGATCGATTATTTGATACTAACACTTTTAGATGATAGGCATAGTTGGAGTCGAATGATGACAAACATCACCCACGAACACTTGAGCTCAAAACGCTCCGATCGGGGTCGATAAGTCTGACGAACACTCTAACGTGGTCTTCATCTATAACGGGTTTTCTTGGTTTTTGTCTCCCAATGATTCCGTTTCAGGTATCAAAGTCAGAACCAGTGTTCGCCTACTCATTCTTCGCACCCAAACACTGGGGGGGATGGAGTTAGCATGAGGTCATCGGCAGATACTGGGGACTGCCCTAGAACCGGGGACTTTGATCGGAAAGTGAAACGGAATCGATTGAAGACAACACTGGGGACTCGTTCAAAATTCGACAGAAGTTCCAACGTTCACTCGAACTGGGGACTCGTTCAAAATTCGACAGAAGTTCCAACGTTCACTCGAACTGGGGACTCGTTCAAAATTCGACAGAAGTTCCAACGTTCACTCGAACTGGGGACTCGTTCAAAATTCGACAGAAGTTATAACGTCCACTCGAACTGAGACTCATTTGGATTTTTCAAAGGTGCGGAAGTTCGTTATTTCAACGTATCAGAAATCCTAAAACCTCGACGCTTTTATCCGAAGACAAGTGTTATCGGTTGTAACTGACTTATGTAAACGATCCAGTAGTGGTCGAAAGTCTGTGCCTTACGGCCACACCTTGTAATCGATTGAATCATACGATCTAAAATGTATTAAAGGCCCATTAGCGGCTTGCTTCAATATGCAACACTGGTTTATATTCACATTTACATTTGTTCAATTTATGCGGTCGTTTCAAATATTGAGCGGATTTTACAATTCCAAGATTTTCACCAAGTGTTAAAGTTTTTATTCCGAACTCATAAAAATGTTCGAAGAGTGCAATTCGTGAAAATGAGACGTCATTCCTCACTACGCACTGAGACATTGGGCCCCAATTATTCTTTCGACAACTATCGTTGAACATCGAATTTTTCGAACGATTAAATCATCTTCGAAAAGCAAAAAACAATACAGCAACGACAAAGTGATTTCATTCAAAGAGTCATATATACATGGAACTTCAAAAGCGACTTAATACAAAAACAAATCATTCATCGGCATCTCCATCAGAGCCTTCATCGGAGGAACTGCTGGGAGACCAAGATCTTCACGAGTCAATCGCACGATGGCAACAGCTTCGCTCAGCTCGGTGGGAACATCGACAGTTCGGTCCACATCTCCCTAAGGACATCGCGCCTTGATTCAGCAAGGATTAAATCCTTCTTCTTGTCAAACTCTTCCTCGAGGTCGCGCCTTAGTTTGGTGGACTCCTTGTGGAGCAGCAAGTTCCTCTCCGTTAGCTGTCAGCTTGAACCTTTAACTCTTCATTGCTTTTACGGAGAGCAATCAACTCTACGAACTGATCAGCCAGCTCTCTGTCTTTGCTCTCCAGAATAGAGTTGAGTTCGGCTATCTCAGATCAGAGTTGGCCTCGTGATCACTCAGCTGTGCGTTCAGAGCCCGAATCTGGGATTCCAACTCCGATTGACGAAGAGCATGTTCATTCGTGCTCTTGTCGAAGTTGGCTAAAGTTCAGCGTTCTTGGTCTCTGCCGCCTTGAGCTTCCGATGTAACTCCTCCCCCGCCGAAGTAAGATGAACGATCTGCTCATTCAACTTTGGCCCCATCTTGAAGTTGGCGAATCCGATCGGCAGTCTCGATCGCCATTATGCAGTTCTGAAAACAACAGTCGAAGATCGTAAAGTCTATGCAATCTATACAAAGTAAAGAAGTTTTGAAAGTAGAACTTACCCTAAAGGCACCAAAGGAAATCTGGGAAGGCAACTCAGGTCCTCGTGCGTGTTCAGCCGAGCTTGTTCCATTGGACCCATGACATCGAACAAATAATTCGCCAACCGCCTTGGGCATCTAAGCAAGTCGACATTGGGTGGCACTTCTATCGTAAGCGATCTAACACCCCTCTTTCAGATTCGCCCAAGGCAGCAAAAGCAGCGGCTTCTTCGCCCCTGGGAAGAGGCACAATTGGATCGGCATGTCCACACCAAAAAACGATGACCCAGTCTCCTCATCGTATTTGGACTTTGCCGTCGCAATCGACCGATCCAAAGCTGGTGCTTTCCCTTTTGCTGGGTCCCTCTCCTCGAGTTCACGATCGAAGGCCTCGATCATCCCTCTTGATTTTCAGGGGCGGCGCCTAAGAGACAAGAGCTCCTTCCCTACTAGGCAACCTCCCGAGCCCGAATTGGCGTCTTCGGCGATAGGGGGAGAGATGATAGTCGTCCACGGAAAGATCTCCTTGTTCGGCCACTTTAAGCTGAATGGCCGTTTCTTGGAGTCTTTCCTTAGCTGGCCTCTTGGGACGCTTCACCAATTGATCAGACCCTGATTCTTCCCCAGCTTCCTCCCCTCGATGTCAATAACCGGGGTCACTCTTTCGGCGGCTTTCGCCGCTGCGATCGCTGAACTCGTTCCAGCGATCACATCCTCTATGGTTTGGGATGCGGCCGATGAGCTGCCCCCTTGCCCTTTTTCAACCACCACTATTCTGGGCAAGTATTTGTTCCTCAATTCTTGGAACGATTTCTTTTTCTTCTTCGGGGGAGAAGCATCATCGATTTTTTCCCCGCCCTCGGGCTCAGCCTCTTCGTCGCTTGGCTCACCTCCAGCACCGGTGATACCTGAAAAAGTTTTTTTTTTTTTAATTATCGAAAGGCGTCAACGGGACAAAATCATAAATACAAGGACAATTCAATCTACCATGATTTTAGCTTTGAGTGTTTTCAAAGCCGCGACTGGCTTCCAAGCTCGTTTGTCATTAGTCGTCTTGTCAAGTACCCTTATCAGCCAGGGTACGATGTCGGTAACTTGATCGAACTCAACCGCCTCAGCTGAAAGTTTTTGGAAGAACTTCAAGATTTAGTGGTCTTAAATTCATTCAAAAAGAAAACGAATGAACGAAATACATACGAGTTCGATTCCAGACACTTGGTAGCAATTCCTTTCCGGGGTCGGTTAGCTGCTCCGTGGGAATAAAAACAAAACGTTGATCCCATCCTCGGAGATCGTCGTCATTGTCAGATATCAAGGCCCGTTGACCTCGTTTGCCAAGTTTATCACCCCTCCTTTATAGACTCGAGGGGAGTATATGTTGAGAATATGGTGAAGTGTCAGCTCCACTTCCGCCTCCTCTGCGATGTACCGCATGATTATGATCGTTCTCCATATCATTGGAGAAAGCTGCCCAAGGCAAACTTTGTACATTTTACAAAATTCTTCGATGATGTTGTCGACCGGGAGTGAAAATCCGATCGTAAAAGGATATGTTAGCACCACTGAATGGCCCTCGACGTGGGTTGCTAACGTTGATTTTCTTGGAGGGCACATCAGGTCGATGTCACCCACTTTCCAACCACATTCCTCTCGAACCCGAGGAATCGCCTCCGGCGTGATCGCACAGTAGACTGAATCGATCGGAATATTCTTCTTCTTCCTTTGCTCCGTTTCACTTTGAACGCTAATTTTGCAATCGTTCTCGTAAGTGAATTTCTTTGGAAGAATTTCCGACCACAGCTTCTTAGGACCATAGTCCTTCACCTTCCTTTCCTTCCGCTTTTTTCCCTTCTTATCTACTGAAGGGCCAACACTGGCGGAAGCTTGCTCCGCCACCGCACCGGACTGCGGTGGAGCCGTGGCGGAAACTGCCGCAGTAGAGGTGGTATCAGCCTCGATTATATTTTGTGAAGGGTAGACATTGTCGAAACGCAAATCCGTAAAACAAAGCTCTTAGAGGATTTGAAGCAAAAGTGGCAAGAATTAACAGATTATGAGTGAAGAATTTCTGGAATTTGAAGAAGTTTGCAAGCGTTTCTTTAGAAGTTTTTCAGAAGTTGTAAAATGGGAGTTGAAGTTGGTATTTATAAGGAAAGCATTATCATTGCCTTGGGAACCGTCGAAAAAATGCTGCCCGCACGATTTCTGACAGTGTGATGGGAAGTTGAGACGACGTTTTGACATTTCAAAATGAAGGGACACAAACGCGCCACGTATTTTCCCGCTAAAAATTCAAGCCACTTGCCAAAAGCTTTACGAACACAATGGGCAAGTGGGGGGACTATCTGTATTGGTCGATTTCTGTTCGATCGCAAAAGGGACAGACTTGGTCGTGTAACAAGACGTCGATTGAATTCGAGGATGTTGAGATCGGAAAGAAGCTACTCCGGTTTTGGTTTCGTTCGGTTGTGCAATGTTGTGATCGGATAAAATCGAAGACAACATCATAATGGATAAGCTTTAACTGATCCTCATCTCTAAAATATCGGAACAGACTTGGCGAATTATTGGAATGGATGACGACGTGCAACAGTTGGAAGAGAAACGTGGAAGAGTGGAAATCTACTAGGGTTTGGGATTCCACATTACTTCAACCTATAAATAGGACCTCATGTTTTCATTTTGGGACATTGATCTTAGCAACACATTCCTCCAAAACTATTACTTTCTTGTCACAAAGCTATTAATTATCAAAAGCTGCATCTATTCTTCATTATATTGTCCAATTATTGCATTCAATACGATCATTGTATTCAAGTTTCGATCACGGCTTGGTTCAAGAGTGGAAGGAGATCCGTTTCTTCCATCGGAGCACCATCCATCGATTCATCAAATACAATAAGCCTTTTATCGTTTTTATTACTTTATTTGTCGTTTGCTCATTTAAATTGATACCTGTTTTGTTCATAACATGTGCCGTTGTTAATTATTGCATTCAATATTATCAACTCGCCATCATTACCTCATCCGTAAAATACGATTTACCAATTTGCATCGGATACGTTGTTGTTACTTCGTCATCACATTAACTGCTATCGAATTGCATTTGCTTATCATCGTATCTGTTGTTG